>OW445486.1:228375-722229 GCA_918226075.1 Microctonus brassicae | reverse complement strand
CAGTGTGAATGTGTGCTGAAGATGTTGAAGTTGTACTCGAGGTTTTCGTCGCTGAAGTGAGATGATGATATTGGTTAGGATGAGTTGACGTGGATCGTCGTGATTTCCAACTGTATGAATTGTCAATGAAACAATGAACATCCACTGATGTTTCACTACACAAATTTCTAATTCCGTGATATTATTAATCACTTCTGTAAAAACTGAATTCTGTGTAACGATGGTGAGATTATAAAGCTGTGTGAAGTTAGCACCCCCAAATGCGAATTTCGCAATTATATTTTACTGTTCGTTTGTCCACCCAAAAGATTTATTTGTCCAGGCTTAGATTAAAAGTTATGAACGAAAAAATTTTTTCCAAAAATTTTTTGACCAGCACCCCCAAATTGCTCAAACATATTCACATCTACCAAGATCGTTTGTCCATCGTTAGTCCAGGTTTTTCCAAACATTATTTTAATTTGTCCACCCCCAGATTAATTATAATTCATTTTTTAATATTTTCGAAAGTGTGAAGTTGGCACCCCCAAATGCGCATTTTCCAATTTTTTTGCACGGTTCGTTTGTCCATCGTAGGTCCACGTTTGTCCAACCAAAAGATTTATTTGTCCAGGCTTTGATTGAAAGTTATACACGAATAAATTTTTTCGAAAAATTTTTTTACCAGCACGTAGGACTACGTTAGTCAACCCAATAGATTATTTTGTCCAAGCACTGTTCAAAAGTATTGAACAAATTTTTTTTTCCAAATATATTTCGACCAAGAAAGTGCAAAGTTATGCCCCAAATGCGAATTTTTCAATTTTTTTTGCACGGTTCGTTTGTCCATCGTAGGACTACATAAGTCCACCCAATAGATTATTTTGTCCAGGCACGGCTTAAAAGTTATGAACAAAATTTTTTTTTCCAAATATATTTCGACCAAGAAAGTGCGAAGTTATGCCCCCAAATGCAAATTTTTCAATTTTGTTTGCACGGTTCGTTTGTTCATCGTAAGTCCACGTTTGTCCACCCTAAAACTTATTTCGTCCAAGCGCCGTTCAAAAATTAGATGTAAAAAGTTAATGTAAATGTTTTTCGACTATTAGTGCTCCTGAAAAGCAAATAAATTCAATTGGAAGAATAAAATAACAATTTTTTATTTTTTTTTTAATAAGTTTTGATAAAATCTTAAAGTTCAACAAAAATTATAATGAGAGGTATTAACGAAAAAATGTTTTTTATATATTTGTTCAGAAACATCGTCATATTTATACCACGATCCATTCACTTGTCGATTGTAAGTTACAAAATGACTTGGATACGAAACTATAATGCCTCCCAACATATAATTTTGTTCTTTTATATTTATTTTTTCTGGAATGTCATTTATTTTGATTCCATCGCTACATTTTTTTTCATTTAATTGGAAAACAATATCAAAATCTATCATTATAAAACACGTACCCTCTTTGGTGAGCTTTGATTCTAATTTATATTTTTTACATATTTGTACTTATTCACTAAACTTTCTCTTACAAATTTTAATAAAAATTCCTCGAACTTGAAGTCTTTAATGTAATCATCAGCAACTATTATTGTCTCGGATGATTCTTTCATACCGCAATTTTCGCAGTGTCGTAGGATTTTCAAGCACAAATAATTAACAAGAAGTTTGCACATTAAATCGTAAACACTATAATAAGAATCCAAGTAACCATTTACAATATTAAAATATAAACTTAAAATGTAAAAATTTGTTCATAACTTTTGAACAGTGCTTGGACAAAAGAATCTATTGGGTGGACTTACGAAGTCCTACGATGGACAAACGAACCGTGCAAAAAAAATTGGAAAATTCGCATTTGGGGGTGCCAACTTCACACTTTCGAAAATATTAGAAGTTGAATTATAATCAATCTGGGGGTGGAGAAATTAAAATAATGGTTGGACAAACCTGGACTAACGATGGACAAACGATCTTGGTAGATGTGAACATGTTTTAACCATTTTGGAAGTGCTGGTGAAAAAATTTTTCGAAAAATTTTTTTCGTGTATAACTTTCAATCAAAGCCTGGACAAATAAATCTTTTGGTTGGACAAACGTGGACCTACGATGGACAAACGAACCGTGCAAAAAAAATTGGAAAATTCGCATTTAGGGGTGCCAACTTCACACTTTCGAGAATATTAAAAGTTGAATTATAAATAATCTGGGGCTGCACAAATTAAAATAATGGTTGGACAAACCTGGACTAACGATTGACAAACGATCTTGGTAGATGTGAACATGTTTTAGCAATTTGGGGGTGCTGGTCAAAAAATTTTTGGAAAAAATTTTTTCGTTTATAACTTTTAATCTAAGCCTGGACAAATAAATCTTTTGGGTGCACAAATGTGGACCTACGATGGACAAACGAATAGTAAAATATAATTGCGAAATTCGCATTTGAGGGTGCTAACTTCACACAGCTATCAATTTGTATTCCATTCGTGATTCCTTTTTTCATTATTTGCACTAAGATTGCCTCGATCAGGCATCATTTCTACTTTCCAACGTTCCTCGAATTGGAACAATTCTGAATCAATCTTCATCATTATCATTTGGCCATTTCCTGGAATGAATGTTCCCATTTATCCTCATCCCGGTTAAAATCAAATCTTTCATGAGTGATATGACTTCGTCTGATGATATGTTTTTACTTTCGATCCTAGATGATTTGGTTTGAATCTCTTCAACTTTGGCAATAATTTCAATTTCTCAATAGAAATTCATTAGAAATTTCGCCAGAATATCGATGAACATATCCTTAACAAAAATCTAGTCAAAAACAGTTTTTACCAGAGTGAAATTATCAAAGAATACTTAACAAGAAAGTTTCACATTCGTAAACCGTGAGAATGTAATTTTACCTAAACATATCCATACTGATGATATGCGTGCTGTGAAAAATACACCAGCGTGCTTCTTAATCATGACTCACATGCTTCAGTTCTTTTCTTTCTGCATGATGAGCGCTGAATATTCAGTATTCAACCGTCTTAAACTTATATGAAAAATTCCATTAATATACGAATAGAGAACATTCCTCCTCATTTGTATTTGCACGAGAAATTAACATGTGAAAAAAATATTTTCAACTTTTGTAATGAAATCGACATAACAAGATGATTGTTGCAGGCAGATCCCGCCAGTGTTGATGTTGGAAAGCTCTCTCCCTACCGTATAAGAAAACATGATCGTAGTATGTCCGTGCAATCATCTTTGGATCCCTATGGCAGTAATACAACATTAAGTTCATGTGGGAGCGATGTTGGCTCTGATCAAAAACAGCATTCTGGTAGTAACTAGCCAACGACCACGGCCGCATTTATAGCGACCGCTGTAGACGATACCATTGTGTTGCACCCATCGTTACTGCAAGTTATCAATACACCGAATCTCAAGGTGATTGTGCATAAACCCGATGAATTCACCTTCAACAAAGTTAATACCACGGAAAAATGTCGGAAACAAGAAGTACATATTGAAAAGTCACCAAATCAACAAATTGATGGTTCACTACAGCAACAAAATTTCAAAATAAACAATCAAGATTCAGAGGAAGTGAGCGGTCTTTATATTCGATTAATGTTGCGACGAAAAGATCAACACGATACCGTTTTATTTTACAAAACACATAAATTCTGAATTTTTTATGTTCACATAATTGAAGGAGACAAGAAAAAAAATTCTTCCCTTCAATCAACAATAATCATGATGTACGAGAATCGCTTCCTGTCAAATGTAACTGGGAGGGTTATTCTTCAATGATGTTCTGGAGATAATTACGATACCTTCGTTGCATTAGTATGAATGATATAATATATTTGTAAGAAAGAAGTATTCAATGTTGAGGGTTTGAAGAATTTCATATTTGACATTGAGCGCACGTTACGATAAAACAAAAAATATCATATAGAATTTTATATTGAATGACAGAAATGTTTTAAAATTGAAAGTTTGATGAAATCCAACAGACATTTAAGTTTGGTATCATCGCATATTTTTTATTCTCGAACTCAATGGTAATACTCAAAAAAGCTGTATCTGTTTTGCAGAAATTGTTTATATAAAGGCGAGAGGTTGTTTTTTTTCATGATTTCAAGTTTCAATCGTGAATATCTCGGAAATTGTCTATTCTACGAAGCAAGACATCGTGTATCGTTTGTATGTAAAAAAATCTAAAATTTTCAAATTTTGTGTTAAAAGTGCTGTATTCTCATCGACAAGAATTATTTGTGGTAACCCTCCACTCGCACAGAAACAACGCTTGTAAAACAAATTCCGCTTTTTTTAATTACACCATTGTGTTAAGTAGGGGAAAATATGCGATAATACAAAATTCCAAGAAAATTCATCGTCTACGCTTCTTGAGATCATAAAAACTATTTAGATAAAACTAGAGGTCGGAATTTCCTGATTCGGGATATTCTGGCAGAAGCTTGGTGTCCTCGGTTAGGACTTGTCACAGACGCCGCCTGTTCGACATAATGAGTTTCACTTCTTGCGTCTCGACTTTTCAGCTGGACCTAGCTGGTCGAGCCTGTGCCAGAGTCAGTTAATAGAGAGTTCTCATGTATCAGCCAAGACTAGCCATCTTGGTGGTCTGCTTGGAAGTCATCTGCTCATTGTAACAGTGTGAACGAATCTGAGCGAACTCGAATGTATGGAGATATTTTGGGTTGAAATAATTATGACAATACAGTTATTTCACCAGAAAAAATAGAAATCTCATGAACTGTATTTCAATGTGATATGAACTTCGGTATCGGAAATTACAGCATGAAATAATTTATCTCAATTTTGGATAACAAGCTTCCGTATCGTGATTCGGAGGGTTATATTATGTGAAGACGATTTGGAATGTGAAAATATTGCCAAGTATGCAATGAGTATATCCGTAGCAGAACAGATGAAATTATTCTGGGCATTACCATCCTACAGTTTATGAAAACTTCGCGAAGTCCAGTTAGTGGAAAAACTATCTTTCACAAAACCGTTTTATAAATGTCGCACGTCCGAAGAGAGGGTACTTGACGTGTCTAACAAGCTTCTAGTTGATCACATGTATTTGCTTGTAAACGAATGGTCTGTAAACAAATGCATCTGTTCATGATATATATGATAATATAACAGTTTGAAGGTCCGCGCTGATACACAATTCTCCTATATATGGGTAGGATGCGAGATGATCTGGATTCAATATAAGGATAGATTATCGCTTAGTTCATGAATCTGAACGAAAGCATCACAAAAAATTTTGTTAGCGGTAATGACATTGATTACAATACCTTACGAAATTTTTTCGATCTGTTGAATGATAACATCTAAGATAACTGTAATTTTTTTCCTTTAGCAATACATATTACATGTTTCAATTTTTCACCGAAATAATTGTTTCCTGAGAAGATCTCCTAAAAAAGAATACTTTTACTTGAAGCTATTATATTCACATATCGACTACTCAAAAAAACACCTAATTGATGTAATTATGAGAAACATGAAACACTGAAATGTATAACTATAACGATATAATTGGATTCATGTGAATGCTTACGTATAAGAGCGAAGTATTGTAATTATTTTCAAAAGATGAGGAGTTGAACTTTTTCTGAAAATGAACATCAAAGAATTATATTTCAGGAATCCATGAACATGACATCTAAAATTATCACATAATGTGAAACAAGTGTGAAACTATTGTTGAACGAACTTTGATATAAGAAGAACTTGAATATACAAAAATATAGTCATTCTGAATATATGTATTTGTATTATTTGTACTGCTATCCAGATGATCAAAGAAATTCCAGAACAAATGAAATCACTGCATAATATATACTCTTCCTATATTCATGTGTTCAAGAAGGATCTATGCCAATTAATGAATTCAAATTGTCGTTATCAATTTTGGTCACTATTTTTGACTACGATAGCGCAACCTGACAAAATGCACCGCTTGCATTGGTCAATCGCTGCTACTATGCGCTTTTGACAAATTTTATGTACGAATGCGCCTTACGCATCACTGTTCATTTAACTGTGACGCCATCAACCTGTTTGAATTCACCTCGCTATAATAATCGTTGTGTATTCTCGCTGAATTGTAAAAAAATCATCAGTAACGCTACTGAATTGACGTTAATACTGTCTGAAACTTTTGTATGTAATCGGATGTGAAGTGTGAGGTTGATTGCGTATGAATATTTGCGAAATAAATGAAAAAATCGTTGTGAACCTCGGTGCTATTCGATCCACGTGGTATGTGCATACTTGTGTGGGTGTCTATTATCGCTATTTTTGCCTCACAATTCTCATGTACATCTCATCATTTGCCTTAAACTGACTTTTTCGCTGTGAAATGAAAGCTGTTAAAATCGTATGCAATAATTTGTGGATTCACGAGCTACGTATTACAAAACTGTATGAACCGCGTGTGCAACATGTGCATTATAATTCAGAATCTGAAATAATCGCACTCACCAAATAATTCATGATTTTCATTAATTGCATTCAGTGTCTATAACAAACCTTTGTAAAATTGTACAAAAAACATTCAACATTACTTAAATTGAATAAACTCATTTTTCTATAAATAACTTTGTAACGTTCTTCCGTCCTACTGTCGGATGACAGATACCCTCGATGAATATGCTTCTTAGGTTCAGCCGATTTACAAAGTTCGTGACTGGGCCAGGGTGAAAGAAGCTTTTTCAAATTGAACAGGTTTTGTTCAAATATTCTTCCAGTACAGTAGAAAAATACGTTTATTTTCTCTTTACAAAGCAATCAATCCCGTGGCGTACGAACAGTCTCTTCTCGTACAAACTTTCTTGGTTCACGTTGTGCAATACAATTTATCTTACCCGTTACGTGTATAAATTTTCAATTTCCTAGCGGAGTGACGATGTATTCTCGCGTAATGATATAGATGATACCTCAGTTGTGTGACAACCGAGCGGTATCAAGAATAAGGGAAGGAATACTCCAAGAAGTATGTGAAGATGGGTATGGTGCCTCGGTTACTTGCCAACCGAGCGACACCAGGAGCTGAGATGTGAAGCAATACCTTACTTGCGGGACAACCGAGCGGAATCGTATGAGGAACGCGTGACTCAGTTATGTGCCAACCAAGCGACAAACGTGTTGGAATGAGAAAGGTAGGAGGATAGTGAGAGCTTTGCAAACCCACGGTATTAGTTCTCAAAGAAACTGTTGGTTTGTGATGGATGAACTTCACTAGAGCTCTCAAAAGAGCTGTTCGCTCGACGAATTTTTTACTAGAGCTCTCAAAAAGCTATTGGTTTCAACAGATGAAATCTTATGAAGTAGCTCTTAAAAGAGCTGTTACTTCGCTTCGCTGGGTCTCTTGGTTCTGCTTACTGGACTCTGGATACTGGTCTCGGTACTGCTGCACTGGGCTGATGTTGCTCGTTTCGAGCAACCGACGATAGCTGAGCTCCTTTTTTTCGTTTTGAAACTCATTTATTGAACAATTAGGTATATATGTTGTGACAGGAGAAAAATGACTCCAACGCGTAACACGGAGATACTCGACGGACTGTACATTAAAATCATGTACAATCTATAATTAAGAAACAACCAAATTATAGTATATTAATTTATACAAATTATATAAAATCAAAGCGTGAATCGACGATCAAATTATTGTCGTCGTTATATATATGAACGCAAAAGTCGTTATATTGTTAAAATTATATACTCTTTTATCCTTGTCTGACTCGTTCGATGTTATTATTCAAAATTCTTACGCCGAATATTTTTGAGAGATATTCCAGAATAGTATGGAAGGAGCTATAGCTTTCTGCTGAGTATTCTCCTTCGTCTTGTCGTCGTTAAGAAAATGGAGAGGGAAGCCCATACTAGCAAAGGGCCTACTAGGACCCCCTACAACGCTGGCCTATGACCCCTTCCAGGAGGCACGTGCCGAAATTGGCCGAATTAGACGACACTGACCAACTGCACTTCACTTCCTCCTTGGCGAGATAACTGTGAAGTCACAGTGCGTTGAGTATCTCCAGTTATTGGGAAATTATATTGAATTGTATTGAATTGTATTGAGTCATTTAAATTGACGTTATTATCGTCAAAAGTATATTGAAGCTGTAAGAAAGATTATTGTCGAAAGTGCAGGTTGCACATAATTATTGAATTATCCATATTTGGAATATTACCACGAGGCTGTGGAAAATTCATATTGTCAAAAGGAAATAAAGGAAAAGACGAATTTGAAGTCCAATAGGACTAATTATATAAAAATACTTGTCGATTCACGTAAGTTGAAATTGTTACTATTTAATCCAATCTGAATCATTTTACTTTATTAAATTGATCAGAATATTAATTAATAATTTGTAAAGAGATTATTTATTCTCCTATCTTTGTCTTTGTTGAATATATCATATAATTGTTGGAATTCATCTTAATTGTGTCGTTAAGGGTTCTCTAACGCACCCACCCTGAATCGCGTTAATATTGTTGCCAAATTGATCGAAGGATAGAGTCTCGCCGGAATAAAAAGATGTATAAGTATTCTAATCGACTGGCGCCCAATCAATAAAATAAAATTGTCGATTAGAGATTAATCCATGAACCCTGGCAGCCGACGAACCCCGGCCGCGCCAGGTGTGGCATTTTCGTCGTAGACAGATTGTTTAAGAAAACATAATTATTGAAAGTATAAAAATATATATAAAATTTATTAAATTATTGAGAGACGAAAAAACGCCTGTTTCAATGTATTACAGTAATTCAACATTAGTTACATAGATTTTCATCATATGTACTGCGACGCCTAGTTATACAACTTTATTCGCAAGGAGTTATTTTACTAAAGTTAATGTTTACAGAAGATGCATGCGGGAATGATATTGCATTGAATACACGAGAAACGTTCTGTGAAAAACCTGCACACATAACTGAGCTCCCTCCGGCTCGTGTAGCGCTTCATATAGCTGTAGCACGTCTCCTGCACTCTGCGACTCGCGTTGCGCAATAGTGGACCGCGCATCTCCCACTACTTTGCGGCACACTGTAGGAGATACACGGTCCCGGTATATAGACTGAGAGCCAGTAAACTGCAGAATTACGGTAAAACAGCAAATTTCATATTGATGTTAGGTATACTATCACACCTGCCGTAGCTAAAATGGGAGATCGTTGTCGCCAGCGATGGTTCCTGTGGGCGTGGCGGGAAGTTGAAGAACGTCGAAATTGACTTTGAAAACGTGATCGCTGCATATCTGCCTTCTTCATATTTTGAAGTACACAAATTGTTAGATCGAAAAATTGAAAGGCAGACACTCATTCCGGTTCCTAGTGTCTTCAAAAAAATTTCAAAAGTTAGAAAATTTTATGAAATTTACGTTATTGCGATTTAATATGTATGTATATATGTATGTATATGTGTATGTATATGTGTATGTATATATATATATATATATTTATATGTATGTATATATTGTAACCGCGCTTGATTTCGTCTCTATTAATCAGCCACCGTTATCGTTGTCCTTTGATGAAAAGGGATGCTACCCTGATCGCCTGCAATGACTATAGATTATCGGGGAAATCTTTATACGACAAAATACAAATAATAACGTTCAACAATTTGAATGTGAAAAATTAATAAGATAATTCATTTAATGATGTGAAAATTCAATACGAAACACAAATAGTTTTTCAAATGAGAATATAATACGAACGACAGTCGTTGATGATGATATTAATAATACGACGATCGCAAAATGATAATTTCTTTTCATATATTCAATAAACAGAATGATAATCAGTAATGATAATTATACTGAACGAACAATATTGGTACAAATATCAATAGTATTTTTCTATTATTTAATAGCTTTCTTTTTATCACGTTCCTTTTTTTAGATAATTTGTTGGTCCAGAATGTTGACGGGTCTACAATGCGATGTTATAATGTTTTTCCGGATATTAATTAACTTAATACTACAATAATTATCAACAATAATTTTATGTTCAATGATGATAATAACGATACAATAATAATCGTTGCACTGTGGAAAAGCGTGGATAGTATAACAATGGCGACAAGCCACATGGTAATACACAATTACGTCTGCTCAATCACGCTTTGGGTCCGTATTCGATAAATTGAACTCTTTACCTTATTCAACAGCCACACTGGCTCTCGTAACGCCGAAACACACAAACTCTCAAAAATATAATATACACTCTCACGCAAATATTTACGTAGACACTCTTGGCGCGGAATCGTGATTGGCCCTTTTTTATACTCAAAAGTATGACCGCCCAACATTACCACTACCGGAGCGCCATCTTCAACTTGTGCTGTTGTCTTGTGGTCACTCGGTGTTGGTGGTATATGTTGGTGAATGTTGGTGGTTGCATTGAATCTGGATGTAGTTGGATCCAATATTATTTATTATATTGGACTGTTGATCATTAATTACATTGGACCGTTGGTGAATGATTGGAATTTCTGACGTCATGTATCCTTAGGTTGTCTCTGCGTCCACGGTGAGGCTCCTTGGAATATTTTACATTCATACATTACTTTCTTACTTTCAATCTTATTAATATAATATATATTTTTCTCCACAGCGTGACGAATGTTATAAACTAAAAAATAAAATTTGCTATGATGTGTGGCAAGCCACCACATCACAATATATATTGCAACGGCGCTCGATTTTCGTCCCTGAAAAATCAGCCACCGATATCGTTGTCCTTGGTGCTGCAAGGGATGCCACCCTGATTGCCTGGAATTGGCTATAGATTATCAGGGAAATCTTTTATGCAACAAAATCATGATAATACTCGTAGCAAATAATTTTGAAGGAAAATAATGATGTTAATTTATTTAATTATGAAAAATCCGAATGACACAAAAAATAATATGACTTGAAAAATAATAATGTTTCTTTTTTCGACGAAATAATGAAATAACAATAACCTTCTTTTATTTCAAATGAATGTTTTTAACTTCGGCCGTGACAATTGACGGTTCTACGGCAGTGCGATGATAAATTTCTATACAAACAAATATCTTTTCCACTCATAAATTTAACACATCATACTTATCACACAATTCATACTGCATACTTTTTCACATTTTATTCAATTTATTCACCTGACAATTGATTTTCCGGACACTCATTTTTCACACTGTTCAATCACGTGTTCCACTGTAATCGCGTACTCAGCAACAGTTTCTTTTCCTCCATATTTATTTAGCTTTATTTATTCCGTATTGTTGCTTTAATTTCTTTACCACCATGGACTTAGTATTATCAGGATCTGGCTTCGTGGAATGGCCGCGATGTGATTGATGATAGAGGCTCACCACGTGATGATGCACAAGTCCGTCTGTTGAAACACGTAATGACCACGCAAAATAATCCAATTTTCCCATTGGACAATATTATGCATCGCTCGTTCTCTCGGCAAATACACAATTCTTCACATAATAGGGACATCTTCTTGGCATTATTTCACTACTATTACCATCATTACACCTGCCCAGCTCATTCTTCATTGCACCAGATTTTCCCAGCGTCAATCTTTCTTTTTTACACGCCTCGTTTTTACGGCGCCCGCCATGGCCGTCCTTATACGCTTTACTCACTCGGCGTTGCTCATGGTTCTCTCTATATTTATTTCCGTACACGCACGTGCCTCGCTGCGTCGTCTTTCAACTCGTTCTGCCACTTTCGTCAATCCTCGGGCCGGCTCGTGGTTTCGCTGCCTCGGCTTCCGCTACTCGCACTCGCACTCATCCGTACTAATTTATTTTCGATGTGTGGCAAGCCACAACATCACAAAATGCATATTGGGGTGACCCTTATTTGGGCTTTTTTTGAATTCTCTTTGAGGATAGTCCTGAATCGCTTCCAAATATAGAAAAAAAATCAAGTCAAATTATAGTTTTATATGATAATATTAACCCGGCTACCACAACCGCCAAAATTTCAATTTGACTTTCAACTATTGTAACTCATTAACGGAACAAATGCTTGGCATGATCAAAACATATTCCCCAAGAAAATTAAACGCTCTACAAAAAAGGTATCATATGATTTTTGCGTTACTTTACGGGTTCAAAAGTTATTCGAAGTCAAAGTTGAAGTTATACTCAATTTCATGGGTTTCTTCGTTTTCACCATGATATTATGATTTAAAAAATGAAAAACATATTATAATTTGAAATCTACATCATTTTTTCTTTCAGTAAGCCTTCAGGGCGTGACGATCACTGTAACAAAATAATGAGCAAAAATTCGAATGATTGAAGAAATACTAATATTATCATATTTTTTTTATTGAGTGTAGGTCTTCTCGTAAAGTATTTACGTTAGTTTTTTTTAGCGCGTCAGGAAACAGTTGTCCATGATTCTCAACCATTCGTTATATATATTGTAATTGTTTTTCATCTTTAGTTCAAGATTTACGAAAATTTTGCACCAATTTAACTCCTTTTTCGGCAGAGTTATCTAAAACTGACAAATCCTTACAAAATCTCAAGCATATTATGTAGTTCTCGTTTTCAGCCCATTCAGATGGATGAATCTGCAAAAATTCTGTTTGTAACTCAAATCTTTCAAAAAATTTGATCGCGATTCTACAGTTACAAAAAAATCAATACCGAGACAGCAAGAAATATTGCAGTAATATTACTTCGCAATATTGAATTTTGCAGGGAATATTGCTACAATATTGCTGCGATATTGCTATGTCCGCCTCTTTGTAACTTGCAGGAATATTGTGAAAATATTACACTCAATATTGCAGCAATATTGCAGGGATATTACAGCAATATTGCAAGAATATTGTAGCAATATTTCACGAATATTCCAGGAATATGACGAGTGTTGCATGGATATAAACAAAAAATTTAGAATTCTTGTTAAAAATCGATACCTAAATTTTGATAGTCTGTCATTTCATTGGAAATTTGAATTTTGAAAAAATCATGGGTCAAGGACTAGAAAAATTATTCAACTTCAAGATGCCGCGACTCGTTTTTATTTTTCAGATAATCCTGCGGAGATATCAAGAGACACGGTAGTGTCTCGCGCCAAGTTCACTGCGAAGCAAGGTACTACGTACCGTGTATCTTTACGCGAAAGTCCAAATTTCAAGAGACCACTATGATGAGATCTCATATATGTATAAAATTTAGCGGGAAAATAATGGGCGCAATCAAGAGCTCGTGTCCAAATTATATAATAAAACTGATTTTATTTTTTTCCTACATGCCGTATAATGAAAGATATATTGAGTTAGAGTTGAAAACAGTTGATTTTCACGGTGAAAAAAATTCAGTCTTGGTCGTCGTCGTCTGTTCGTTGTCCTTATTCAATATGTTTATGGTTACATAAGCTTGTCTCTCTTCAATCTGTACTGTAGTATCTTTTTCTTACTCCTGATACCTCCCGTCATTTCGCCTTTTATTATTACAAGGTCATGAGAACCTTTTTCTAACACACGTTATATCCATAGGTTTGTCCTTTTTTCTCACTCTACTCTGGCGGTCAACTTTAACACTAATAAATGAATATCATCAAGAAACATGATACAAGAAATAACATTATCATTATTATGTCTCTACTCTATATTTTTCTGCTTTATCTGTAGGTTCCGAAAGAAATTTTATTCTAGGAATCGCACAAGAAATTAATTAATGAAACTTTTTTATATTTTTTTTTATATAAATTATTTGTTTCATCATTTTGAAGAAGCCCGTTGTATTCTTCATACTAATGATTGTATTGTTGATACTTATACTTGGAATATGACGGGGGGTCGTGGTGAGTTTGTCTCGTGAAATTTGATCAATATCGAATTGATTGATAATATACTTCTATGTAGTAATTGATGATATTTGTTATTACTTTTATATTCCCATATTTTATGAGAATTCGGAATTTCGTCTTTTTTTCAGAAGAACTTCAAATTACGATAGATTTTTATATAGATGAATTATATTTATTTTCTATATGTTTATTGAGTATAAATCAGGAAATATCGATTATCTCCAAAAGTTTCAATTTTAATTATTGTACTTGTAGTAAAAAAAGAAGTGATATCAAAAAAGGACAAACTGTTTAAAAAGAAAAAAGAAAAAAAAGGCGCCAAGTTTATGTGTGGCAAAAAAATTGAATTACAAAAATTACTTTGCAAAAAGTTCATATGAAAAAGTTACTTTGAAAAAATTACTTTACAAAAAGATTTGATATCAGTCATTCGTTTACCGAGTACACAATATAAGGTTATACATATGAATATATAGACTCACTATGTATTATATATTATATATTATATAATACACAGTAAGTCAATATATAATATATAATATATAATATACGATGTATAATAAATATGTAATATATAATATATAATACAAAGTGAGTCTATATATTGTAACGGCGCTCGGTTTTGTCCCTCAAAACTTTGCTTACCGTTATCGTTGTCCTTGATACAAGGGATGCCACCCCGATTGCCTGAAAATGGCTTAAGATTATCGGGAAAATCTATCTCACAAAATACGAAAATAATGTTCTCACAAATTTAAATATTGAAAATAATAATGTTGATTTATTTAACAATGAAAAATCCGGATGGAAGAAAAAATATACTCGAAAATTATTAATGTTTCTCTTTTTGCATTTTTAAATAATAATATACTGTTCTTATTTTTGGCCGTGACGATTGACGGGTCTACGGCAGTGCGACAATCAATTTCTGTACAAACAATAACTTTTTCACTCATACATTTCACTCATCACACTTATCACACGATTTATTACACAATTCATTCTTTACTATTATTCTATTCGTTCGAAAATTCAAGCGTTGATTGATGGAGAACATTTTATCCGGAGGGGTTCATTATTTTTTTAATTAACACTTTCATACTTCTCATATCGAACGAACATTTTAACAATAATGATACCGAACATTCACTCATTTCATACAGCATACTTTTTTACACAATATTTAATAATTATTCACCCGACAATTATTCTTTCGGACACTCTATTTCCACAATCTCTTTTGACACGTTCTCCACTGGATCCACGTACACAGAAGTACCTTCTTTATCTCCATATTTATCCAATTTTATTCAATCCTATTCAATCCGGATTGGTAATGTGATTTCTTTACTACCATGGACTTGGTATTATTAGAATCTGGCTCCGTGGAATGGCCACAATGTGATTGATGATAGAGGCTCGCCACGTGATGATAGACAAGTCCGTCTGTTCAAACACGTAACGACCACGCAAAATAATCCAATTATTTCTTTTGACAATATTATGCATCGCTCGTTCTCTCGGCAAATACACAATTCGTCACTCATTAGAGACATCTTCTTGACATTATCTCACTACCATTACCATCACCACACCTGCTCAGCTCACTCCTCATTGCACCAGATTTTCCCAACGTCCATCTTGATTTCTTACACGCCTCGTCCTTACGGCGCCCGCCCTGGCCGTCCTTCCACACCTTACTCTCTCGCAGTGATGTGATGGGAGTACTCGTATCTCGTGGCAACCAGCCAATTTCCCTCTCCACGCTGAAAATGCATAGCCGTAGCCATCCTTGCAATACTATGAGCGCCCCGTATCATCCATTCACTTGTGACGACCCAGGTCGCACACGAACAGTAAAATCCCCATGGCTAGTTGATGCCCGTGAAATAATGCACGGGTGCCGGCGACGCTACTGGGGAACACTTCTATTTATTTTATTTTATATTTATTCGGGAAAGAAAAATATATATAAAATAGGTATACGAGCCGGGATCGAACCCGCGCCCGTAGAAGTCCGAACGACCGTCCGACCGAGTGGGGGAACTAGCGAGTTCCACCACCACGCCAGTACCGAGAATCTCCCACTGCACGCCGCAAGGCAGTGGGAGATGCGCAGTCCGCTTTTGTGCAACGAACGCCGCGGAGTGGGAGAGGCCCGCCGCGGCTACATAAGCCACCGCACGAGCTCGTAGAGCACAGTCTACGTCGAACGCTCAGTACGAGCAACACCAGTCCAGTGACCAGTCCAGTAACCAGTATCCAGTATCCAGAGTGAAGTTTCGACGTGGGAAAATAGTTCTTTCAAGAGCTCCTTCGCCGATTCATCAATTATACCGAATAGTTCTTTTCAGAACTCCAAACCAATAGCTCTTTTGAGAGCTAAATTTCATCGCTTACGCCGAACAGCTCTTCTCAGAGCTTAAAACCAACAGTTCTTTTAAGAACTATAGTTTCATCGATTTCACAGTGAGGACGCCGTATTCTCACGTGATCCCGTATCCGCCACGTGTTCGCTGACCGCAGTAGACGGCAGCACGTGTACCCATACGACTCTGACAGCTGGCACTAAGCTGAGGAATCGTTCCTGTTTTCTACCGAGATACCTTTTGCTCGCAGTAGGCGAAGGTATCCTTCCGTCCTTATCCAGGGTGTCGACAGCTGGCACTAAGCTGAAGCACTTTTGCCCGTCCTAGTATTCCTGCCCGTGGCACCGACAGCTGGCTCTAAGCTGAGGTGTCCTTGCCCTCTTTCCCGCGAACTTCCGCATCGCATCGAAGCAAATATTGTACGCGTATCGGGTCATAACGAAATAAAAATTGTATCGCGTGAGAAATTATTACGTCAAGAACAGCGCACGAATTGTCGGGAACGAATTGTATTGTACGAACCAGGATTGCGTTGTGAAAGAGTAAATAAAAGTATTCTGGTAGAATTCGAAACGAATCCAGTAAATTTGTCAACGTTTCTTTCACCCTCACCCAGTCACGAACCCTGGAAGTCGGCTGAGTCTAAGTGGCATTATCACCGAGCGTATCTGTCAACCGACAGTCAGACGGAAGAACGTTACACACTGCCGACTATACACGATGTATATTTATATACAAAAAAAAAACAGTTGAGCGGGAAACAGTTAACCGCCTATTGTATTTTCAAAGTGTGTATCATCATCGTGTGTATTATCATTGATTATGGCTTCCCCAATGGAAATAGGATCAAGTTCAATGGATGACAAGAAGAAAACTACAAAAAGGAAAGTATTTGATGATACATGGTCAAAAAATTAATTATTTAAGAATTGGTTACGTCCAATTTCAAATGAAAACAAAGCGTCCTGCTCGTTTTGTGGGATTGAAATGGCATGCAAAAATCAATTTTGATTACACATGCTAAATCCCAGAAACATAATAAAAATTCGCGAATAGTAGATCCTACTTTGCCATCTGCTTCAGATGACGAAAGCTACGTAATTGATGAAAAAGAAGCCAAAGAAAATATGCAAAAAGCGGAAATAGGAATTGCAGCATACATCGCAACAAATAATATGCCTATTTCTTCTGTTGACGGTCTGGTTGCCTTAATAAATCGAATTAGTGTTATGGAGGGTATTCCTGGCAATTTGGCAATGTCAAGAAGAAAGTGTCTCAACATAATTAATAATGTCTTAGGTGAGAAACAATCGCAACATTTATCTCAAAATCTTAATAATAATAAATTTTCAGTGTTATTTGATGAGAGCACAACTACCGCCGGTAATATTAGTTGAATACGTAGCGCCAAATAGAGAAATAATTACTGAGTTATTCGAATTAGTTCATTTAGATGCAACTGATTGTTCAGCATCCAAATTGTATAAAGCGTTTGAGTCATCTTTCGAGAAACGTAATGTTCCATTAACAAATATAGTTGCAATAGCTTCAGATAATGCGTCAGTAATGGTTGGAAAACATGATTCATTTGTCACACGTATAAGAGAAGTCAATCCAAATTTAATTTTGTTAAATTGTATTTGTCATACATCAGCATTGATAGCTTCAAAAGCTTGTGCACAATTACCCAAATATTCCACAAATTTTTTGCACTCAGTTGGAACATATTTTTCTTGCGGCCCAAAAAGGTCAGCTCAATTGAAAGAATTCCAACAATTTTATAACGTACCGGAAAGAAAAATACTTAAAGTCGCAGGGACTAGATGGCTCTCTTTGCATAATTGTATCGCGAAGCTTTTAGAGAATTGGGAACCTCCAAAAAAATTTTTTTTATTAGAGTCTATTGAGCAAAAAACAAAAAATGCGATTGATATTTATGATGGCTTCACAAATAACGAACTTCGCTCATATTTGTTATTTTTAGAGTTTAGTTTGAATACCTTCAATAAGTTTAATGCTTTTTTTCAAAGTCGCGAAACACAAATTCATATTGTAGCGGAACGTAGCGATTGGATATTGAAGCAGATGACCATGTGCTTTCTGAAACCAGATGCATTGAATAATATTACAATTAATTCAATGGTTCCTGATAACATTTTGCCTACGTTATCTATTGAAGTCGGTGACAATTGTCGAAATTTACTTAATACGTTAAACAATGAGATTGTTTTAAAAATTAAGAGTAATTGTTTACTATTCTACAAAACAGCTACAGCTGAAATTATAGAAAGACTGCCATATTGTGATGAATTCTTTCGTAATCTTAAGATTCTTAATCCTGAAATTGCTTTGTCCAAAGAGGCGAGAGAAAAATTCAATGATTTAAATGATCTTTGTTCAAAATTCAATCTTGTTGTTTTGGTAAATAACATTAACCAGGAATGGTTGGATTTGCCAAATCATTTCAATGACGAAGATATTAAAATTTCATCATTGCCAACAGTAGAAAACATATATAAAGAAATTTTCTCATGTAAAAATCAATTTAACGCGCCACTTTTTGAAAATTTAAAAAAATTAATTGATTCCATTTTCGTTCTCCCTCACTCAAACGCCGGAGCAGAACGCTTGTTTTCAAATGTTACAGATATAGTGACCAAAAAGCGGAACCGGATCAGCACAGATGCTGTAGCCGCAATATGTAAGTTACGGTCCACTTTTCAAGCGCATGGTGTGACAACAAAATCTTTTTGTGCTGATTCTACGCATGTAAATTTGCATACAAAAACAAAATTTTAGTTTCCCTTTTCAAGCTTGGTCCATTTACTTTTTTCGGTTTTTTTTATTTTGCATTTCATGTATGGCAATAGTTTTTGGTCATTATCATCTTTTTAAATTATCAATATGTTTACTAACATCTCTCGTTTTCTTCAGTTTCGATTTTATGCTGCTGTGCATCGTTATGAATACGATTTGTTCCATATATTAGATGTTTAGTTTATGTTATTTTTGTTCTAGTGAAGTTTATGGGCACTACGTTATTTCGTGCAATAGACATGGCTGGCGCTGTAAATGTATATATATGTATTCGATTCATTTAATTTGTTCAATTTGTAAGAATACTGGTAAGGTTTTCCTGCAGTTTCCCTTACCTTCACAACAAATGTTGGTATTCTTGTATTTCTGCAGTTTGTTTCAAATAAATATTTTAATATAATTTCGCTTTGAAATTTATTGTTTTAAAATTTTTCATTCCCGCTCAATGTTTTTCATTTGCAGATGCTTACATACTCATATATAAATATATCAATACTTGATATATTCATGGAGTAAATGAAAAAAAAATTTATTTCGAGGATTTGAACTCAATCCTTCTTATATACACCTATTTGCAGACGGCAACTTAACCACCACTGCCATCGCGCATATACTAATTTATTAGAAATAAAAGTAATATTCATGTTTGTGCCCACACTTAATGTATCTAAATTATTTATGGAGTGGGTGTTGTGTTTACAGCTTGTGGTGTAAATTACTTGTTTCCTAAATACTTCATCTTTATTTATATTTGTTTCATGGTTTCAAAATATTTTTGTACAAATATTCTTTTCTGATAATTGAGGCATGGGAACTACCCGTATTTCACTACTATGCATACGGGGCTGCGGAGAGAGCCTTAGTTGCCATGAGATACGAGTGCTCCCATCACATCACTGCTCTCTCGGCGTTTGCCTTGCTTCTTCTATTAATTTTTCGTTGCACGCACGTGCCTCGCTGCGTCTTTTTCATTGTTCTTTTTCGGCACCGTCCGTGCATCCTTGTGCCCGCTGCTCCCACCGCTCACACTTGCACTCATCCGTCCATACTACATTCACACTATTTCACCATACAATTTATAATACTTAAAATCCGCATTCATAATATAATTCATTTTATACGTATTTATAATATTTTTCGATTTGTGGCAAGCCACAACATCACAATATGTATATGTATAACCTTATATTGTGTACTTAGTAAACAAATGACTGATATCAAATCTTTTTGTAAAGTAATTTTTTCAAAGTAACTTTTTCATATAAACTTTTGGCAAAGTAATTTTTGTAATTCAATTTTTTTGCCACACATGAACTGAGCGCCTTTTTTTCCTTTTTTTTTTAAAAAAGTTTGTCCTTTTTTCCTTGGTACCGCAAATTCAAGCACGCTGTGCGGGAGTAGTTTCAAGAGGCGAAAGAGGGGGGATTATAATTTGAAAATTATGAATAAAAATTTTTTTAACAACTAAAAGAGATGTACTTTATGCTACCAAAAAGTATCCCTTCTAACATTTTTTTTTTATTGTTAAAAAAATTCATGAAATATGCCTATTTTTTGGGCCAAGAAAGGTATATGCCCCCTTAAATCATTATATCATAGTGAAAATGAAGAATTCTATGGAATAGAATGGTGTTTGAGAATGGATGACAATCAGCTGCTAGAAATATTCATATTTCTCGGTTACGCGCATGTCTAGGTTGGCACTATGTCAATTAAAAATGCATTTTTGGCCACTAGACTCTAGTGACTAGAGTGCATCGTTGACTACTACTCATTGTTCTCTCCCACCATTACCTCAGTTAACTGACTGCATTCAACGAAAAACCACGTTCTGCTGCTTCGATAATTAGTGCAAATGGCTTTTTGTCCACGTTTTGCATATTGTGTCTTCGCTAACTGTTTTATTTGGCTTCGCTATTAGTAATTGAACATTGCTGAACTGTTTATAATCATTTTCTGCCACCGTATCAATAATCATATTGTATTGTGACGTCGTGGTTACCACGACGCGGTCCTCGACCATTGAAACCTGGGCATTGCGATGGAAATTCCACTAGAAAGAGAAAAATAGAATAATCCGTCTATTGCTCCACTGGCATGAGTGTTAAAAAAAAATAATGATAATTTTTTTTGACGCGTGCAATAATTTTCTGTATGAGGATCACTGCTGCGTGGTGGGGAGAGTTACGCAGGGACGTCGAGTCCGAGAATCAACGAGGAGTGGGGAATGCATAACCACCGCTGCAGCGACGAGGCGAGCTAAAGAGAGAGAGGGAATCACAAAAATCTGCGAAGAAACAACGAGGACGCAACGATCAATCTACGTGCTGTAGACCCAATGGTTTGAAAATTGTTTTAATAATTGTCATCACTAACAGTGAATAATGTAAAAGTAAAAAGTATGGATGGATGCGTGTGGAATAACTGATTATAAAAATAATTATTTAATGTGAATGAGATCAGTACTAACGCGTGTATGAGTACATAAATTAAGAAAAATTATAGAAACGTCGTATGCAATTATAATGTTACGCGTGCTAGGGCCTAGGGCCAATAAGAATTGCGTAATAGAGTCACGTGGTAAGACAATGAAGCACACTGGGCTCGCGTCGTTACCACAAAATGATGAATCCAACACTCTCCGCCAGGACGTATTACGTGTAAGACGTAAGTCACGCCAATCAAAGTTTGGACAGAGCAGACAATAAAAATTCCTGGAGTTTGCCACAATAAGAGGCTGGACAACGCATCATAAGCGTGATCATTACGATTCTATTGGCATACTGGATAACTAACTTACATTTTACTGGAGTGAAGCCACGGTGCCAGGGAATAGTTGGTGCCGTGCAGAGTATTGATCGACGGATTGATTGTCGCCTTGCTGGATTAAGGGAACGAAATAAATTGGTAAGCCAGCCCAGTAATTGTGCGTCCCATAAGACGGGTGTCTCAATTCCATCTATTTTATTTTGTTAAAATAAAAATATCGTTACGCAAAGAAACATTTGTTTTGCGTGTAAAATATAAAAATTTTCATATTTAATGATACGTTCATTCTTGCACTGGCAGAGCTGACGATTATCTCAAGAAGAAAAGTTGTTTAAATAAAATTAAAATTTGTTTGTTTGTGTGAATGGATATTGAATGAAAATGTTTGTTTAAAAATTATATTGTTATTTAAAAGCGTTTAAATTATTGACATACGTGATAAGTCTCAAACGTGTGTATATTTTTTTTTGTTCTTCTTCTTTTCAATTGCCGTCGGAAAGCGGTAGCGTTTATCATTATATCGTCTTATTATTATTATTATCATTAATTTCGCTTATTTGTTTTTTTTTGAATCCATAATAAAACTGATGTAAAGTGTGTATATGAGATTCATAGTTATTTCGCGCAATACTTTAATAATTTTCAGCGTACTAATTAGTAATAAAAATCTTCTTAGCCTGATTTCGTTCGGACAACGCCACCTCCGCATCCTGAGGAGCCTGGTAAACGTTTTCGCGTTTTTTCAGGAAAATTGGCGAGCCCGTGTTATTGTCTTTCAAAAGAATTTTTTTTTATAATTTTTTTTTAGAGTGGTTCCCTCAAGGGACCTGGCGCCCAACAATCTTCCGCGCACGAGCGCGAGTAACTATTAAACGACGAGAGCGTGCTATCGCGGTTGCTACCGTTGTGACTTTTATTTCGATTATTAGTCCTGGATACATTTTTTTTTCTTGGGCCCGATATTGCACTATATTTATTGGTAAATACGTCGCAGTATTAACTGTGTATTCAAGTGATCACGCTGCACGTAGCCTTACAACCCACGTGATGATTGATTATTCACCATCGATCATTCTCATTTTGCAATAATTCCATAAATTTTACACTCAACAACAGCTATATTACTGTGAACATCGCGCATAATTCTATGATAAATAAGAAACTGAAAATTAAAACATCCATTTAATTTATTTCGCTGCATTCTCAAACAATTGGGTGTGCCATTTTTAGGCAACTTTTTTTTTTCATCAGAGGAACAGGCTAAAAACTTACTGGACGGTGCAAATAAAAGCCTGTTCGAAGCAGAGCTCTTAATTTTAATATTCAGAGGTGGCGGATTGTAATTTTCCATTTTCCATTTAAATAACATGGGAAAAAAATTTTTTTTTTTTTTAAGTTTTTTAGCTCGGCATTGGTGCAACATAGAGATGAGCCGATAACATGATCTTATAGGGGATCGAACGCTCGACAAAAAAGCTTCTCTACACTTTTTCCATAGAAACAGTCATTCTGAAGATATTCAAACCCAAAGTTCGAATGAAATTTGTTCAAACAAATTTCGTATGAAATTTCGACTTTTTTGCCATTAAATCGATACTAATCAGTTCATTATTTTCTTAAAAATTATTTTTATTCGAAAAACACTTCAATAATTGTACCTACATTGCTCAATTTTTTTTAGACAGCATAATTTCTATTGCTCTGAAAAGATAATAAAATTTATTCAACATAAGTCGTAAATAATATTTTCCACAGTAAATAAAATGGAGAAAAAAAAAATCTGACATATGAGTATTTTTTTTTTAGCTTTACAAAAATATAAGCACATTTAAATCAGTTTCTCGACTAAAAATGAATTTGAAGACAATTATAAACTGATGAGTATCGATTTAATGAAAAAAAAATCGAAATTTCATACATTCCGAACTTTGGGTTCGAATATCTCCAAAATGACTGTTTCTATGAAAAAAGTGTAGGAAACCTTTTTTGTAGAGCGTTCGATTCCCTATCAGATCATTTCATCGGCTCTTCTCTATGTTGCGCTAATGCCGAGCTACAAAAATAGAAAAAATAAAAAAATTTTTTTCCCATGTTTTTCAAACGGAAAATTACAATCCGCCACCTCTAAATATTAAAATTAAGAGCTCCGTTTTGAACAAGCACCTTTTTTCATCGTCCAGTAAGTTTGCAGCCTGTTCCTTTGATGAAAAAAAAAAGTTGCCTTAAAATGGCTTTTCCTAGTATATATGCATATTGTAACGGTGCTTGGTTCGTCCCTGAGCTGCAAGTCGCCGTTAACATTACCTTGTGACTTTACTTTATTGGGATGCCACCCTGGATCTATGGAGAATTGTATATAACTCCAGGGAAATTATATATTATTTCTTAAATTATATTTTTAGACAGTCGATTTTACTTTAATCTCGATGGAATTAATAATGATTTATTTTGACACAATATTAATTGATTGTACGTGATGAACAAGAAAAAATTATAATATAATAATGAAACAATAAATTCTGATTATTAATTTAGGCCGTGGTTATGACGGGTCTACGGCGGCGCAATAAATTACGTTGAACAAAATAGAAATTAAATCTAATCATACAATGATTATTAATTATTAGTAACAATTATGCAAAATGACTCGCCCCGCGTTGTTTCTTTCAACCGCGCTTTGAGTGCTTTATATTTTATTTTATTACCTTTTTTCCCAGCCACACTCGCTCAATAACTACTACTTTTGTTCGCTGTACTTACGAACAGTTATTTTTACGCAAAATGTAACGTCGATTATACTTTTTAATAATTCTTTTCAATGGATTTCTCGCGACACACATTCAACACGCATCTGCACACTATGAGGTTCGCCGTGGAAGTCCCGTCCAAAATGGCTCCTTCCGTCATCTTCCCCTTCCAGCATCACCGTAGTAGTCGATTAATATCCATATTGAGTCAATTTAATATCCATAATACTTGATTTAGTACTGATCACTCATCATTGGTCCAATTCAAATGATGAAATAATCGACAATTATTTGATTGGTCGGCAAATTGATTTTCAATATTGCCGCCAAAGTCAGCCATCTTAATTCCGGATTTTGTATTCCCATTGGAGAATTTCAAATAACCAAAATGGTCGCCTCAAGACTCGAGCGCCACCTTTACCATTCGTCACCATACCTCTTATATCAAGTTGTTGACGTTTTGTCCATGAGAGGTTAACCCATGCTGGGTATTTTGATTGAACATTGTTGGTGTTGTGGTTCTTCATTTACTGTGATATTTGGCTGCTGATTTACTGATTGGACTGGTTAATTGATTTTGGATCCGGATGTTTTGTTATATCCCCAACGTAGGGATATATACATATATATATATATTACTATATACGTTAAGCATAGAATAATTAGATAATAAGAAATTAAGTTTTAAGAAATAAATATTACACTTATATTCATATAAGATACACATATATGTATAAGTTACAATAACGAGAACTACCACTGATAAAACAGAACTCTACAATTACCAGAAAATTAACTTACACCATAATTGCAATATAAAAAGAAATAAATTTATAACATTAAAATCAAAAGAAATATAATATCAAAAATATAAAAATGTATTTTCAACAAAAAACGATAACGCATGCATTAGATACGTTTGACAAATAGCTCGACAAATTCCTTCGCTATCCAATAGACAAATAAACCTATGTAAATAAAACAATCATTTTCTCACGCAATTCGAAAAGCAAAAGAAAACTAGATAAAGTCCTCAAATAAAATGATTACGCAAGAAAACGCGTCTTATAAAAAAACCAATAAATAGAATTTCTGAGAAATGAATAAATCCAAAATAAATAGTAAAACACATATGAAGAAAATGGAATTTCTAAAATCAATAGTGCATTTCCGTAGTTGATAAAAATATATAACACCTGAGTAAATAAGTTTACAATATCGTTCAATTCATTATCGCATAAAGGAAATTGTATCACAGTTCTTAGAAAAGTTAATGCATCAAAATGCTGGGGGTCGTACCCAACCAATCACAGAGACGAAAATAGCTGTAAGACGAAGGACCAACCTACATGTAAAATAATAACCAATAGCAACTTATTTTTTTGAATCAGGAGGTGAAAAACCCTCCCCTAATTAAAACTTATAAAAACCCAAATTAACTCTGAAAAGTTAGTTCTCCGACTAGACCGAAAATGAGAAGTTCTCCGACGATTATTAAAAAGATCAGTTCTCCAACAGTCAAGAAATAGAGCAAGTTCTCTGACAAATCTTTAATAAAGAAATATCATTAAATCAGTACAGTTCTTTAATTAATAAAATCACATAGTTCCGAGTTCAAAACGAGTAGAGTACAAGTTCCTACTCAGATTACACTCGAGAGTGATAATTATCCGCGACGTTCGCGAGAAAATTAATATTGAATAAAAACTTAATAAATAACTAAACAAGTCGGAGTTCTCGTTTAAAATTAAATAAAGATACAATAACTAACAGTAATCAAGTTAATAACTTTTATTTGTCAACTCATCATCGATATTATTATTAAATAAGTAAGCCATTGAACAATCTTGTGAAGTGCAAATAATTAAATAAATAAGTGATTTAAATTTAAATCGTGTTCACAAACATTATTCATTTACCGCCAATCCGAACATCTTCACAATTCCACTAGTTTCCGTTTCGAATCTACATCTCTAGAAACGAACAAATCCCTATAAAATAAATTATTATAGTGAGGTTGGCATCAATTACGCTGGAGCATCGCAGAGATTGGCTCTCAACCAATCTGGAGCAGAGGCGCCCGACCACGAACAACGTAATTCAACAAGGTAAGCCTCTCTCGACGAAATCGCGCACTCCAGGACGTAACAGCCTTACTATAATAAAAACTGGTGGCAGCGGATACCGGAAAATTAGTGGTTGTGACATTTTAGCGGTAAAAGAAAATTTCTAAAACAAGTAACAATGAAAGAGTGACACCATTTTTCGAACAATAAAAGTACGTCAATTACAAGTACCTATATAACAAAATCAAATTAAAAATAAACAATAAAAACTAATAGCAACGGGTTACCAAGAATTAGCGACTGTGACTCTTAGCGGCAAAAATTCAAACATAGCTAACATTAAAAAGAGAAAAAATTATCAATTTAAATAAAAGTTAATAAAAAGTGACTCTACAACGAATATTAATCCAATTAAATTGTGAAAAATTAAAAACACGAATCAAACTAATTAGTGAAAGTGATCGATCATTAAAGTGATCTCAAAGTGCCTTACTACAATAAAAACTAGACGTCAGCGATAAGCAGCCGTCGAGAAAGAAACACCAGCAGCACCTGACTCAAGGCCTACAGGGATCACCGACCGCAGACAAGCAGAAAAATAAACAGAAGATCAACCATCGCAGATAAGGACATCCCCAAACTACAAGTTTACAACATCAACAACGTAAATAATAGAAATAATTATTAAATAAGTTATTTTATAATATAGTAAAACTCGAAAATGGCTCAAAGTAATCAAACAGTAGGGGATGGCATCGCGAGCGGCGCAAATACAACACTTTTCAGAACCGCGAATCAGACAAACACATATAATGACCCAAAATCTTTCCTTAAATTCATACCAAATTTTGACGGTACAAAAGAAGGCTGTACAACGCGCGCATTTATTAAATGTTGTGAAAGAGCGAGAACGTTCTTACCACAAATGAACGAAGAGAATATAGTTTTTTCACTAATGAGTAAATTTAAAGGAGAATACGCCGCGAGAATAATAGAAGAAGACATTAGAACAATAGATAATTTAATTAAATTTATTCGTTCACATTTTGAAGGTCCACCTATACCATATACTGATAGAATCGTAGAGTTTAAATCTGTTCGACAAGCACAACACGAAAGAGTATCAGTATACGGGGAAAGAGTAACAAAAATATTAAGAGAAATAGTAGACGATATAACTCAGTCAGACGCGGACGGTAAAGAAGAAAGAGAAAAAATAGTGACAGAAATTGCTGTAAGCGCATTTATTAAAGGTCTTCGACCACAATATGTTAGACTACTGAAAAAGGTAAAATTTGAAAGATTAGCATTAGTAATAAAAGAGGCAATAGAGGCAGAAACACTCTGTACCGAATTTCCTAATCTAGGAATGGAAGATAATACCGTATCATGTTTTAATGTACAACGCGAACAAAAACAAAATACACGAACACCTCATACAAATAACAAACACTGTAATTATTGTAGTCGGGTAGGACACGAATGGAGTGAATGCAGAGTCAGAAAAAGAGATAATGATTTTAAATACGGAAATACACAAAATACAAGAAACATTAATCAAAAATGGAATAACAATTATAATAATCAAAACAATATGAATACAAATAATAGAAATAATATTCCTCATAATAATAATCAAAACTATAGAAACAATAGAAGCAATAATAATCAATATTCTGATAATAATCGAAGAAATAATTCTAATTATCAAAGTAATAGATTCAATGCCAATAGGAATCAAGGGCAAAATAATCAAAATAATAGTTCTAATCGATATAACATTCAATGCAATTATTGTCATAAATTGGGACATATTGCAACTGAATGTAGAAAACGCATATACGACGAGCAGCAAAGACAGAATAATTTTCCCACAACAGAAAATAATAGATCGGCTGAAGCGCAAGCGGGAAACGAGCAGGGAGCCCCTCGCAACGGCGCGCCGACGGGAAACACTCAATAAATAAAGCGCCTGAACTTCGTCAAAATAATTCTCAACAAAACAAAATATTAACTGCTAATTGCAATTTTAATTCAATTTCGCCAACTTATAGTTCACCTGCTATTAATATGAAATCAAATCAATTGAAATATCCAATAAATAAATTCTTAGTAGATACAGGTTCACAATTAAACCTAATAAAATTAAACATGATAAAAAACATAAATCAGATTAACGATAATATAACATACGAATTAAAAGGAGTCTCTAAACATGACAAGCCTCGAACATTAGGAAGCATAAGTTTAAATTTAAATGGTTTAAACGGTATATTCCACGTTATACCTGAAGATTTTCCATTAGACTACACAGGTATAATAGGTACTGAATTCATGCACGTAAATAATGGTGAGATTAGCTACGTTAATAGAGAAATTATTTTTGACGGACGAAAATTTCCTCTCGCAAATAATGAAAGAATTACACTACCAGCGAGACAAAAGACGCTCATGTTCATACGAGTCAATAACACACAAGATGAAGAAGGATACATCCCACGAATACCCTTGGGAGATGGCATATATGCTGGAGAAGCAATCGTGACATGTAAAAATGGAGTAGCGTACTTGTATGCAATTAATACAGGAGATAAAGATGTAAAGGTAGACGTACCCGTAATACCATTGTATCCATTCGATACTAGTGCAGACGAGGACGAAACAAGTAAAAACTCAAACACAGCTGAGCGCAAGATAAGCCTAAGTGCACAGGGCCCAAGTGCACGGGGTAATGACCGCGTTAAAACTGTATTAGAACTTTTACGCCTAGACCATCTGAATATGGAAGAGAGTAAAGCCGTATATAAACTCATTGAGGAATATGCTGACCTTTTTCATATACCTGGAGAATTCTTACGAGCTACAAACGTCACGACCCATGCAATACCAACTAGTGACAATGCTCCAATATTTACACGACAATATCGTCATCCTCCATTTCAAAAACCAGAGATTGCAAAACAAATAGATGATTTAATTAGCATGAAAATAATTCAACCATCCATGTCACCGTATAATTCGCCACTTTGGATAGTACCAAAGAAAGATGATTCAAAGGGAAATAAAAGATGGCGTTTGGTAATAGATTATCGTAAACTTAACGAGAAAACCGTAGGTGACGCATATCCATTACCATTAATTACTGACATATTAGACCAATTGGGTGGAGCTAAATATTTCTCTACATTTGATCTTGCTTCTGGATTTCACCAAATAGAGATGCATCCAGACGATAAACATAAAACAGCTTTTACCACACCACATGGACATTATGAATTTAATCGCATGCCATTTGGACTGAAAAATGCACCAGCAACATTTCAACGATTAATGGATGTTGTATTACAAGGTTTACAAGGTGCAGATTTATTCGTATACTTAGATGATATAGTTATTTATGCACGATCTATTGATGAACATGCAGTTAAATTTAAAAAGCTTGCCGAACGATTGAGAAAAGCGAATTTATCTTTACAACCAGATAAATGCGAATTTTTGAGAACAGAAGTTAAATATCTTGGTCATATTATAGGATCAGACGGTGTAAAACCGGATCCACAAAAAATAGAAGCAGTACAAAAATTTCCTGTGCCAAAAACAACAAAGAACGTAAGAGAATTTTTAGGATTAGCAGGATATTATCGTAGATTTATTAAAGACTTCGCAAAAATCGCAAAACCATTAGCGACACTCACGAGTAAAAATGTAATATTTGAATGGACTAGTGAACATCAAGTCGCATTTGAAATATTACGAAATAAATTATGTGAAGCTCCAATATTAATGTATCCTGACTTTAACAAACCATTTAACGTAACCACAGACGCATCAAATTTCGCTTTAGGTGCTGTATTATCACAAGGCAAGGTAGGCGAAGACGCAGTAGTAGCTTATGCATCGCGTACACTTAATAAACATGAAAAAAATTATTCTACAATAGACAGAGAAATGGCAGCAACAGTATTTGCTTTAAAAACATTTAGACTTTATCTCTACGGGAGATCATTCACTTTGTTTACGGATCACAGACCGCTAGTATGGATTAATGCATGGAACGATCCTACTTCGCGTGTAATGAGATGGCGTGAACGATTGAAAGAATTCGATTTTACCGTATGTTATAAAGCCGGAAAGATTAATACCAATGCAGATGCATTATCGCGTAATCCAGTAGAATCTAAAGAATTAAACATAATAAGAGGTTATTATAAATCAAGTGCCTGGGAGAATACGAGTGCCCCAGAGAAAGAATTTCAAATTGTAAAAAATATAACAAATTATCCACACTCCTCTGAAGCGAGCTGTGAAGATAGCGATGACGAAATATATCGTAAAAATTATAAATTACTAAAATTGAATAGAAATAAACAAATAAAAACATTAAAGCGACGAAACGTGTTGCCTATAAATGCGGACGACCCTAGAGGAACGCAGGTAGCAACACCCGAGTCAAAGTTGGATAATCCGTCGTCAAGCCTACGGTCTGATCAACCTAGCACAAGTCGACGAGAAATAAATAAATGTAAAAATGAAATTAAACAGATGCCCGAGTATAGCCGGAAGGAAAAAGAAGAATTATTAATGACGAGGAGTTTCGATACAAAGCGTACAATTTCTATCGAGGGAAACAATAACCCCGATAAATTGAATCCACTTTCGACTGAGGAAGAAATAGTGGAAACGCCTTTAAGAATCCCTCATGCGCATTCATCAAAAAATGTTATATTACCCAAAAAGAAGGTAGAGTTTTTGCTCTCTGAGGATTATCCAGAGAAAGCTGGAAAAGAACCAAGTAAAAATAAAATTTTACAATTTGAAAGCGACAATACAGTGTCAGGAAAAACAAAAGATGAAACAAGTGTATGTATCGACGTATTATCCGGTACTCACGCAAACAAACCTCTCAAATATGGATTCGCTACATCCACACCGATGACAGAACCGAATATTAGGGTACGAGAGAGAGAAAGAAAATCATTAAGTTTACTATCGCCTATACCTCAAAACCAAACAAGTATTGAAATGAAACGAAGGTCATCTCATAACAGAGAAAAATTATTTGATGAAAAAAGGAAAATAATAATTGAAGAAGAAGATATAAATGAGAAATCAGAAAGCGAAAATGACACACCAATAATTACTTCTAAACCTACAGAAATTATTGGTAGAAGACCACAGCAATCAATAATAACGACGAATAATAATTTAACTAAGAATAAAATTGAAGGAAATTGTTTAACAGTGGAAAACGAAATGTCCACATCACCCGCTACGAGCGACGATAATGAAGAAGAAACTACAAATGAACGAAAATTAAAAGAAACAAAAGAAACACTAATATTGCCTGAAAAAGAAATAACAAGGAATGAACCTGTATTACGACGTTCTCAACGCACCAGAAAAGTAAATATTAAATGCCCCTGTTGTGTCAACGGAGCAGCACATAAACCTCAAATCACTAGAGTTAGGATACCTAGTAAGAGCGAGAAAGAAAAAGTAAATAAGACTCAACCTACGCAACACTCTCACACACCGACAAAGCTAAAACAAATCACAGAAGAGAATGAAGAAAAAACAAATATATCTTTACCAAATGACTTTACTACTGAAAATATAAGCAAGATTTCTAATCACTCAACACACAAAAATTATCCAATATCTCTTAGCGACAATAAAGACACGGGTAACACTACAATAAAAACTAACCAAAATAAATCGTTAAAAAATACTATTAAAAATAATTCTATAGTATCATTGCCACAGAACTCAATAATAATAAACGCAGATGAAAATAACAAGTCAATAAATAAATCATCGGTAACAGGCCAACTTAATCATAGTCAAAATGAAAATAATGTTCCAAAACAAACGATTATAGAACAGGATAACGATGAAAGTATAGAATATAGTCATTCCACTATAAATATAATAGAGTCACGTGATAACTTAGAGATGAAAAAAGATAATTACATTTGTTTCTTATCAGCAGACGGAACAGTTTCAAGTGAAATAAGTAAACGATTCATAGAAAAGGGATGGTTAAAGAATGTAAATCCTCATACAAAATTTGAAATGGGAGATATTCTAATTAATAAAATAAAAAAGAAATTTATATTTGGATTAGTTGTTCAAGAGGACGATACAAGCGTATTAAAAGAAGAAAACTTCAGTTTAGCTTTTACGAATTTAAAAGAACATATGATTGAATCAAATATCGAGTCAGCTAGTATATCTCAAGGTAGAAGTGATATAAAAGATACAGCATGGATAAAACTTAAAGATATTATGAGAAATATTTTCCATGGTACAAATATTAAAATCACTATTTGCAAGGACAAAATAATTATACCTCAAATCGATGATAGATCAACAATAATAGAAGAATGTCATAGTTCACCAATAGGAGGACATAAAGGAGTCACAAAGACTTATAATAGAATTAGACAAAAATATTTTTGGGAAAACATGAAAAGAGACATCGAAAAATTTATTAAATATTGCGGTAGTTGCCAAAGGAAAAAATTAGTGCGAATAAAAACAAAGCAGCCAATGATATTAACAGACACATCTGGCGAACCATTTGATAAAGTAGCTCTTGATATTGTGGGACCACTCGAAACAACTGTAAATGGTCATAAATATATTCTCACCATGCAAGATGATTTGTCAAAATACTGTTTTGCTGTACCATTAACGCACGCAAATGCTGATGAAATAGCAAGAGGTCTAATTGACGAATTAATACTGAAACATGGTTGTCCAAAAGCAATATTAACAGATCAAGGAGCAGCTTTTATAGGCAAAGTAATGAAAAGATTAACTAAAGCATTCAATATTAAACAATTAAAAACAACTGCATTTCACCCTCAAACAAATGGATCATTAGAAAGAAGTCATCAAGTATTGGCAGATTATTTGAAACATTATTTAAAAGATAGAAAAGAATGGGATAAATGGTTAAGTCACGCAATGTTCTCTTATAATACAAGTAAACACGAGGGAACAAGGTTCACACCGTATGAAATTATCCATCAAAGAAAGGCTCTTATGCCATCAGAAATACCACCATTAGATAACGTCAGAACTTATGAAGATTACATGAAAGAAACGTTAAGAAAAGTTAACGAGATTAGAAAAAGCGCTAAAGAAAATCTTGAAACTGCAAAATTTAAATCAAAATTAAATTATGATAAAAAATTAAATCCAGTACAATTTAAAATAGGTCAAAGCGTGTATTTAATTAAAGATCATCGCGCGGGAAAACTCGATGACAATTATAAGGGTCCATATGAAATAACAGATATAATACCTGAGAAAAATGACATAGAAATTCAAGTAGATAAGAAAACTAAACGAATTGTGCATTGCGATAGAGTCAAAATAGCATATTTAGATCTATCAGATGACGATGAAAAAGTTAACGATAAAACAAAACCGATCGTATGATTCCAGATCAATCATGGGATCAGCGCAATTGATATTGTTCGGGATCTGTACGCTAGTAGGATTAGGAGAAGGCCTCGTCGCGTATGATTGCGGGGCACCAACAATGAACATGACGACACTGTCATTAACGGATATCAAGGGATGTGAAATTCCAATCAACAATCCTGAGAAAATAACAACAGAAGTTCAATTGCTACAGGCCGCCGAATTATCATCTATACACGTAATACAATGTAAGATAGAAATTCATAGATCTATATATCATTGCGGTATGCATTCACATATCTCGATAGTCGCAAACGCTCACGCACAATATATTAGTGAAACCACCTACGACATCTGTCGACTAATGCACCAAACGAAAACGTATCGATCACACAATCAATACCATACTAGTTTAATAATGAATGGTACAACAGACCGCCCACTAAAACTTGCCGGAAAAGTCGATAACGAGGGAAATTGTAGAGGCGCATCTTTTTCGGACTTCTATGGAAGTTGGGACGACTTAGTAGTAATAGGTCAAATATTCATAACCTTACAAGATTATTATACAACAGTGCAAGTCGATAAAAACGAAATTACATTACGTTCAGGTGTAAGATGCACGTATTCTAAGGGTAGTTGCATGGATGTGGAAGGAGGTAACACGTACTGGAACATAATACCAATGGATCAATGTAAATCCGATAAATTCTCTTTATTATATCAGGGAAGTGCTCAGAGAATCAAAGACAAAAGTTTTAATAACTATGCACAAGAGATTTATAGCCTAACCACAGAAGATATAACTTTCGCATTAGCCGTACGTGGAATAATACAAATATGCGGTTATCAATTAATTAAAACCGAACACCCAAAATTATTCATAATGGATAGATCCAAAGGTAGCTTCTTTACCTACAAAAATAGAATTACTACTCCCAATATGGACATTCTAACATATGTAAATTCAAAGTTTGTGTATTTGGAACAACATTTAAAGGGACAAATTACCGCACTGTATAATAACGTCATCATGCAACAATGCGAATTAGAAAAACAAATGCTGCATAACGCACTCGCAATAGCCCCAATCGCACCCGCCGAATTCGCTTATCATTTTATGAAGCAGGCTGGATACATAGCACATATTACAGGAGAAACAATACGCATCGCAAAATGCGTACCTGTTGACGTAAAAGTACGAAAAACGAAAGAATGTTTCCAGGAACTTCCAGTTTCCAGAGGAAACGAATCATTATACATGTTGCCTCGTACACATATCCTAGTACATACGGGAAACCAAATTGAATGTAATACATTTCTGGCGCCAATGTTTCATTTGAATAATGAATGGATACAATTGATGCCACAGGTGGCACCAGCTGTCGCTCCAGAAAGAATCTCTGCGCAGACGCAATCGTCATGGAAATACTCAAGTCCATCAAATTTAGCAACAGGCGGAATATATTCTGCAGACGATTTAGAAAAATTGCGAGAAACAATGATGTTTCCATTAGAAAAAACTGCCGTACTTCATACCTTAGCAAGAGAAGCTACGGGTCAGGAAAGTATACGACAAGGAATCTCAATCGCAACTCTAATGGATGAAAAAATTGTTAAAGAGACAATCCAAAAAGTATGGGGAAAAATGACAAGTTTCTTTAATACAATAGGCACTTACGGAGTGACTTTAATGGGAATTTGGATGGTAGTTAGATTCATAAAATTCTCTGTAGATATAATTGTACATGGCTATGCACTGCACACAATTTTTGGATGGAGCTTATGGTTATTAGGAGCAGTATGGGACTCAGTCACCAATTTATTAATCCACTTGAATAGAGATCGAAGTAAAATGAAAGACACAGAAAAAGAATTAACGAAGGGAAATGATCAAAATAATAAACTAGAAGAAACAAATTATAACAGAACGATTGAGCAAGTGGAAATAAAAATGCAAAATGAAACTCCAACAACATCACAAATTTACCCTACAATTAATAACACTCCACATACCACAAGTCAAGTAACAACAGCACCATATACACCAAAATTGTACTGAAAAAAAAAAAATATAATAATAACGCTCATTCATAAACTATATTCGAATCTCCCGCCAAAATTTAAAACACATTAGCGCGAACGGGGACGTTCGACTATTTAGGTGGGGAGGGGTTGCATTTTCCGAGCATGAATACGCATATACACACATAATACATATAGATATATGTAGGAACCGTTTAGCTATAATTTTTTTTCCCTAGTGATAGTTATAAGATTAATAACACTAATGACATATGATTTACGTAAAAACGAATGAGGTGAATTTTTTTTCTTTCAATGAATATTAAATCGTATTAATTACAAATAAGTTTTACAATTCTTATTTAGGAAAAAAAATGTAGTTATAAAATTTTATCTTTAATATAAATAAGATTACATAACAAATAAAATAGGATTGAATAAATTTTATTAAAGAAAGCACAATATACAAAAAATAATAAAAGAAAAATATATATACAAACAAAACATATAATAGACATAAATGAAAAAACATTAACATTACAACTGGCTCATTAGCCTAGGGGAACGGACGCCGCTTCACACACAGAAGGTCGCAGGTTCGAGACCCAGGCGCGGAGAAACGCGTAATAGAACAAAAGAATTTTTTTTCTCTCCCAACTTTTTTCTAAATAATATAAAAAAAAATAAATATATATGCGTACGAATACGTACGCACACGCGAATAAAATTTTTTTTTAATAAATTATGAGAAAGAAAAAGAAAAGACAGGAAAAATAAAAAAAAAACATGTATAAAAAATAAATACATAAAAAAAAAATAATAATAATAAAATATAAAAATAATAAAAAATATATTCTTCATGAAAAAAAAGAGAAGGGAGAAAGACTTAAAAACAGTAATTAAATAAAAAGAATATATAAGAAAAAAGAGGAAGACTTTAAAATATAAAAAAATATAAAATAACAATAATAAACACAATAAATAAATAAAAGAAATAGATATTTTGAAATTAAAAACAAAACACATCGGAAAAATAATCATAAAATAAAAGGAAAGGAAACGGGGAAAATAATTTTTTTTTAAAACAAATATATAATTTTTCTCATTTATTAAACAAAAAGAAATAGCGGAAAGGAATACATTTTTTTTTCTTTCTCCTTTGGACAATGTCGAGTGCCTTTAGTTCCTCGATACCCGATCGTAAAATTCGAAGATCGAATCCTCCCTTGGATCGAAGTAGGACCTATCCCAGGTCTGCGTCGGATGGTCCAGGCCCCAGCAGCCGTCCATCAGCCACCGCAACCCAAAAAAGTCATATTCCTCGGCATCCCCCATGTTGTACGGGACCAGGCGGTCCTCCTCCTCGGCGAACCGCCGAGCCGCCTCCCGGATCCACAGTCGCTCCCGACGCCGATAAATAATTAATCGCCTAGCCCTGTAATAAAAAAAAAAAAAAAAAAAAAAAAAAAAAAAAAAAAAAAAATATATATATATATATATAAATATAGTAATAATAAATAAAAATATATGTATATAAAAAAAAAAAAAAAAAAAAAAACACAAAAAATTCAATATATGTACCGATCCTCGGCTTCCTTATACAGCCTGTCGATGAGATCACCCATCACCCTCGCCGCGTGATCGAGCTCAAGCTCTTTCAACTGAAAAAAAAAAACACAACAAAAAATTATAAATAAAAAAAAAAATATAATACATACATATACAACACGATGAAACAGAAAAATAAAAAAAAAATATATAGATATACACATATACTTACGAAATTCTCAACCGACTGCGTTCGCGAATTCATCTTCACAATTTTTTTTTCACACCGACAAGATAGTTTAAGCAAGGAGCGTAGTGTTACTACGAAAACTTTGAATTGAATGATGAACAGTTACGAAAATCGCAACCTTTTATATTTTTGAACAAAATCACAGAATCAGCAGTAAGGGAAGTTTTCCGGGGATAATGCCATCTCCGACAAATTTGACACGTAACGCTAACATGATAATAATGTTTGGAAAAATGTAGCCAAAATATTTTACCTAACACAAGCGACAAAGAAAAGTACACATATCATAGAATTAGCAGATAATCGAGAAAAGAAGAAAAATACATATGTAATAACAAAAATTAAGGGAAGAAAAGAATACCGCCAAAAGAAAAAAAAACATCTTTAATAAAAAAAAAAAAATAATAATGTAAAAGAAATAGTAATTGATTTATTATAAAAAAAATCATGATAGTTATTTAATCAATTAAAATGAAATTTCAGGAATTACCGATCTATTTGTTATAAAAAAAATATACTCAAATAATTATCAGGAGAAAAATAAAATTGATACGATAAAATTATTTTACAAATGCATTGAATAATCAAACAATGACGAGTAAATTGAATAGTAAATAAGTAATTAAAATTAACAAGAAATAATAACTAGATAATTAATTAAATAATTTTCCACCCACATAAGCTAAAAACGATTTATAATAAAATAATGAGTGGAAAACGAGAACATGCATAATTAAATGATAAAAAAAGAATAATGAAATAAAATTTTTATCATACATGTAGGATTAGAAAATTCTAGAATAAGTTAGAAGTATTAAAGTGCAATTAAGGGTGACAGTCTGGCGTCATCCGATAATGGCCTCTGACGTCAGAGTGGAAGCTATTACCAAAAGTACAAGCGACCCAATCGGAAGAGCCCAAAGTAGTGTCTAAAACTGCCCTCTCCACTACGGCAGTGACCAATCGCGAAGCAGAGGCCCAGTATAAAAGCCGGGCACATCGGGTCATCGGCCTCTTTTTTCGACGCTGGCAAAAATAGAGAACGGACCAAGGCAAAATAGAAGCGGTAGAGCCTGACCGCTAGTTCTTGTAAGCAATACCGAACCCAGCAGTAGCCCAGCAGTAGTCAACCAGCAGCCAAGCAGAGTAGACAAATTGCACATTACTTCACAAATTTACACAAACCTTATTTTATATTTGAACCTGCTATATTCCAATAACATATAAATTGTTTTAAATAAATAAACTGTTTTTAGATAAATAAATATAATACTACATTTTGGGGGCTCAGCCGGGATAGAGCACATTCAAGTATTAAGATAACGTAAAGATTTCGTTGAATTACACATTATGGCAGACGCACCACAAACTCCTACGATGACAGCCGAACAACCAATTCCTATCTTGAAAGACGTCGAGATGCGTAGTATGAAGGTACTACAGCTGAAGGAAGAATTGGCAAAGCGGCAGTTGCCAGTGTATGGCCGTAAAGAACAATTGGTGGCAAGGCTCAGAGCGTATACGCTCCTCCAGATGGACCAAGCAGTCGCAGCGAGCGGACCGCAAGGCACTTCGAACGAAGATGACAACGACGATGACGACGTTTCCAAAGACGACCATAGACGAGACGACGGTAAAGGGGTAGAACAAACACCCGTAATACGACGACGACGAGAGCAGTCTGAACAACCGGTACTGTTAGCATTTCGGGATGTTGAAGAATCTATGGATAAATTCAGTGGGGACGACGCGATACCAGTTGAGAAATGGATAAGAGGGTTCGAGGAGGTAGCTGAAGCCAGTGGTTGGTCCGACGTGCATAGAGTAATGTACGCAAAAAAGTTACTTAAGGGGTCTGCAATGAGGCTTGTGAAGTATGAAGACTGTTCCAAGACGTGGGAAGAGTTACGGTCGGCGTTAGAAGAAGAATTTGGAGGGCTAGTGGATAGCTTCCAGGTACACCAGAGGTTGGCCAGAGAGAGAAAGAGAAATGACGAGTCGTTACACGAATTTGTGTATAGAATGTTAGAAATCGCCGCCCAAGCAGATGTAGAGGCAGTGGCAACAATCAAATACATCATTGAAGGTATTCCTGATGATGCCACTAACAAAGTTATGTTGTTTGGGGCAAGCACGATCAAAGAATTGAAGGCGAAACTTGTGCAGTACGAACAATTGAAGCAGAGCATGAAGTCGAGGCCACGAACAACAGACGACAAGAAGAAGACGGGCAACAGAGAGGTGACGAAGCCAGTCAAATCTCGGACATGTTTCAACTGCGGAGACAAAGACCACATAAGCAGAGATTGCCCAACGAGGGAGAAGGGGACGAAATGTTTCAAATGTGGGGAGCATGGGCACATCGCACCAAAATGCCCGAAGACAATCAAGGTAACAAACGCAGTGGCGGGGAGTGGTAAGAAGCAGTGCATGAAAGATATCAAAATCAACGATCAGACGTACAAGGCCTTGATAGATACTGGAAGTGACCTAACTTTTATACGTACAGACGAGTATATGGAGTTAGGTGCACCTTCATTGAAGCAGAGGCAAATCAAGTTTGAGGGTTTGGGCACAACAAATAACGTAACGCTGGGAGAGTTCACAACAAAAGTAGAAATTGATGGAGAAAGATTTCATGGGACGTTCCACGTGGTGCCAGGGCGAATCTTGAAGCATGCAGTGTTGTTGGGAACAGACTTCCTAAGCCAAGCCGAGTTATCCATACGTAAAGGTGATATAAAATTAAAGAAAATTGAAGATGAGAAGCCCGATTGTTTTAAAATTGATCTAGTCGCAGAAAAAGAAGAGGTGGATTTAACTTATGTTGAAGATAGAACGCAGAAAAAAGAAATTGAAACCATGATAAAAAGTTACAAGCCAGAGCCAACAAGAGACGTAGGCATTTCAACGAAGATCATTTTAAAAGACGATATTCCAGTTGTATCATCACCAAGACGGTTATCAGTCCATGAAAAAATCATTGTAGAACAAGTTATGAACGAGTGGTTAGCTGATGGCATTATCCAACCATCAACATCAGAATATGCCAGTCCGATAGTGTTAGTCAAGAAGAAAGATGGGAGCACAAGGGTGTGCGTGGATTACAGAGCTGTAAACGCAAAGATGGAAAAATTGCAGTATCCATTACCAATAATCGAAGACCAGATCAATGCATTACAAGGGGCCAGAGTATTCACAACGCTTGATCTAAAGAATGGCTATTTCCACGTACCTGTGAGTAAAGAAAGCAGAAAATATACGGCATTTGTCACACCTACAAACCAGTACGAATTTCTTAAGACACCTTTTGGGCTGAGTATTGCACCGGCGGTATTTCAAAAATTTATTAATACGATATTCAAAGACTTGATTTCAGAAAAAATAGTTCTCGCTTATATGGACGACCTGATAATCGTGGCAGAAAACAGCGGAGAGGCGATGGAGCGTTTAAAAAGAGTTATACTGGTGTCACAGCAGCATGGGTTGGTTATCAATTGGAAAAAGAGTAAGTTTTTGAGAACAGAAATAGAATACCTCGACCACGTTATAACAAAAGATAAGGTGAGACCATCAGAGAGTAAATTCAAAGCAATTGAGGGGTTCAAGATGCCAGTAAACATCAAGACATTGCAAAGCTTTCTGGGCTTGACAGGTTATTTAAGAAAGTTCATTCAAAATTATTCTCAGATTGCCAAACCATTGACTGACTTGTTGAAGAAGGACAAAAAATTTCATATGGGTGAAAAAGAAGTGGAAGCAGTTCAACGACTGAAAGCAGCCATTATCAGCCGTCCTGTATTGAGACTCTATAGAATTGGGGCCGAAACAGAGTTGCATACTGATGCATCATGTCACGGTTACGGCATGGTCTTGATGCAAAAAGGTGATGATGATGATAAATGGCATCCTATTTACTATGCGAGTGGGAAAACGACGCCAGCCGAAACAAAGTACTCGAGCTACGAACTAGAAGTATTGGCAGTGGTGAAAGGACTTATCAAATTCAGAGTCTATCTTTTGGGGATTCCGTTCAAGATAATTACAGATTGTCAGGCCTTCGCCATGACGATGCGGAAGAAAGAATTGAGTCCGAGGATCGCAAGATGGGCATTGTTATTGCAAGAGTATACTTATGAGGTATGCCACAGACCGGGACGAAGCATGCAACACGTTGATGCCTTGAGCAGAAATCCTCTACCAACCGTGTTAACGATAAAGGAATGCCAAACAAGTATTCTAGTACGATTACGAAAAGCACAGAAAGAAGACGAAGACTTAAAAGACAAATTACAAGAAGCTGAAGCCGAAAACAAAGAGGGTTATGTGATAAAAAATGATTTGTTATACAAGAAAGTCAACCAGGAATTGTTAATAGTGGTTACAAGAAAGATGCAAACGCAGATCATCCGGCAAGCACATGAGAGAGGCCACTATGGAGTGTTCAAAACCGAATTACTGATATTAGAAAATTATTGGTTTTCTGGTATGAGATCGAAAATAGAGAATGTCACGAAGAATTGCGTGAGTTGCATATTGGCCGAGAGAAAGAGAGGGAAGCAAGAGGGCATGATCCAGCCAATTGACAAAGGAGATAGACCGCTGGATACATTCCATATTGATCATGTTGGGCCAATGGCGTTAACCCAAAAAAGATACATGCATCTATTGGTAATAGTTGATGCTTTTACCAAATTCACATGGCTCTATCCGACGCGCTCGACTAGTGCAGCAGAAACAATTGACAAACTAACGAAACAAGCCGCTACATTTGGAAATCCAAGGAGAATAATCACTGACAGAGGGGCAGCATTCACATCAAATGCATTCGCAGAATATTGTAAGACAGAACAAATCCAGCACTTATTGATTACTACTGGTATTCCTCGTGGCAACGGACAAGTGGAAAGAGTTAATAGAACGATCATACCGATACTAACTAAACTGACAGCACCTGAGACGAAAAACTGGTATAAATATGTAGATAAAGTTCAAAATTTCATGAATAATTCTGTTTGCAGAAGTACGAGACGAACACCTTTCCAATTATTGACTGGGGTTAAAATGAGAGTTGGAGATAACCCAGAAATACGTGAAATTATTGAAGAAGAGTGGATAGAAGAGTTTAACCGAGAGCGTGATGGACTTCGCCAGATAGCTAAAGAAGAAATCTCGAAGGTTCAAGCAGAGAATCGCCGGAGTGCAAATAAAAAGAGAAAAGAGGCGCATCGATACCAAGTTGGGGACTTGGTTAGTATACGGCGTACTCAGTTTGGGGCAGGTCTGAAGTTACATGGCAAATTTTTGGGGCCATATGAAGTGACCAAAGTGATGCGACATGACCGGTATATGGTCAAAAAAGTTGGTGAGCATGAGGGTCCAAATGAGACGTCGTCAGCAGCCGATAGCATGAAACGCTGGATTGATCCTCAAGATGATGATGACCTTGGTAAAGAGGAAGATGTTGAATCACCAACGATTGAAGAAAATCTCAAACACTATGGTGAGAATTGCCAATTTGATAATAATGAAGAATGATCACGAAACATCTGGGGTCAGATGTACGGTCAGGAGGGCCGAATGTAGGATTAGAAAATTCTAGAATAAGTTAGAAGTATTAAAGTGCAATTAAGGGCGACAGTCTGGCGTCATCCGATAATGGCCTCTGACGTCAGAGTGGAAGCTATTACCAAAAGTACAAGCGACCCAATCGGAAGAGCCCAAAGTAGTGTCTAAAACTGCCCTCTCCACTACGGCAGTGACCAATCGCGAAGCAGAGGCCCAGTATAAAAGCCGGGCACATCGGGTCATCGGCCTCTTTTTTCGACGCTGGCAAAAATAGAGAACGGACCAAGGCAAAATAGAAGCGGTAGAGCCTGACCGCTAATTCTTGTAAGCAATACCGAACCCAGCAGTAGCCCAGCAGTAGTCAACCAGCAGCCAAGCAGAGTAGACAAATTGCACATTACTTCACAAATTTACACAAACCTTATTTTATATTTGAACCTGCTATATTCCAATAACATATAAATTGTTTTAAATAAATAAACTGTTTTTAGATAAATAAATATAATACTACATACATATGTTTAAACTTTGCGCATTTTATTCGAACGAGGACGCTCGAACTTTTTTAGGTGGGGAGGTGTTATATCCCCAACGTAGGGATATATACATATATATATATTACTATATACGTTAAGCATAGAATAATTAGATAATAAGAAATTAAGTTTTAAGAAATAAATATTACACTTATATTCATATAAGATACACATATATGTATAAGTTACAATAACGAGAACTACCACTGATAAAACAGAACTCTACAATTACCAGAAAATTAACTTACACCATAATTGCAATATAAAAAGAAATAAATTTATAACATTAAAATCAAAAGAAATATAATATCAAAAATATAAAAATGTATTTTCAACAAAAAACGATAACGCATGCATTAGATACGTTTGACAAATAGCTCGACAAATTCCTTCGCTATCCAATAGACAAATAAACCTATGTAAATAAAACAATCATTTTCTCACGCAATTCGAAAAGCAAAAGAAAACTAGATAAAGTCCTCAAATAAAATGATTACGCAAGAAAACGCGTCTTATAAAAAAACCAATAAATAGAATTTCTGAGAAATGAATAAATCCAAAATAAATAGTAAAACACATATGAAGAAAATGGAATTTCTAAAATCAATAGTGCATTTCCGTAGTTGATAAAAATATATAACACCTGAGTAAATAAGTTTACAATATCGTTCAATTCATTATCGCATAAAGGAAATTGTATCACAGTTCTTAGAAAAGTTAATGCATCAAAATGCTGGGGGTCGTACCCAACCAATCACAGAGACGAAAATAGCTGTAAGACGAAGGACCAACCTACATGTAAAATAATAACCAATAGCAACTTATTTTTTTGAATCAGGAGGTGAAAAACCCTCCCCTAATTAAAACTTATAAAAACCCAAATTAACTCTGAAAAGTTAGTTCTCCGACTAGACCGAAAATGAGAAGTTCTCCGACGATTATTAAAAAGATCAGTTCTCCAACAGTCAAGAAATAGAGCAAGTTCTCTGACAAATCTTTAATAAAGAAATATCATTAAATCAGTACAGTTCTTTAATTAATAAAATCACATAGTTCCGAGTTCAAAACGAGTAGAGTACAAGTTCCTACTCAGATTACACTCGAGAGTGATAATTATCCGCGACGTTCGCGAGAAAATTAATATTGAATAAAAACTTAATAAATAACTAAACAAGTCGGAGTTCTCGTTTAAAATTAAATAAAGATACAATAACTAACAGTAATCAAGTTAATAACTTTTATTTGTCAACTCATCATCGATATTATTATTAAATAAGTAAGCCATTGAACAATCTTGTGAAGTGCAAATAATTAAATAAATAAGTGATTTAAATTTAAATCGTGTTCACAAACATTATTCATTTACCGCCAATCCGAACATCTTCACAATTCCACTAGTTTCCGTTTCGAATCTACATCTCTAGAAACGAACAAATCCCTATAAAATAAATTATTATAGTGAGGTTGGCATCAATTACGCTGGAGCATCGCAGAGATTGGCTCTCAACCAATCTGGAGCAGAGGCGCCCGACCACGAACAACGTAATTCAACAAGGTAAGCCTCTCTCGACGAAATCGCGCACTCCAGGACGTAACAGTTTCATTGATGATTGACTATTGGACTGATTGCTGGATTATTTGACTGATTACTGCTCCTTTGAATGGACATGTATCCTTGTGTTGTCTCTGCGATAATCGGTGAGGCTCAATTAGTATATTTCACATTCACACTTACAATTTCCATCCATTTTTACTTTGTATTAATAATTTATATTTATCTTTCCACAGCACAACGAGGTTAAATAAAATGATAATATTAATAATGATGTGTGGCAAGGCACCACATCACAATATTTATATTGTGAAAACGCTCAATTCGTCCCTGGATTGAGACGCCTCCAACAATATCTTTTTGAAGGGATTCCACTCCGATGACCCGTAAGATCTTAAAAATTCCGGGGGAAGCTTATTGAACACAAGAGTTATCGCAGTAAATGATCAATGAAATAATAATATTGAGTTTATTCAATAATAATGAGGATAATACTGATTGAAAACAATATTTGAAAATGATAATGTTTTTTTTGACGATATGTGAAAACATATTAATACAAATGATAATGGCTCTATCCTTTTTTAATAAGTGAAATAATGATATATCATTTGTGTGATGCACAAGATAATAATGCAATAATAATGATTCTGTATTACCCAAATAATTAAATCATAAACTATTCTCTAAATTTCTCGGTCGTGACGAATGACGGGTCTACGAGAGTACGATATTGTATTTTCTTTTTATATCTTATTCCTCACTAATAGAAATTAATAATCGTATCTCTCTCCGAACCACTCCAATTAATCTTATTATTATAATAATTATTGAATAACCGTCAAAATAATGTGTTCGTTGCGCTGTGGACTTGGCACTCCAGAATGGCTTCTTCCGTCTTCTTCTCCTCACGACCATCACCGTAGTAGTCAATTTATATTCAAATTAGTCAAGATTGTGTCCGTCGTATTGATTCTCGATCCGTAGTTCTATTATACTTTATTATTTTGTCATTGGGTAGATTCAAACGGAGAAATAACTTGATTGGTGGGTTATTCTCGTAGTTAAATCTTCCGCCGACTCAAGCCACTTTGATAATTAAGCTGAGTTTTGTCATTGGTTGATTGAGTTTCGATACAGTATTACCAACACATTTTTCCACTACCGAAGCGTCACCTTCAATTGTCGTCACCATTATGATTGTTTACGTTTTACATTTCGTTGAAGTGACGTTAGCCGGTGGTCATCCTGTTGACGCTCGGTGTTGGTGGAAATTATTGGATGGATCATTTGTTGCTGTCAATATTGATGGATCCAGAATTATTTTATTATTGCTGCATCATCATTTGATCAATGGTTGAAGGTGATTTTGGAATCGTTCTTGATTTTGATCTGCATCCATGGTGAGGCTCCGTAGTACTTTTCATTCTCGTCATTCACACTTACTTTTAATATTTATACTCTTATCAATGATACATATTTATTTTGTCCACAGCGCAATCGTATTATATAAAGCATATTCATGAATGATACGCAATCATTGAATGATATGATGGATGGTAAGCCACTACATCACAATATATAAGTGGAATAAACAATTTTTGAACTGGAAAAACTTAGATTCTTGGATTCGATAACTACATTTTAAAAAAAATTAACATTCAATGTTCAGAGCTCGAGAATCATATGGGAAATCAATTCATGAAATTTCGTAGGGTTTTCTTCATCTAATTGTGCATCTAACGACGAAAATTGAAAAAAAAAACGTCACTTTTCACTGAACATGAAAATTTCAAAATTCGAAGAAATTTGCCCATCAATCGACTGGGGGGAAAAGTTGTGGGATGTGTGACAGTATTTTGAGGAAAATTAAATAAAAAATCGATTGCTACATGTTTTTTGAAAATCAACATTTTATAATTCAAACTCAAAAATCTTATAGAAATGCGATTATGAAAATTTTTCCGATTATATATTTTGGAAGTGCTGTGAAGAAGGAAAATTAAAGAAAAAATCGTCCCAGTCGGTTGATTTTTCGCAAACTTACAGGCATTTGAAAAAAAAGAGCCATTTTTTTTCGGAAATCGATGTCTCGAAAACGATTGGGCAAAAAAAATTCCAAAAAATCATGAAGGTCTCTCTCAATGGGTATTATGAGTCAAAAAATTATCAAAAAATCGGAGATGCGAATTCCGATCACCGGCTGATTTCGTGTGGAATGCCTTATATATTTGTCCCCTATAACATGAATATAAAAATATATTTTTATGTAAGTGTTTTGAAACAAAAATAAAAGAAAGTTCAATCTCAATTGGTAGTGATGCAGTGTCTGCACGTAAATATATTATCATTATCATTATTATGATTAAGAAAAGCACTAAAATCTAGAGTAAACAGGGAAATTTCAAATTTCTACGGGTTTAATTAAATTTTTCTCGAAAAATATCAGTTCTACAGTTTTTATCAAGGATAACATTTTATAGGAAATCGAATTTTTTACAAAAAAGGTCACATATACTTTTGCTGCAAAGTTCATAGTTTTCGAGAAAAATCGAAAAATCCGTGAGTTCAATCAACAATAGGCTCAAACATTTTTTACTGGTAACGTAGTCCACTGTACATGATTGTGCTATAGACACAATGAAAGATTGTACATTTCTGTACAATTTCTGTTGGAAACCAATCAAATAGCATGAAATGCCGCAAAGCTATAGATCAACGAAAAAAAAAATTCGAGATTTACGTGTTAATCAAAAGGGAAAATTCCAAATTGTTGGTGAGAGTACTAAATAGTAAAATTAAGAGCTCATTTCCGAAGGGAATTTTTTTTTCAATGTATGGACTAATATTCCGTCTGTTAAGCAAAGAAAAAAAATAGTCGATTCAAAAAAGCACCCTAATGTACATCATTGCTATTTTCGTTTAATATATGCATTCTTATAACTAATCATTCTATGTTCAAGATATATATATATATATATATAAGACGTTGTGAATTATCAGATGAATGTTTTACGAATTTTACGTTTACGGGTAAATGAAAACTTACAAGAAGCATGTCCAAAGTGTTTATACACACATGGTAGTATCGGTATGTTGGTTGGAATGTTAACACAAATGTCTGAAAGTGTGAACGACTTGATGATGAATATATTTCATCTAAAACGTGAATACGAAGTTGGAAAACAAGATTTAGAAAACGTAAGTAATTCAACGATATGTTCATCTGATGAAATCGAAGATCCAACCATTGTTGGAGATCTAATGCATAATATGATAGAAATGTCTTCAAAAGTGTTCCAAATGTCAGAACAGACAAAGCAATTTATATTAGATGGAAAAGAGGAGTTCACTAAAAAGTAATGTAACATTATATAAAATTTCGAAAACAAATATATCCATAAACAAATAAACAATACATATATGTATATTTCTAATATTCTAAAAATGTAATTTTTGATGATTTCCTTTCCTTGATCCCTAAACAAATAAATAGAATACATCGAAATGTAATAAAAGTATTTCTTATACATCAAAGTGGTAGGTTATATATAATAAGTACATGATGTAATGAAATTTATCTTTTTTTATTCAAAAATGAATTAGGATACAATTGTATTTTTTTTTTTTTTTTCATACAACATTAATAAATTCACATTCTCTATATTGTCCACCAATGTAATGCATGTTGAGTTTCCCATTCATTGCTGCATCTGCTAACAAGTTGTATTGGTCTCATTCTTTCAGTAGATATTTTACAATTCTTGATGGTAGAAAAACAGTAAACTCTCCATTCAATGACATAACAATGCTTTCTCCAAATTTAGTTTTAACAGTTTTTATTTCAGTCACTTTATAGTTTATTTCAACTTCTAACTGATCCCATGACTTCGATGGTAAAAAATTTCCTCCTCGACAAACATCATTCAATTTGGAGAAGTCTATTTCAGAAAAATATTCTTTTAAGAATTTGAGATGTATGCTTTATTGATCTTGTTCAAAGATGAAATGTTGAAAATAGACAAATTTTCATGCTTCTTATAACTTTGACCTCACTCTTATATCAAAAAAAGTATGAGTGGAGAAGCGATCATAATTTTCTATCCTATGATTGTTTTGAACACGTTCAAAGATGACGTCATCAAAAATGCTGCTATCTGATTGGATGAAACAAGTTTGAACCCGTTATCATTCTTCCAGATCATCGTTCCCTCACTCTTTCAAGAAAAAACCGTTCGAAGTTTTTTGTTCTACTGTATTTCAGAGGTTATATCAAAATGCTGCTCTCTGATCGGTGGAAACAAGTTTGAACACGTTCAAAGATGACGTCATCAAAATGCTACTCTCTGATTGGCTTGAACACGGTTAGAAGTTCTACAGTATTTTAGAGGTCATTTCATCTTCCAAAATGTGAACAAAATAGTTGAAAGTTCTTTGTTCTACAATATTTAGAGGTCATTTCATCTTCTCAGTATAAACAAAACCGTTGAAAGTTCTTTATTCGTCTCCCCACTCTCGTTTTCCTTACATTATGAAAGGATGCTCATTCAAATGATGAATTACTGTGAAAAAAAATCTCAGCGCGAAAAGTTCAAATTTTATTCAAAATGAAAAAAAAATATGATGAGTTGATAAAAGATTTGGAAGATGGTTTTAAATTATGCTTAAAATCGAATAATAACAACCGAAAGTATTACTAATGCTAACAAATGGCGAGGAATCGGTGCTAAAAATTTACAGTTGCTTAATAAGATTTTGAAAAAATGTGAAACGCGTAGTGATAAAGTACAAGTGTTAACGTATATTTCACAGTTGCAATCATTGATTGTTAAATTCAATAAATTACATAGAAAAAAATATAATATAATTGGTGGTATATGAATGTTGATGAAAAGAATATACAATGGAATGATTTGCAGACAACTTTCAACGGAAAAATTAAAACGGGTATGATTACGAACATTAAACATATAGATTTGAAATCATTTTTAAACGATGCAAAAGACATATTCATAACTAAAGTGAAACAAACAATGAGTGAAATTGATAATATAAAAGTGAATGTTATATTATTTTGCAAATTTGAAAAAATGAAAAATGGTGATAAGGTTGAAGAAATTAAATATTTCAACACACAAAATGTGCCCACACTAAGATCAACGGATATTAATGAGTGGTATAAAGACAATATTATAGATATTTTAACAGTGAAAGTTGATGAATTCGAAGAACATGATTCTGGTTGGTCCATGATTGAAATAATTAACTTGGTTGTTAATTTTAATAAATATACTGCATTGAGTGGTGGTATATCCACATTTGTGAAATTACCTAGGCATATTCAACTGAAGTAAGCAGTAGTGAAAATTGAGAACAATGATGAATATTGTTTTTTGTGGAGTGTCATAGCAGCTCGCTATCAAGCAAATATAAATGTAAATGGAACATCATCATATCCTCATTATAGTGAAGCAAATCTGAAATATGAGGGACTTACATTTCCAATGACATTAAATCAAATCTCAAAATTTGAAATTTTGAATAATTTATCAATTGATGTATATGGTCTTGAGGATGTAAATCAAGAGAAAAGTGATATAGTTCAGTAATGGTATTGGTTGTATTCTGAGTATAAATTTAAATTTCGTACAATAGCGCGCCATATTTCACAGCAGTTAGTAAGTTAGAGTTCTATATTTCCCACGGTCGGTTTAATGTGACGTTACCGATCGCAAATAATATGTTATACTACAGTACTACGTATTATCGATGGAATGATCGATTTTTATATGGAAAAGAATATGATTGATTCTCATGTACTATAGTACTACGGATTATCGATGGAATTTCAAGATCGATCGATTTTTATATGGGAAAGAATATGACTGATTCTCATGTACTATAGTACTGCATATTATCGATGGAATACATGATCGATGAATTTTTACATGGGGAACAATATGGCTGATTCTATAGTACTGCATATAAATATTTTTATATGGGAAAGAATATGGCTGATTCTCATGTACTATAGTACTACAAATAAATATTTATTATCATGTACTTTTGGGATTTCACCTAGAGGTGGAACCTAATTTCTCATATCTTAGGAATAGTTCGCTGAAATGCCACCAGTGTCGCATGACCAAAGTAAAAATCCCAATGTAATTTTTTTACATGGGGAAACAATATGGTTGATTCTCATGTACTAAATATAAAAAATTTTTATATGGAAACGATATAGTCGACAGAATCCACCAATGCGCATGCGTCAATTTTCCCGCAAAAAATATTATGAACACATTCCAAAAAATGTTTGATGAATAATTTTACAACTACTTCAATCAATCGAAAAAAGGTGGGGGTGATAATAATAACATCTGATATATGTATTTCCCCCACCACATTTACCATTGTTATCCTATGACAATGTATCCCTTTTCTCCTACCTATCTATAACTATATCCAATCACGTTAGTTTTGAAAATATCCTATATTCTTTTATCCAATGATATTCAACTCTTATAGCATCATTTTGATGGTTATTTTAACCGTTATTTCATCAGTTTGACCGTTATTTCATCATTTTAACCGTTATTTCATCATTTTAACCGTGATTTTCAACTACGCAGTAACTTTTATAGTTATGAACAAAGAAATAGTGAATTTAACCGTCATTTTATGTACGCAGTATCTTTATATCGTGAAATACTAGGAGTGGGGATATTACTATAAGAGCATGAAATTTTCTACCATAAAGAATATTCAAGTTTCCACAAGTGATAAATATATTTCGAAAAAAAAAAAAAAAATACTCTCAACATGAACGATTTGCCTATGCCATTAGTATCAGAAGAAGTGTTATTATTAAAAACATTTCCACCACATAAATTACGTTTATCTGATATCGTTTACAAGCATTTTGGTGATCAACCTCCGGTGAATATATTAAATTTCATGAACGATGTTGTGAATTATCAAAAAAATGTTCAAAAAATTATACATTTACGTGAACGTGAAACTATTGGAAACTTGGGAGAAGTATGTTCAAAGTGTGTATACACACATGATGGTCTCAGCTTGATGGTTGGAATGTTCAAACAAATGTCAGAAAGTGTGAACGATTTAATGATGTCAATTTTTCATTTGAAACGTGAATGTGAAGATTTAGAAAACGTTTCATCAAATGAAATTGACGAATCTACTGTTGTGAATGATTTAATGAACAACATAATTGATATGTCATCGAATGTATTCCAAATGTCGGAACAAATGAAACAGTTCATAGTGGATAGAAAAGACGAATTCAATAATAATTTATAAAAACGTAAAACTGTATTAAATAAAATAAATTAACAATATTGCATCAAACTTCGTTTCTATTATTTACTATATGTTTTCTCACATTAATTATATTTAATTGTTCTACCCATAAATTATTATTTATAAAATATGCATCCATAAAGACATTGAAAATTTAATTGAGTATTTCTTTTATTATTTATCCTCAACAAATGAATAGATTACATAATAAACAGTTTCTTATATATCAAATTGATGGGTTATATAATAAGTACATGATGAAATAAGTTATATTCCTTTTATTTGAAAATAAATCAACATACAAATATCATTTAATATGTATGAATTCAAATTCTCCATGCTGTCGGCCAATATAATGAATATTGAGATTCCCATTTGTTGCTGCGTCTATTAACAATTTATATTGCTCTCGTTCTTTCAACAGAAGTTTTACAATCCTCGATGGTAGAAAAACAGTGAATTCATCATTCATTGTTGCAACAATGCTCTCTCCAAATTTTGTTTTAACAGTTTTCATTTCTGTTACTTTATATTTTGTTTCAACTTCTAGCTTATTCCATGGCTTCGTTGGTAGAAAATTTTTAGCTCGACAAACTTCATTTAATTCAGAGAAATCCATTTTAAAAATATTTGAAATGTATGTTTCCTTGATATCACTTAAAGATGAAATGTTAATAACGGATAAATTTTCATGTTTTTATAATTTTCACCCCACTCTCATATCATAAGGATAATAGTGGAAAGTGATCATAATTGGTTTAAACATGTTTCAGAGATGACGTTATCCTACTTTCTAATTGGTTCAAACAAGTTTGAACACGTTCAGAGATGACGTCATTAAAATGCTGCTCAATGATTGGTTGAAACAAGTTTGAACACGTTATTCTTCCAGATTATCGACCCCCCACTCATTTAAGAAAAAACGGTTAGAAGTTCTTTGTTCTACAGTATTTCAGAGGTTATATCAAAAATGCTGCTCTCTGATTGGTTGAAACAAGAGTGAACACGTTCAAAGATGATGCCATCAAAATGCTGCTCTCTGATTGGTTGAAACAAGTTTGAACATGTTATTCTTCCAGATTATTGATTCCCCCACTCTTCCAAGAAAAACCGTTAGAAGTTCTACAATATTTTTAGAGGTAATTTCATCTTCCAAAATGTAAACAAAATAGTTGAAAGTTCTTTGTTCTACAATATTTAGAGGTTATTTCATCTTCTAAGTATAAACAAAACCGTTGAAAGTTCTTTGTTTGTCTCCACCACTCTTCTTTTTCCTTCCATTATAAAAGGATGCTCATTCGAATGATGAATTACTTAAAAAAAAATCTCAGCACGAAAAGTTCACACTAATATTTTATTCAAAATGAAAAAACAATATGATGAGTTAATAAAAGACTTGGAAGATGGTTTTAAATTATGCTTAAAATTAAATAATACAACCGGAAGTATTGCTTATGCTAACAAATGGCGAAGAATCGGTGCTAAAAATTTACAATTGCTTAATAAGATTTTAAAAAAATGTAAAGCGCGTAGTGATAAAGTGCAAGTGTGAACGTATATTTCACGATTGCAATCATTGATTGTTAAGTTCAATAAATTACACAGAAAAAAATATAATATAATTGGTGGTAATATTAATGTTGATGAAAATAATATACAATGGAATGAATTGCAATCAGTGTTCAATGGACGGATTAAAACGGGTATGATCACAAACATTAAACATATTGATCTAAAATCATTTTTTAATGATGCAAAAGACATTTTTATTGCAAAAGTGAAACAAACAATGAGTGAAATTAATAATATAGAAGTGAATGTAGTATTATCATGCAGATTTGAAAACATGAAAAATGGTTGTACAGTTGAAGAAGTCAAATATTTTAATACACAAAATATACCTATACTAAGATCAACGAATATTAATGAGTGGTATAAAGACAATATTATAGATATTTTAACAGTTAAAGTTGATGAATTTGAAGAACGTGATTCTGGCTGGTCGATGAATGAAATAATCAACTTAGTTGTCAATTTCAATAAATATATGGTATTGAGTGGTGGTATTTCCACATTTGTAGAATTACCACGATACATCCAATTGAAGAAAGCTGTAGTGAACATTAAAAACAACGATGAATATTGTTTTTTATGGTGTATTGTAGCATCTCGAAATCAAACAAATACAAAAAATCCAAGTATAACATATTCATATCCTCATTATAGTGAAGCAAATCTGAAATATAAGGGACTTAGATTTCCAATGACATTAGATCAAATACCTAAATTTGAGATGATGAATAATTTATCAATCAATGTATATGGTCTTGAGGATGAAAATCAAGAAAAAAGTGATATAGTTCCATATTACATTAGCAAAAATGTTCAAGAACCAAGAATTCACCTATTAATGATTGGAAGTAATATTACAAGTTATAATGATGTGTGACGTCCGGAGTTGGACGCCGTTGAATATTTTCTTTAACTTCCTAAGCGAGCAATCGTACACCGAGCGGTAAGTGTATGATGCTCTTTCCTTGTCTTTGGGACACCCCGCGTGGGTTATAGGGTATAGGGAATAGGAAGGAAAGAAATTGAGCAGGTAGTTGTTCACCAAGATCTCGAGAGATCTTGTTTTCAGATTTCTATTTTCTTATCGGGTGTGAAGAAATAAATTATTGAAAAAGGTAATTGCATGGAAATAGTTATTGTATATTGTAAAAGAAAGGTAAAATACAATATTTATATAAATGTTTCTTACCACTAATGGCTGTCTATGAGGAGATGCCGACTCTTACGTTTATACGTGCTTTGACGTAGCGAAACTTTTATTTATAAGATAGCGAACTTTACTACACTTTTCTACAGAAAACCCGAGTATATACTTCGCGTTACACTGTTTACTATTTCTTTCTGATTGGTACTCGTTGCGTTCAACCTAGAGTGCTAAGGAGTACTAATCGTTATTTTATGCGAGGCTAATTGATTTTAAATCAATGTAGACTTTCTCGCGAGTCTGCAGTCGTTTTAATAACAAGTTCGTTGTTATTTGTCTGTACTACGTTCGGTAATAATCAGACTTATAGACTTTAGACTATTGAAATAATTATTATTTTACGCGAGGCTAGTTGATTTCCGATTTTGGATCAAAATAGACTTTCTCGCGGGTCCGCGGCCGTGTCAATAACAAGTTCGTTGCTATTTGCCTATACTACGTTCGGTAGTATTGATTAGACTGATTTGATCAAGCCTGAGACTAAGACCGGACTAGAACATAGTTTGTATGGTTGAAAGGGTTTTTATATGAAATGAAAAGTATTTCATTATTAGAAGGGAGAAATTAATTTCCCGTTTGATTTCCAAAAATATGATTTTTGGAAGTACATAGATTTTTACGACTGTGACACTTTCTTTGGCGGACCGCAGAGATTCTCTATCGTGATGCATTCGAAATTTTACGACCGATGTATCTAATGGAGAAAGGTCCATTAGTGCATTTAGAATTTCCAAGAAAAGTCGTAAAATCAGGAATGTTCCCTTATTTGAATTGAAATCAACTTTCCTCAGCAGGTGAATGTCGAAATTTTTAATTAATAGCGGATATTGAGTGGAGATGTGTTGGAAAATTTTGGTCGTAATTTAAGTGTAAGACGTGACAGATGATTCTAAAAAAATTTATCATTTTGCATGGATACGCAACATTTCACGATTAATATCAAGACAAATAGGTAAAAGGAGACGCACCCACATGTGTGATAGATGTTTATGTCATTTCAAATCACTCAATGATTATGAAAATCATAGAATGGATTGTCAGAACATCAACAAGACACTTCGAGTCATTCTACCAAAGGAAAATGAAAATTTTTTATTCTTCAATAACTATAAATATAAAGAATTTGTACCATTCGCTGTATATGCTGATCTTGAGTGTATTTTGGAATCAAACGCGGATGGATCTCAAAAACATATACCACACAGCATTGCATATTATGTTCATTGCTTATATGATGATTCATTATCAAAATTTGAATTGAAACGAGATATTGATTGCATCAAATGGTTCACTAATGAAATGTATCAATTAGCAATTGAAGTAAATCAAATATTTTCTCAATATAAAAAACCTATGAAAGCATTGACAAATCAACAGAAGCATGAATATAATAACGCAAGATTGTGTCACATATGTGAACAGTTATTTAATGAAACGGATAAAAAGCATCGAGATCACTGTCATCTGACTGGAGAGTATCGTGGTGCAGCACATGAAAGTTGTAATATGCAATATCAACTTCCACATTATATCCCCGTTGTATTCCACAATTTATCTGGTTATGAATCACATTTTATAATCAAATCAATAGCTAAAGATTTTGAAGGGGAAATATATTTGCTACCAATAAATAAGGAAAAATACATTTCATTCAGTAAAAAAGTGAAAGACACCAAAATATCACTGAGATTCATCGACTCATACAGATTCATGGCAAGCAGCATTGATAAATTATCATCAAATATAAATGATGATGATAAAGTAATAACTCGCAATTATTATAAACTTGATGATGAATTTAAATTAGTTACAAGAAAAGGTATTTTCCCCTATGAATATATTGATAACTGGATAAAACTTAATGAGAAAGAATTACCAACAAAAGATAAATTTTTTTCAAAATTAAATGATTGTGGAATAACAGATGGAAATTATGAACATGCGAAAACTATTTGGGATAAATTCAAGATTAAAACATTGGGAGAGTATTCAGATCTTTACCTCAAGACTGATGTATTACTTCTAGCAGATATTTTTGAAAACTTTAGACATAGCTGCTACTCAACATATAATTTAGATCCATTACATTATTATACAGCACCAGGTTTAGCTTTCGATGCGATGTTAAAATATACCAACATAAAATTAGAGCTCTTGACAGATCCGGAAATGTTATTATTCATTGAAAAAGGAATAAGAGGTGGTGTATCACAATGTTCAAATCGTTATGCCAGAGCGAACAACAAGTATATGGGTGATCAATTCAACTCAAATGAAGAAGAATCATATCTAATGTATTTTGACGTCAACAATCTTTATGGTGCAGCTATGAGTGATTATTTACCATCTGGTAGATTTGAATGGATTGAAAATGTATTCAATGAAAACGATATAATCAACATTCCAAACGATTCATCATTCGGGTATATATTTGAAGTTGATATGATGTATCCGGAAGAGCTTCATGATATGCATCGTGATTTACCATTATGCCCTCAACACTTTATACCACCAACAGGAAAACATTCAAAACTGATGACAACTCTTCTACCTAAAGAAAAGTATGTAATTCATTACAAAAATTTGAAACAATGCTTGACTTTGGGTATGAAGATTCGTAAGATTCACAGAATCCTAAAGTTTGAACAATCACCTTGGTTGAAACCATACATAGATTTGAATACAGATTTAAGAAAGAAAGCGAAAAATGAATTCCAGAAAGGATTCTTCAAATTGATGATCAACTCAGTGTATGGTAAAACAATGGAGAATGTACGAAAGCATAAGGAAGTGAAATTGGTAACAAAGTGGGATGGAAGGTGTGGTGCACGAGCACTTATCGCAAAACCAAATTTTCATAGCTGTACCATTTTCGACGAAGATATGGTAATTATTGAGTTGAATCGTGTTAAAGTTAATTTTAATAAACCGATATTCGTAGGATATTCTATTTTAGATATATCAAAAATATATATTTACGATTTTCATTATGAATATATTAAAAAAATGTTCCCAAATCAACAATCTAAATTAATGTATACGGATACAGATAGTCTCATCTATCATTTGATTACACCCGATGTTTATGAAATCATGAAACGTGATATTCATAAGTTTGATACTAGTGATTATCCACCAAATAATAATTATAATATGCCATTGATGAATAAGAAAGTATTAGGTTTAATGAAAGATGAGAATAATGGGAAAATAATGACTGAATTTATAGGACTACGTGCGAAATTATATTCATTTAAAGTATTGAATAATGATCATGATCAGAAAAAGGCAAAAGGTATCAAAGCGTCATCATTGAGAAAGATCACGTTCGAGGATTATAAACAATGTCTATTTGAACATCATAATTTATCTGTAAATCAATATTTAATTAGAAGTAAAAAACATGAAGTTAATACGATAGCGCAAAGGAAAGTAGCTTTAAGTTGGGAGGATGATAAGCGAATTATTTCTGAACAAACTACAGATACTATTCCTTGGGGTTATCGTGGTTTAATTAACCAAAATAATTGTGATGATATGATGTAAATTATATTAATAAATAAGTATGTATATATTTGAAAATATTTTATTTTTATTACAAATCCTTTTCACTTATCCAACTATTATGTGAATTATCAAATCCTAACCACTTTACATAACATTTATTTCCCTGTTTTCGTAATACTTTTTCTATAAGATAAACGTCAGGGTATTTCACTTTACTAAGCTCTTCTTCATAGAAGCATCCCATAATTGGTTCATTACGAATATCAAGTAGTTTATATGTTGGTGGAATAGTATTTTTCACATCGTCGATGGTGAATATTTCTGTTGTCCAATTTGGTGTATATCCTTTTTCAAATATATGTTTATATTTGCTTACTCGAACCTTATCACCAATTTTAAACGTATATCGCTGCTTTTTAACAATTTGATAAGATTTATATACTGTATGAAGTAACAATTTTTCATTTTCCTTTGTAACATCCTTAGGTTTCATCTTTATTGTTCTATGTTTTGTATTATTATATTCTTCTATGAGATTTGGTAAAATATCAATCCATTTATATGTCCCCTGAAGACTGAATTGTTTCCACATTTTATTTTTAAGTGTACGCTTAAAACGTTCACATATTGAAGCTTTCAAGTTCGTGTATGTTGAATATAATTCAATATTATAATGTTTCATAAGCATCTTGAATTCTTTATTATAAAATTCTTTACCACGATCAACATGTAATTTTTCAGGTTTACGTGAAGTTTTTATGATAGATTTCATTGCTTTTGTAACATCTTTCCCATTTTTTGTTTTCAATGGTACTGCCCATGCGTATTTTGAGAAAATATCAATTACAGTTAGCAGATATTTGAAACCATTATTTGCATAAGCTGACATATCAACAAGATCAGCTTGCCATGTTTCATCTAATCCTCTCATTTCAACATGACGACGTTTATAATTGACACGAGCAGGTTTATGTAATTCATCAACTATCACTGCTTTCATCATAATTATTTGTTAACAGTTTCTAATATCATTGAACTCAATATTGGTATCACCAATTTTCAATTGATTATTAGTTGTCTTGCGTACACCGAATCTAACATCTAATTTACTATTACTCTGTTTACCCATAAGCATTTTCATGTATAATGTTGAATTATCTTCTTGCTTTAAAGGTGAACTTTGAGATGTAATTTCATCATGTTCGAATCGTTTGATAGTATCATTATTATCGAATAATGTTCCTTCTTCATCATAATTCAGAGCGGTTGCAAACGATTGATCTGGTTCATTCTTTATACGAATATCAGCCAATTCATCTTTTATTTCTTGCTTCATCTGATTAGATGTTGTTACTAAATTTTCTAATGGTTTCACAATAGGTTTAAAAACATCCTTCATAATCTGTTCTGATATTTCTTTTCCATGCTTTATCATTCTATGCTTATAACGTATTGCATCACTTGCTTTTACTATTTGCGTTGATGTATCGATGTTTGGAGCAGCCATGTTGACGCATTTAAGTCTATAATAGAACTGTAATATCTTAAACATTTCATTTACTTATAAAGCAGTCAAAACCTTTTCTATATCTTCCTGAATTAATGTCACTATCTTTGTCAATAACTATGAAACTATATTTATCATCATTCCAACATGATAAACATATACCTCTGAACTCTTTATATGTCATATCAGTATTAACATGATCATCATAAACATGTTTGAGATTCATTTCATCCTGCTTGAATAGTACTATCAAATTTACATCATCACGTATCAAATATTTTGGTATACGTGTATACGTTTGACATAAATAAAATGAATCAACATCTCTATGTCGACCCATACAGAAAAAAGCTCTAATATTATCTTGCTTCTCACAAGCTACATCATCAAAAATCATGATAGAATTTGGTCGTGCCTTTCAGGTGTAACTACCTTCTCATGATCACTAAATGGAAAATATTCAACACCCTCTACAGGTTTTAATATATTTTCCAAGTATTTATACTTTGGTTGATTCAATGATTTTGAATAAACATAAATATTTTCAAATCTCAAACCATTAGGATGAGTAATGAGTGCTAGGAGTGCATTTGTTTTACCACAATTTGATGGACCACAAAAAATAGCTTGCATACTATTTGGTAATAATTCACCATGTCGTTTCGCTTTATTATTTTGTTGGGGAATTTCATTATCAAAATTCATAATGGGTAATGTTATTGTCTGCTTCTTGAACTTCACTGTGGATAACTGTTTCTCGCACGCCATTATGATTACAACTAAACGTTAAACTATATGGATAATTGCTTATATATCTGTGATGATGGAAAAATTTAGTTAGTTCTCTAATGACTACCATTGTATTCACATGGCACCACGTTCCATTCGCGGTAAAGGTTTCATCAACAATATTATCAATAAGCTAGCTTTCGAAGCACATATCCCCGGCTATCAATATTGTGGTCCCGGCACTAAACTATCAAAGAGGCTAGCACGTGGTGATTCAGGGATCAATCCCCTTGATGCTGCATGTAAAGATCACGATATTGCATATTCTCAAAATCATGATAATATCATTGAAAGAAATAAAGCTGATAGAATATTAGCTGAAAAAGCATTAGCACGTATTCTTGCTACAGACGCAAATATTGGTGAGAAGGCTGTAGCTTGGGGTGTGACAAACATAATGAATATAAAATCTAAACTCGGTGCTGAAGAGGAGAAAGATGAAGAAAAAATCCATAAAGAAAATATCTTTCAAGAAAATTATGAAAGAAGCGAAAAATTCAATGCATTCAGATGCAGACATTTTCAAGTCAGCATTGAATGGTGCACGAGCTGCTGTGAAAAAAGCTGGTGGTAAAAGTAAAGTGGGTGCCCCACCACGTATATTACCAGTACCAATGAAAACAGGAAGTATTTTACCTTTCCTCGTACCAATTTTTGCTGGTTTGAGTGCTGCTGGTGCTCTAGCTGGTGGTGCTGCTGGTATAGCTAAAGCTGTGAATGACGCAAGTGCAGCAAAACGTGAATTAACAGAAAATAAACGTCACAATGAAACGATGGAATCTATTGCTTTAGGCAAAGGAATGTATTTGAAACCATATAAAAAAGGTTTAGGTCTTTACTTGAATCCTGCAAAAAACTTATAGACCTACCACATCGAGCATTAACCGATGCTGATCTCATGAAGTATGCTAAAATTATGAAAATTCCATATTTTCGTGAAATATTTATGAGAAATAATTTACCAGAATCAGGTCCATGGAAAAATGAATCAGCTATCATCAATCTTGATGATAAAAATGGACCTGGAACTCATTGGGTGGCATATATGAGAAAGAATAAAGATGTTACATACTTTGATAGTTTCGGTGATTTGCAACCTCCTAAAGAATTGATGGATTATCTCGATGTTGGTAGGGTGAAATATAATCATAACAGATATCAAGACTATAATACTGTAATATGTGGTCATCTATGTTTGAAATTTTTAACTCAGCAACTATAAAAACATGATGATATAGTGAATTAACATCAGTCATGGATGATTCGTTGACATTAACTTTAACGGGGAGATCCTCGGTATTGGAAACTCAATATTTTCCATCAATTGAACTTTCACCGCATAAAACATATATGTTGGGACTTATTGAATTGCTAACTTTTAATTCAATTCCTAATGTTGATGAGACCAACAACAAATTTGACATAATTGGAGGTGAAAATCCAACAATCATTCCAACTGGTAGCTATGAAATCGAAGATATTGAGAGTTATGTGCAGAAAGCATTACCAAACATACAATTCACACTCAAACCAAATAATAATGAATTGTGTTGTGAGATTCAAAGTAATGTTTCTATCAATTTTATACCTGAAGATTCTATTGGACGATTGTTGGGATTTGAGCCACGTATACTTGAAGCAGGCAATATCCATAAGTCTGACTTGCCAGTGACAATACTTAAAGTTAATGCACTTCGTGTTGAATGTAATATCACCAACGGAGCTTATATTAATGGTCATCGAGTACATACAATACATGAATTTTTTCCAACTGTCCCACCAGGATATAAGATCGTTGAAGTACCATCACATGTCATTTACATGCCAATCACTGTTCAGTCAATACAACATTTACAACTAAGAATAGTCGATCAAGACGGTGAGCTTGTAAACTTTCGTGGTGAAATCATAACTATTAGATTACACATAAAGTCAATAAAGTGATGGGTATTGTATATGATACAGTCATTCAACCAGCAATAGTTCATAGTGGTGGGAGTTATAAAAGCAAGTCAACATGTCGAAAAAGGATCAGTCATCACGAACCACACAAACAGCTAACACCTCAGAACATTCAACTGCTGAAAATCTGGGATTGAAACTACGTGGGAAACAATAAAAGTGTGTTGTTTTTGTTTTGTATGTCTAATACCATGGCGCAAATTTTAAATATTCAAAAAGCAATTGTATTCGATGAATCTATTGCACATTATGAAATTCATGCACATCTACCATATGCATCGTCGACATTCAACAACGATGATGAAATTCGTATTGCTGTACAACATCAAGACTTATGTTTATTACCAAGCAAAAGCTCATTGCATATCTGTGGACGATTGACTAAGGGTGATAATGCTACAGTCGCAACTACATCACTAGTAAACCTTGCCATATGTCATCTATTTGAGGAAATACGTTATGAATTAAATGCTGTTGAAATTGATCGAAATAAAAATGTTGGAATAACATCTCTTATGAAAGGATATGTTTCCCTATGCTCAGGACAGAATTATCTATTCGAGAATGCAGGATGGTTAACTTAAGATAATGATAAAATAATTGATGCCAATGGATATTTTGATATATGTATTCCATTGAATTTATTGTTGGGATTCGCTGAAGATTATCAGAAAATTATTGTGAATGCTAAACATGAATTAATTCTCACGAGAGCGAATACTGATTCAAATGCTATTGTTCAAACCGTAGTAGAAGATGTGAAGCTCTCCCTTCAAAAAATTGAATGGATGATACCATACGTAAAAGTCTCAGACACACAAAAAATTCAATTACTCAATTACATAGCTAAAGATCCGTCTATTTCAATGAGTTTTCGTGCATGGGAATTATATGAATATCCTTTGCTTCCAACATCTACAAAAAACGTTTGGGTTGTCAAAACTACAACACAATTGGAAAAACCACGCTATATTATACTAGGATTTCAAACTGCTAGAAAAAATAATGTAACTAAGAATGCCAGTTATTTTGATCATTGCAAATTGAGAGATGTAAAAGTATTTCTTAATTCACAATCTTATCCTTATGGGAATTTAAATTTAGATTTTAATAAAAATCAATACGCTTTATTATATGAAATGTATACAAGTTTCCAATCATCATACTATTGTAAAGAACCTAATCCAATCTTAACACAAGCTAAATTTATATCACATGCACCACTTGTAGTGATTGATTGTTCAAAACAGAATGAAAATTTAAAATCAGGACCAGTAGATGTACGAATTGAAATTGAATCTGCTAATGATTTTCCTGCACAAACCACAGCTTACTGTTTAATGCTACATGATCGTATTGTTGAATATAAACCTATTAGTGGTATTGTGAGGAAGTTAGTTTAAGAAATATTTATGCGTCGTGAATAAGCAGCTTGCGATTTCAATAAAAATGATGTTAATGATAGACTACTTATATATATATATATATATAATTAATAAAAATATTTTGTATGATTTAAATATAATTGTATATGTAATATAAATAAAAAAGTTATAACATATTCATCATGTATATTCATTATATTTTTTCGAATATATATATCCAACTTTTATTGTTTTTTAAATATATTTTTTCGAATATATATATACATCTAACTTTTATTGTTTTTCAAATATATTTTTTCGAATATATATATACATCTAACTTTTATTGTTTTTCAAATATATCTATCCTTCACAGTTTTTATCATCAAAGATTGTGAAAATAATTCAAAAAAATATAAGCAAGTGTAAAGCTCAAGATATAATATATTGGTGAATTCATCTGTGTTGAATTTTTATTTTATAATTTGAAAAAACTTAATTTATCATATGTTTATTATATAACCTATTAATTTAAAAAATAAAAAATTATATTTTTATATTCACTTTATTTGGAAAAACTTTAAAATGGGGAATAAAGAACATAATTTGAATTTTTAATATAATTTATTATAAAATATTTCATTTAAATAACATCATCATCATCATCATCATCATCATCAATACGAATAAATTCTCCAATAAAAACAACATCATCATCATTATCATTATAATCAACAATATCATTATCATTATTATCATCAACAATATCATTAATATTAATAAGATTATCATCAATATCATCAATATCATTATTACCACCCCACTGCCACTCTTCTTCCAACGCTGGTGGAGCTAATGAGGGGTAATAATGAATGTTGGTGGACGTGGATCATCTTCGTTTGGAATCCTTCTAAACCATAATATTCGCGTTATAATATTAATTGATAATACAGCTTGTATTCCGGCGATATTCAAGGTTAATCCATCGTATGACCCATGAATATTAAAATAATTTTCAGCAACATCCCATAAGTGATTCAATATATCATCATAAGACATATCGATAACCAACCATTCCATTGGTATATGAATGGTGAATATTATATATGGTGATGAATCCATTCTTCTATCGAAATAAATATAAAATTATTATTAATATAATTATTAGCTGATATTATAAGATTTCAAAAATAATATCTCTTAGAATATTTATATAATTTGAAAACAATTATTCATACTTACACGTTTTCTTTGTTTATTTCACTGTTAATGTATTCAGGTGTTTCCAATTTTTGAATTTATTACTTTGATTTTAATATTTATATATATATATATATATATATACTGAAATATTATATTTATTAATTTATTTATTTATTTAATATAACTTTTTATTAGTTTTTAATGTCTCGAAATTGTATGTTACTTGATTGATTGCTGCAGACTATAATGAAAAGTATGAAAAGCTTTGTCCTTTGTCTTTGAAAAATGATTGGTGTAATCGGGGTGGTCGTGCGTCAGAGGACCCATAGCCAATAAGATTTGGGCATCATGAGGGATGATGCGCACGCAACGTTTCCCCTGTAACGTCTCCAATATATAGATATATTTCAATGTGGTGCTACTGATTCCTTTGTTATCTATATTTGAATGAAATGGCGCGTGCCATAACAATGCTACCTGTTAACCTTTTTTTCGCACCCATAGCAAATAATGGAAATTAGCAATTTTTAAGGGATAGTATGATGATAATTATAATGAGGTTTAAAATAAATTATAATATATATTCTTTTGGTTAATATTTATTTTATTTATAAATTTATAACAAATTTCTCTTGTCAAAAAATTTTTTCTTTAAACCAACTTTTCAATTGTTTAACATTTTCATGAGCACAATGGAAGCCTAGAGAATTCTCAAATGTATGATAATTACAATCAGAACCATACACATTTTTCAATGATGAACATTTTTCAATATTAATGATTTTCTTATGTGTAAATCCAATAATATTGTGCAACCATTCTTTCTTCTCAACACCTTTGACATAGATATAATTCACATCCTTCATGAAGTATATCACGCAATTTGTTGTATGGTATATCACCATCATCCCAATGTAATCCATGGTGATTGCGTATAACCCAAGAATTAATTGCTTTATATTGTCTTGGTAAATCATCCCACTTGCATGGTGGTTTGAATAATATACGTGTTCCATGATCATCTTTGTTATCAAGTTGTATCATTGCAAACTCTTTAACAATAAATTCATTGTTTCTCCATTTGAATCCTTGCATATCCACGATTACCTCCATTTGAATGTCGCGCGCGTACCTTGAAGTTCTCTTAAATATACTGAACACTATATTTGAATATTCTTCCCATTTTATACATTCATCCCCACCACTTTTGATTAATATAATTATTATATAAAAGATATTATAATTATTCATTGAAATGTGTTCATAATATTTTTGCGCTAAAATAGATTCATGCGCATTGGTGAATTCTATCATTTCCATATGAAAATTTTTTATAGTTAGTACTATAGTACATGAGAATCAGCTATATTGTTTCCTCATGTGAAAAATTACATTAGGATTTTACTTTGGTCATGCGACACTGGTGGCATTTCAACGAACTATTCCTAAGATATGTGAAATTAGACTCTAGGTAAAATCCCCATGTAAAAAATTACAATAGGATTTTACTTTGGTCATGCGACACTGGCGGCATTTCAACGAACTATTCCTAAGATATGAGAAATTAGACTCTAGGTAAAATCCCCATGTAAAAAAAATTATAATAGGATTTTACTTTGGTCATGCGACATTTCAGTGAACTATTTCTAAGATGTGAGAAATTAGAGTCCAGGTCAAAAGTACATGATAATCAACCATATTATTCCCCATATACGAATATTTATATGTAGTATTATAGTACATGAGAATCAGGCATATTCTTTCCCATATACAAATAGTCATACATGAGAATCAACCATATTGTTTCCTACATAAAAATCAATCATTCCATCGATAATACGTAGTACTATAGTATGACATATTATTTCCGATCGGTAATATAAAACCGACTGTTGGACATATAGAACTCTAACTTACCGACTGCTGTGAAATATGGCGCGCTATAGTACGAAATTTGAATTTTAATCCAGAAGACAACCTATAATACTACTACTACAAGAAGAAGGCTGAAAGTAATAAAATAAACTATTAAAGAAATTGTCGTATTTGAGACAAGTGAAATCGAGTATTGTTTAGCTTAAATTTAGTTCGCTACGTGAATCCATGTATAATCCTAAGAAGTGGCACTACCCCACAGCGCCAGTATTTGATAAGAATAATTGTATCTTATTATATATGTATTTTAATTTTTCTTGTTGCATCAATATATATAACACTGTCTTCAACCATTCTTTATTATTTACATCCTATTCCCATAGATATTAATAGAAATAGAAATCGAGGCCTCTCGAGGCCTTGGTGAACAAACTACCTGCTCCTTGACCCTCTACTCCCTATACCTACAAGCCACGCGGGTTGTCATCAGACAAGGGAGGAGAAACTAGCACATACCGCTCGGTGCAAGTAACTCAATATAAAATATAAAAGAGGGTTATCTTTTCAATAAAAGGCGTCCAACTCCGGACGTCACAACATCATCGAACTATTGTTGTATTAGGATGTTGCTACTTCATAATGAAAAACCAATATAGTGAATTATTAAAAAATCTTGAAGAGAGTTACAAATCGTGCTTAAAATTGAATAATACAACAGAAAGTATTAATTATGCTAACAAATGGCGAAGAATCGGTGCTAAAAATTCACAATTTCTTAATACCCTAGCGTATCGGTGGTGACTGAAAAGTAACCGAGATTGAACGGTTCCTTTAAGAATTTTTTTAACTGAGACGTAACCTCAGTATGACTGACCGATCAAAATTCTGGTGAGGTATTCTTGAGTTGAATTTGGGTTATTCAGCGGTAAAATATCAGTTTTTATTAGTTACATATGGGTTATTCCAGGATTAATTCAAAGATTATCATTGGTGATGATTGGGTCAAACAAAAGTAATTCTTAAGCGTAATATGGGGTTATATAGAGTAAAATTTCGATTTATACTAAGTTATACATGGATTAAATAAAGAACAGAAGCAAATGTAAAAATTGCAAATGAAACCAAATGAAATATTTTTGATTTCATAAGAATTTATTTAATGAAAATAACAATCGATAAAAATATATATTATATTATATAGCCTCATAATTTAAATATTATATAAACTTACAAAAAATTTCAATAAATGTCATTATCTTTAAATAAAATTTTTCAGATATCAAAATCAACCATTAAAAATCAGGTTTTTTTTAGCCTACATTTCTCAGCTTTCAAAAAATTGCTGACCCACTGCCTTCCACATGTGTTAGGGTCATCGCTCTGTTCAAAGACGATATATTTCCCTTTTTGCAACTCTTCGCAAATTCCTAAGAGAATTATAAAATGAATCAATATAATAACATATTTGAAAAAGACAATACGTTACATTTATTTTATTGATTTGACAAGTATTTACGGATTAAATCCCTGAATTCCTGTGACGTCACGTTCCGAATTTCTGGCCAGTCATTTTTCGATTTTTTTAAAACTAAATTACGTCTTACAGCTTCAGGCCAGTAAGCTCTAATTACATGATTCATTCGTTTTTTCATTGTTTTGGATTCAACCGCCAACATAAAGGCGGAGCATTCCATGGAAAAGTCATCACATATTTGGACCTAGAAATAAATTTTCAATATAAGTTTAAAAGAGCAATAAGATTTTATGATTATATATTACCAAATTCCTCACCATACAATTCTCATCAGGCAATGGAAATTGCCTTCTGGCTCTAGTGTTGGATGATTCATTTCCAAATTTTGCCGCGATCTCATTGACGAGTTTTTCACCAAAATTTGTCAAGTCCCGCATAGTGATTGCTCGCTGCTCATGTTCGAAATTCTAAGAAGTTATGAAAACATGTATTAATATACAAAGTCAAGTTATTAGTAGCCATAATATACCGATAAAAATCGATCACATTTTGAAACATATTTTTTATTGCTAATAACATGTTGAATTTTGTCTTGTTCATCGAGATATGTAATGCAAATCCCTGGTATGCTGGAAAAGTTGGAAGGTGATCTGTTTTCGCCACATTAGTTATCTGGTGTAGAGGACTGTTGTCGGTCACCGCAAGTTGAACTGTAAGGCATTAAAACCTAGGAATCTCTAAGTGGAGGCTGCTATACAATATTTATAAAACAAGGATTATGATGTCAATTAATGAATTTCATAAAAAAGAATTGGTACACATTACCCGTTTCACGTTTCAACCAAAGTAATATTTTTCAGTGATTCTGCATCATTCTAATGACATCGCATTGGGTCATGTCTTTGTAAAGCTGCAATACGACAATAACAGTGATTTCATTGTACTTAAATAATAAAGGCTGTATCAGTACCATGCATACAAAAATTGAAAACCGATATGGGTGCACGTATAGTGTGTAAAATGTAATCCGCTGAATTTCTAGCATATCAACATGAAAACACAAAGCGACATTTATATTTTCATACATATTGAAAAAAACGATAGGTCAAATTTAATTCAAGTAATCCCTTCCATGTTATTTCGTATAGGCTCTCCAAAAAGGTGAATACAGAATCCGAGGTTAATAAGCTGTAGATATTGTAAACAAAGTTCATTTAAAATATCAGATGTAAAAACAACATGAAATAATAAGTGGGCATATGTATGGATCGAAATATACACCTTCACAGCTATTCAAAAATAAAATTGGAAGCATATGATTAAAAAATTTAATAATGATTGAAAAATGCACCTGACATAGAGCTGCTGAAAAATCAGCTACATATCAACAGAAATACTAATACAAAATGATAGCAAATAATGTAAAGTGCAAAAGAAATATTTCATATGAATAGCTTTCATACAGAATAACAAAAACCTTTGAACCACTTCAATGTTAACAAATGAGAAATATAAAAGACATGTTAAAATGAATACTCGAAATTAATTTCTTAACTACACTATTTTTGAAACAGAGAAAAATGGAATATAAATAACTCATGTGCAATACATGTTTTCCAACATATTGCAATATTCATTTGTTTACTTACATGCACTATTGCATTTGTTGTTTGTTGAAGCTGCTGTAAATCAATAGTTGATACTGAAGTGTCATCCACGTCTGTGAAATCTTCTACAATATCGTTAAATTCAATTGTTTCGTTGACTTTCTCAACTCCAAGACCACATGTCATGACGTTTTCATTCATACTGTGCAATTCATTGTCCTTGTCATCCAAACACTATTTTTGAAACAGAGAAAAATGGAAAAAAATAATTCATGTGCAATACATGTTTTTCACCATATTGCAATATTCATTTATTTACTTACATGCACTATTGCATTTGTTGTTTGTTGAAGCTGCTGTGAATCAATAGTTGATTCTGAATTGTCATCCACGACTGTGAAATCTTCTACAATATCGTTATTTTCAATTGCTTCGTTGACTTTCTCAACTCCAAGATCACATGTCATGACGTTTTCATTCATACTGTGCAATTCATTGTCCTTGTCATCCAAACACTATTTTGAAACAGAGAAAAATGGAAAAAAATAATTCATGTGCAATACATGTTTTTCAACATATTGCAATATTCGTTTATTTACTTACATGCACTATTGCATTTGTTGTTTGTTGAAGCTGCTGTGAATCAATAGTTGATTCTGAATTGTCATCCACGACTGTGAAATCTTCTACAATATCGTTATTTTCAATTGCTTCGTTGACTTTCTCAACTCCAAGACCACATGTCATGACATTCTCATCGCTACTGCGTAATACATTTTCCTTGTAACACACAATTTTCTTCTGTAGAAAGAAAGGAAATAAATTAATGAAATGCAATACATATTTCCCAACATATTGCAATACATCGATAAATTTGTCGACAATATACTTTAGCGACCCTAACTTCACGTGTATTTCGTTGCATCCCCTTTTTTACTGGCTTGACACATCTCGTTGCAGGACCTGGGGTGATACTGAATCTTTTTGCGATTTGCATTCTTTTTGCTGATGGACTTGAATTTCTTATTCTCATCAATTGACTTTTTCGTGCTACCGAGGAAATATTTCGTGATTATGAATTCAATATTCGCTTAAACTAATCATATAATGTAGTTCTTACCTCGAAATCGGAGAATTGATATCGGCTCGAATTCTTTTCCTGGTACTTTCATGTACATACCTACATTTAACTTTGCATGCTCACTAGTTGCTTGTTGAAATTTTCCATTCCCATTTTTTTTATATACATAACTTATTGGTACGATAGTTTTATGACCAGTTCGTTTTATTTTGGCCAAACAATGATTATTCATACCTTCCATGGCAACAAAGGCTTCGACGAAAGAAATTATATTCAATAAAGAGAGCACGACACAATTACACAAAAGATTTGATGAGCACAATGGACACAATAGAAACAATAGTATTTGGCACGCTACACCAATTTTGTACATTTCAAATAATCTGTACTTTTCGATTATGGCGGCCTCATATTTGAGGTGGCGGATGCTACGAACTAATTATTTAGGCTGTGGTAGGCTGTGGAATTTGTAAACAAAACTCTAACCTAGAAACATCTCCGACATTTTATGAATGAACCGCATATGTTAATATACCTTGGTAGTTGTGAAAAGACATTGCAAAACCGTTCATAGTTCAAACATACGAAAATATACAAAAATGACTCATAAAAGGCGATCGAAATGTGCAGCAAAAAAATATAATTTGAAGATTTTGAGGCGATACCACTCATTATATCCGCGTGACACTTATTTTGCATCATTACCCGCATCATGTCTCCACCGAGAAGAGGTACGTTGGTCTACATATGTTGTGATTAATGAAGAAAATAATTGTGCTATCTTTACTAACATTTGACTTCATCAAACTATCGTATTCATATTTGCAGAACGATCAACATGATGAAGTTTTGGACTCTTCAACTACAGATAATAACAATGCGATATTAAGATTTTCATCGAGTAGATGGTAATTGAATGACTAGTTTTGTTTTTTTCCTCAAGATTCTAAAACATTTCAATTATATGTCCTAATATGGATCATTTTATATATTTGACAGTATTCCATTCATCAATACTAACTTCGTTTCGACTCAAGCAATAAATGATACTACAAATGAAGAAAAAACTCTAAGCAACCATAGAACTATTGATGTTAATGAAATTGAATCCAGTGATAATGTATCAATCAATACACTCTCAGTTGATCATAGTTATAATTATAATGACGATGATAACTTAGATAATGACAATGATGATCATGAAAATAATTATAATAGTGAAAGTGAGAATGTTTACAATAATGATAGCGAAAATGATGAAAATGTTAATACCGAAAATTATAATATTGCTTCTGCTGACTTCAGAAACACCAGTCTTTTCTATCAAAACATCTCAGCTGTTCCGTTGCCACAAATATCACGCGTTAGTGCGAGAGACCATTTTATTTCAGTGATGACCATGTCTTTGAAAAATTATTGGTCATATGAATCGTCACTTCAAGTATTTCAATGGCTCAACTGTGTACATGGACTGCGATGTTTGCCAACGACAAGAACTATGCTATGGAAAACTTTGACCCGAAACGAAAACAATCATACTAAGCACATATATTGCGGAGAGTGTCGAGAGTATATTGATAAAGACAGAGAGCCTGTGAAACAATGTGCTTGTAAAAGATGTGGCCCAGGACAAAGCAAAGAATGTGAACGTTACTTCATTGAATTAAATCTGCATGCGCAATTGGCAGAAATGTTGCGACACCCCAACATTTATAATTTACTTCAATATAAATATAATCGAACGAAAAAAAATTCTTCAAATATTGAAGATATTTATGATGGAGCCGAATATCGTCGATTACAATTGCCGGGAAATTTTTTGAGTGATCAACATAATTATTCATTAACGTTCAATACTGACAGCTGCAGTGTTGCCAAATCATCAGCAGCTACTGCCTGGCCAGTTTATGTGCAAGTAAATGAATTGCCTCCGCATATTCGTAAAAAGTTCATAATGTTGGCAGCAATTTATGTGGATGATAAACACCCCATTATGAACGATTTATTACTTCCGTTTGTTAATCAAATACGATATCTTCACGAAACGGGAATAAAATGGAATCCTGTTATATCAAGTGAAGTGATATCGAAATTTGTTGTCATAATCGGCACTGTCGACTCAGTGGCTCGTGCGCCAATCATGAGAATGACACAATTCAATGGTGCATTTGGGTGCACTTTTTGCTATGCTAAAGGTTATTACATGCAGAGGAAACGTGTATACCCAGTGGATGATTGCTTCAAAGAATTACGTACTGATGCTGCCATCAGAAAAGATATGCATGAAGCTTACATCACGAAGCAAACGATTCGTGGAGTGAAAGGGCCATCATCATTATTACGATTACCCGAATTTGATTTATCCAAAGGGATGGTTGTTGATGGTATGCACAGTGTATATATTGGAGTAGTGAAGCAACATACAAAACTGCTGCTAACAAACGCTCAGGCGCCATATTATATTGGACATCCACAAAAGAAAAAGCAAATAGATGCGGTGCTTCTTGGAATAAGACCTCACTGTCGCCGATCACGTTTACCGAGAAGTATAAAAATGTACAAATTATGGAAAGCTTCAGAATGGAGAAATTGGTTAGATTATTCACTTGTATGTCTCAGAAATGTATTACCAGAAAAATACTTGGACCATTTAGCGTTGTTGGCTGAAGCAATTTATATATTCAATAGTGATTCGATTGAACTGGAGCAACTAAATAAAGCTGAAAGGATGTTGACTATATACGTAAAAAATTTCGAAATATACTTTGGTCTGGAGAATATGAGTTTTAACATCCATTTATTGACCCATCTTAGCGATACAATTAAAAATTGGGGTCCTTTATGGGTGCATTCAGCATTTACATTCGAGTCATGGAATCACAAAATTATACAACACATCACAAGCCCTCATGCCCGAATTGAACAAATTACAACAAGATTCCTTATGTCAAAATATATTGAAAGCGTACTGTTAAATGGTGATATTTCCGAAGTTACAAAATCATTTGTAACTAAGCTATTAAAGCAAATAAATGTAGACAACGAGAATGTCATCAATTTCATTCCACAGGGAAAGTGTATTGAAAGGCAACCAACTGATGTTGAAAGGCATGTTCTTTCAACTTCGAATTATGATCAAATAAACAACGTTAAAAATTATAAAAAAGTCAGGATAAATGGAATTACGTATACTTGTAAGAGTGGGCGACAATCAAAATATTGCAATTCTTTTGTATACAGTCGAAACGTCGGTTTTGGTGAAATCATGAATATCATCAGATTTGAATATTCAGGAATGACCATTAACGGCTTGTTTGTGAAGCGTTTCGATGTTCAAGAAAATTTCCTCAATATAGAATTCATTAAGTGCGTCAATGAAACAAATGAAATAATTTTCATTGAAGTGACAAATTTCATTGAACCAGCGATTTTGATTTCATGTTTGGGGACTTTATACGCATTGAAACTTCCCAACTTATGGGAGACTGATTGAATAAATGAAATTCAACATGTTTCAAATATGATTTTTCTATTGGTATATTTATAGGCATGCATATTTTTAACTGTAATTATAACAATTTTATAATGTCGACATGAGAATGATGTTAATAAGAAAATTAAGATTTGTTAAATAAATAATCATGATGTATGGTATCAAAATGAAAAAATTTACAACAAAATGAATATTTTTTTTCCAACAATATTAATATATTATTCCATATGGCGGTTGATTGTGTTTATTTAATATTATTATTAGTTCTTAATACACGTTTTATCTATCATGATTCTACAATATTATGTCAATAGATCCTCAGAAGTTAAAAACCACTCCTACTTTTCTTGTTACAATTTGTCCCCAACCAAATTATAACATATCTAATACATACATTACATTATATACATCAATCACTATTTTTTATAGTTGATTGAAGCCACCAACAGCTAACCCATATAAAATTATATTTTGGTTACTTTTTAGTGTGTAACCTAAAAATAACCGACGCAACACACATTTCTTACCAAATAAAAACTTTGAATTTTGGTCACGTTTCAGTATAAAACTAGAAAATAACCGAAGAAATACTTATTCTTAACCGGCAAAAAATCGTTACATATTGGTGTGGAAAAAGTTGTGTAACCGAAAAATCACTCACTTAAAATGGGATTTCGAGGGTTATATCGCGGTTACTTCCAGGTTAAAAAAATTCCTAAAGTAACGGTCACTTTTAGATTCGTATTTGGTTATTATAAGGTAAAAACTTAAAAATGACCCATTTTCAACGATAACCCAAATGTAACTGAGTTATGACCAAAAAAATGGGTTATTCCAGATACGCTAGGGTAAGATTTTAAGAACACGTAAAACGCGTAGTGATGAAGGGCAAGTATTAACATATATTTCGCAGTTGCAATCATTGATTGTGAAGTTTAATAAATTACATAGACAAAAATATAATATTATTGGGGGTAACATTGAGCTTAGTGAAAATAATATACAATGGAATAATTTACAATCAGTTTTCAATGGTAGAATTAAGACTGGTATGATTACAAACATTAAACATATTGATTTAAAATAATTTTTGAACGATGTAAAAGACACTTTCATAACTAAAGTGAAAAAAACAATGCGTGAAATTGATAATATAAAAGTGAGTGTCATATTATCATGCAAATTTGAAAATATGAAGAATGGTGATAAGGTTGAAGAAATTAAATATTTCAACACACAAAATGTACCTATACTAAGATCAACTGATATCAATGAGTGGTACAAAGAAAACATTATAGATATTTTAATAGTGAAAGTTGATGAATTCGAATAACGTAATTCTGGTTGGTCGATGAATGAAATAATGAACTTAGTTGTTAATTTAAATGAATATACTGCATTGAGTGGTGGTATATCTACATTTGTGCAATTGCCTAGGCATATTCAATTGAAGAAAGCTGTAGTGAACATTGAAAACAATGATGAATATTGTTTTTTGTGGAGTGTCATAGCAGCTCATTAATCAAGCAAATATAAATGTTAATAGAACATTATCATATCCTCATTACAGCGAAGCAAATCTGAAATATGAGGGACTTACATTTCCAATGACATTAGATCAAATCTCAAAATTTGAGTTGATGAATAATTTATCAATCAATGTATATGGTCTTGAAGATGAAAATCAAGAGAAAAGTGATATAGTTCCATATTATATAAGCAAAAATTTGAATAGTGAAGAACCAACAATTCACTTACTAATAATTGATAGTAGTATCAAAAGTAATTGTGAAGATTTCAAGAAAATTCATCATTTTGCATGGATACGAAACCTTTCGCGATTAGTGTCAAGACAAATAAGTAAAACAAGATGCACCCACATTTGTGATAGATGTTTATGTCATTTTAAATCACTCAATGCTTATGAAAATCATAAAATGGATTGTCAGAACATCAACAAGACACTTCGAGTAATTTTGCCAAACGAAAATGAAAATTTTTTATTCTTCAATAATTATAAATATGAAGAATCTGTACCATTTGCTGTTTATGCTGATCTTGAGTGTATTTTGGAATCAAACGCGGATGGGTCTCAAAAACATGTACCACACAGCATTGCATATTATGTACACTGTTCATATAATGATTTATTATCAAAGTTTGAATTAAAAAGAGATCCTGATTGCATCAAATGGTTCACTTATGAATTGCATGAATTAGCAATAAGAAAGAATAATATTTTCGGGAATAAAAAACCTATGAAAGCACTAACAACACAGCAGAAGCATGAATATAACAACGCGAGATTGTGCCACATATGTGAACATCTATTCAATGAAATGGATAAAAAACATCGTGATCACTGTCATCTAACTGGAGAGTATCGTTGTGCAGCACATGAAAGTTGTAATATGCAATATCAACTTCCACATTACATCCCCGTTGTATTTCACAATTTATCTGGTTATGATTCACACTTTATAATCAAATCAATAGCCAAAGATTTAGAAGGGAAATTATTTTTGCTACCAATTAACAAGGAAAAATATATTTCATTTAGTAAAAAAGTGAAAGATACAAAAATAACACTAAGATTCATCGACTCATACAGATTCATGGCAAGCAGCATTTATAAATTATCATCAAATATAAATGATGATGATAAAGTAATAACTCGCAATTATTATAAACTTGATGATGAATTTAAATTAGTTACAAGAAAAGGTATTTTCCCCTATGAATATATTGATAACTGGATAAAACTTAATGAGAAAGAATTACCAACAAAAGATAAATTTTTTTCAAAATTAAATGATTGTGGAATAACAGATGGAAATTATGAACATGCGAAAACTATTTGGGATAAATTCAAGATTAAAACATTGGGAGAGTATTCAGATCTTTACCTCAAGACTGATGTATTATTTCTAGCAGATATTTTTGAAAACTTTAGACATAGCTGCTACTCAACATATAATTTAGATCCATTACATTATTATACAGCACCAGGTTTAGCTTTCGATGCAATGTTAAAATATACCAACATAAAATTAGAGCTCTTGACAGATCCGGAAATGTTATTATTCATTGAAAAAGGAATAAGAGGTGGTGTATCACAATGTTCAAATCGTTATGCCAGAGCGAACAACAAGTATATGGGTGATCAATTCAACTCAAATGAAGAAGAATCATATCTAATGTATTTTGACGTCAACAATCTTTATGGTGCACCTATGAGTGATTATTTACCATCTGGTAGATTTGAATGGATTGAAAATGTATTCAATGAAAACGATATAATCAACATTCCAAACGATTCATCATTCGGGTATATATTTGAAGTTGATATGATGTATCCGGAAGAGCTTCATGATATGCATCGTGATTTACCATTATGCCCTCAACACTTTATACCACCAACAGGAAAACATTCAAAACTGATGACAACTCTTCTACCCAAAGAAAAGTATGTAATCCATTACAAAAATTTGAAACAATGCTTGACTTTGGGTATGAAGATTCGTAAGATTCACAGAATCCTAAAGTTTGAACAATCACGTTGGTTGAAACCATATATTGATTTGAACACTGATTTAAGAAAAAAAGCAAAGAATGAATTCCAGAAAGGATTTTTCAAATTGATGATCAACTCAGTGTATGGTAAAACTATGGAGAATGTTCGGAAGCAAAAGGAGGTGAAATTGGTGACAAAGTGGGATGGAAAATGTGGTGCACGAGCACTTATAGCAGGACCAAATTTTCATAGTTGCACCATCTTCGATAAAGATATGGTTATCATTGAGTTGAATCGTGTTAAAGTTAAGTTCAATAAACCATTATTCGTTGGATATTCCATTTTAGACATATCAAAAATATTTATTTACGATTTTCATTATGACTATATCAAAAAAATGTTTCTAAATCAACAATCTAAATTAATGTATACAGACACTGATAGTCTCATCTATCATTTGATTATGCCTGATGTTTATGAAATTATGAAACGTGATATTCATAAGTTTGATACTAGTGATTATCCACCAAATAATAATTATAATATACCATTAATGAATAAGAAAGTATTAGGTTTAATGAAAGATCAGAATAATGGAAAAATTATGACTGAATTTATAGGACTACGTGCAAAATTGTATTCATATAGAGTATTGAATGATGATCATGATCATAAAAAGGCAAAAGGTATTGAAGCATCATCATTGAGAAAGATCACGTTCGAGGATTATAAACAATGTCTATTTGAACATCATAATTTATCTGTAAATCAATATTTAATTAGAAGTTGTGACGATCACACCGTACAGAAAATATCCTCTAGCGAACCCGTGTCGATGCATAATATCGGCATGGGAAAAACTAGGGGAAACAAGAAAAAAAAAAAAAAAAAAAAAAAAAGAGTACAACGCGGGATCGAACCCACTACCGCCAAACCTGCTAACACCGGCGAGTCGATCCCACTCCGACAGCATCTTGCGCGTGGGAGAGCGCGCCTCACTACTCACCAGCCGCACAAGTGGGGACAGACGTCACGCATCTGAGAAGACCGAGATGCATCTCGCATGGGGGATGCGCAGACGGACCATCGCGCCGACTCGCCCGGCTATATAAGGGCAGGTTTTGCGGCAGAAGAGCAGTGATCCGGCAGCTAGTCAGCACGTACAGGCCCCCAGCCCAAAGACGACCAGCTCCAGCCCGCCAGACTCCCTACCATTTCCTGCGAATACTTGTCGTTATTTTAAACGCTTGTATTCTCTCCACTCTCCAGACTATCTTTTCCTGTGAATACTTGTTATTTTAAACGCTTGTAGACTCTCCCCTCTCCAGACTATCTTTTCCTGTGAATACTTGTCGTTATTTTGAACGTTTGTATTCTCTCCACTCTCCAGACTATCTTCTCTTGTGAATACTCGTCGTTATTTTAAACGCTTGTATTCTCTCCACTCTCCAGACTATCTTTTCCTGTAAATACTTGTCGTTATTTTAAACGCTTGTATTCTATCTCTTTCCAGCCTTCGCCTGTAAATACTTGCCGTTGTACTCAACGCTTGCATTCTATCTCTTTCCAGCCTTCGCCTGTAAATACTTGCCGTTGTACTCAACGCTTGTATTCTATCTCTTTCCAGCCTTCGCCCGTAAATACTTGCCGTTGCACTCAACGCTTGTATTCTATCTCTTTCCAGCCTTCGCCTGTAAATACTTGCCGTTGTACTCAACGCTTGTATTCTATCTCTTTCCAGCCTTCGCCTGTAAATACTTGCCGTTGTACTCGACGCTTGTATTCTATCACTTTCCAGCCTTCGCCTATAAATACTTGCCGTTGTACTCAACGCTTGTATTCTATCTCTTTCCAGCTTTCGCCTGTAAATACTTGTCGTTGTACTCAACGCTTGTATTCTATCTCTTTCCAGCCTTCGCCTGTAAATGCTTGCCGTTATACTCAACGCTTGTATTCTGTCTCTTTCCAGACTTCGCCTGTAAATACTTGCCGTTGTACTCAACGCTTGTATTTTCTCCCGGGAAAACCACGAGACCAGCTAAAAACACCACTCCAATTACCCGACCGTACGTCCTGCCCCACCCCTACCCTTCACCGAGCGGGCGGAGGCGCAGGCGTCGAAAGTCGAGCGGCGTAACAAGCTTCCGCGAAGTACAGGCATCTACCGAGACTCGCGAAATAAACTCTTGTCCGTCATCACGAGACCTCGGGCTTAGAATTGTACGCACAGGTGAACCACCAATAAAAACCTGGAACATACGCCGACCAGTCTTTTGTACGTTCCGATCCACTCTCATCCTGCACGAACCCTGGCAACTGAGCAAGAGACAAAAATCGAGGGTAACTGTCTTCGCGACGGTCGAGAAAGGAACGTTACAAAGTAAAAAACATGAAGCTAATACGATAGCGCAAAGGAAAGTAGCTTCTAGTTGGGAGGATGATAAGAGTATTATCTCTGAACAAACCAGATACAATTCCTTGGGGTTATCGTGGTTTAATTAACCAAAATTATTGTGATGATATGATGTAAATAAATAAATAAGCATGTATATATTTGAAAATATTTTATTTTTATTTTTACAAATCCTTTTCATTTATCCAACTATTATGTGAATTATCAAATCCTAACCATTTTACATAACATTTATTTCCCTGTTTTCGTAATACTTTTCTATGAGATAAACGTCAGGATATTTTACTTCGCTAAGCTCTTCTTCATAGAAGCAACCCATAATCGGTTCATTACGAATATCAATTAGTTTATAAGTTGGTGGAGTAGTATTTTTCACTTCATCGATGGTGAATATTTCTGTTGTCCAATTCGGTGTATATCCTTTTTCAAATATATGTTTATATTTGCTCACTCGAACCTTATCACCAATTTTAAACTCATATCGCTGCTTTTCAACTATTTGATAAGATTTATATACTGTGTGATGTAACGATTTTTCATTTTTCTCTGTAACATCCTTAGGTTTCATTTTTATTGTTCTATGATATGTGTTATTATATGCATCTACGATATTGAATAATATATTAATCCACTTACATGTTCCTTGAAGACTGAATTGTTTCCACATTTTACTCTTAAGTGTGCGATTGAAACGTTCACATATTGAGGCTTTTAAATTTGTGAATGTTGAATATAATTTAATATTATATTGTTTCATAAGTATTTTGAATTCTTTATTATAAAATTCTTTACCATGATCAACATGTAATTTTTCAGGTTTACGTGAAGTTTTTATGATAGATTTCATTGCTTTTGTAACATCTTTTCCATTTTTAGTTTTCAATGGTATTGCCCATGCATATTTAAAAAAAATGTCAATAACAGTCAACAAATATTTGAAACCACTATTTTTAGCTGCATAAGCTGACATATCAACAAGATCAGCTTGCCATGTTTCATCTAATCCTCTCATCTCAACATGACGACGTTTATAATTGACTCGAGCAGGCTTATGTAATTCATCAACTATCGTTGCTTTCATTATTATTATTCGTTTTGGTTAAATCTTCGAGTGTCCTAGTATTATTTTTACACGCTTCATTCACTGCAGCTAGTTCAGAAGTCAGTTTTGAAATGTGTATTCACATGGCATCACGTTCTACTTGTGGTGAAGGTTTCGTCAATAATATTATCAACAAGCTACCTTTCGAAGTACATGTTCCCGGTTATCAATATTGTGGTCCTGGCACCAAATTATCAAAGAGATTGAAACGAGGTGATCCTGGAATCAATCCCCTTGATGCTGCATGTAGAGATCACGATATTGCATATTCTCAAAATCGAGAGAACATAATTGAAAGAAATAAAGCTGATAGAATATTAGCTAAAGAAGCATTTGCACGTATTTTCGCTAAAGACGCAAATATTGGTGAGAAGGCTGTAGCTTGGGGTGCGACGAACATGATGAATATAAAATCTAAACTTGGTCCTGGTATGAAGAGGAGAAAGATGAAGAAAAAATCTATAAAGAAAAAACCTGTGATTTCTTTCAAACAAATTATGAAAGAAGCGGAAAATTCGATGCATTCAGATGGAAATATTTTCAAATCAGCATTGAATGGTGCACGAGCTGCTCTGAAAAAAGCTGGTGGTAAAAGTAAAGTGGGTGCCCCACCACGTATATTACCAGTTCCAATGGAAACAGGAAGTATTTTACCATTTCTCCTACCAATTTTTGCTGGTTTGAGTGCTGCTGGTATAGCTAAAGTTGTGAATGATGCGAGTGCAGCAAAACGTGAATTGACTGAGAGCAAACGTCACAATGAAACGATGGAATCTATTGCTTTAGGCAAAGGAATGTATTTGAAACCATATAAAAAAGGTTCAGGTCTTTACTTGAATCCTGCAAAAAACTTATAGACCTACCACATCGAGCATTAACCGATGCTGATCTCATGAAGTATGCTAAAATTATGAAAATTCCACATTTTCGTGGAATATTCATGAGAAATAATTTACCAGAATCAGGTCCATGGAAAAATAAATCGGCTATTGTCAATCTTGATGATAAAAATGGATCTGGAACTCACTGGGTAGCATATATGAAACAGAATAAAGATGTTACATACTTTGATAGTTTCGGTGATTTGCAACCTCCTGAAGAATTAATGGATTATCTCGATGTTGGTAGGATGAAATATAATCATAACAGATATCAAGACTATAATACTGTAATATGTGGTCATCTATGTTTAAAATTTTTAACTCAACAACTATAAAAACATTGTGTTGTAATGAATTAATATCAGTCATGGACGATTCGTTGACATAAACTTTAACGGGGAGATCCTCCATACTGGAGGCTAAATATTTTCCATCAACCGAACTCTCACCAAATAAAACATATGTATTAGGGCTCGTTGAACTGTTAACTTTTAATGCGATTCCTAATATTGATGAGACTAACAATAAATTTGATATAATTGGAGATGAAAATCCAACAATCATTCCAACTGGTAGCTATGAAATCGAAGATATTGAGAGTTATTCACAGAAAGCACTACCAAACATATCACTTTCACTTAAACCGAATAATAATGAATTGTGTTGTGAGATTCAAAGTAATGTTTCTATAAATTTCATTCCCGAGGATTCTATTGGACGATTGTTGGGATTTGAGCCACGTATATTTGAATCAGGCAGTATCCATGAGTCTGACTCACCAGTGACAATACTTAAAGTTAATGCACTTCGTGTTGAATGTAATATCACCACCGGAGCTCATATTAATGATCATCGAGTACATAAAATACATGAATTTTTTCCAACTGTCCCACCAGGATATAAGATCGTTGAAGTACCATCACATGTCATTTACATGCCAATCACTGTTCAGTCAATACAACATTTACAGCTAAGAATAGTTGATCAAGACGGTGAACTTGTAAACTTTCGTGGTGAAATCATAACTATTAGACTACACATGAAGTCAATGAAGTAATGGGCATTGTATATGATACAGTTATTCAACCAATAGTTCATAGTGGTGGTAGTTATAAAAGCAAGTCAACATGTCGAAAAAGGATCAGTCATCACGTACCACACAAACAGCTTACACCTCAGAATATTCAATTGCTGAAAAATCTGGGATTGAAACTACGTGGGAAACAATAAAAGTGTGTTGTGTTTGTTTTGTATGTCTGATACCATGGCGTAAATCTTAAATATTCAAAAAGCAATTGTATTCGATGAATCTATTGCACATTATGAAATTCATGCACATCAGCCATATGCATCGTCGACATTCAACAACAATGATGAAATTCGTATTGCTGTGCAACATCAAGACTTATGTTTATTACCAAGCAAAAGCTCATTACATATCTGTGGACGATTGAATAAGAATGATAATGCTGCAGTTGCAACTACATCACTATTAAACCTTGCTATTTGTCGTCTGTTTGAGGAGATACGTAATGAATTGAATGCAGTTGAAATTGATCGAAATAAAAATGTTGGTATAACATCTCTTATGAAAGGATATGCTTCCCTATGCTCAGGACAGAATTATCTGTTAGATAATGTAGGATGGTTAACTCAAGATAATGATAAAATAATTGATGCTAATGGATATTTTGATATATCTATTCCATTAAATTTATTGTTGGGATTCGCTGAAGATTATCAGAAAGTTATTGTGAATGCTAAACATGAATTAATTCTGACGAGAGCGAATACTGATTTAAATGCTATTGTTCAAACTGTAGCTGAAAATGTTAAGTTTACACTTCAGAAAATTGAATCGATGATACCATATGTAAAAGTTTCAGATACACAAAAAATTCAATTGCTTAATTATATAGCTAAAGATCCATCCATTTCAATTAGTTTTCGTGCATGGGAATTATATGAATATCCATTGCTTCCAACATCTGCAAAGAATGTTTGGGTTGTCAAAACTACAACACAACTAGAGAAGCCACGCTATATCATACTAGGATTTCAAACTGTGAGAAAAAGTAATGCAACTATAAATGCCAGTCACTTTGATCATTGTAAATTGAGAGATGTAAAAGTATTCCTTAATTCACAATCTTATCCTTATGGAAACTTGAATTTAGATTTTGATAAGAATCAATATGCTATATTATATGATATGTATACAAATTTTCAATCATCATACTATAGTAAAGAATCTAATCCTATGTTAACAAAATCTAAATTTGTGTCACATGCGCCACTTGTAGTGATTGATTGTTCAAAGCAGAATGAAAATTTGAAGTCAGGACCAGTAGACGTACGAATTGAAATTGAATCTGTCAATGCGTTTCCAGCTCAAACCACAGCTTATTGTTTGATGTTACATGATCGTATTGTTGAATATAAACCTATTAGTGGTATTGTCAAGAAATCAGTTTAAGAAAAAATACTTTGTATTCGTGTAATAAGTAGAATGATTAATATGTAAAAACATGAAATAATAATAATAAAATGAAATTTTGATTCATTAAATATTATTGATTTATTTAATTAAATACATCTTCGACATTTTTTTATAAATTATTATTGAACTCTTCTTTTCTATCTAATATCAACTGTTTTGTCTGTTCCGACATTTGAAACACACTTGTTGATATGTCTATTATATTGTCAATCAGATCTTCAACAATCGTTGAATCCTCAATTTCATTAGATGAAACTATCGATGAAACACTTGCGTTATCCAAATTTTTTTTCTCGATTTCGTATTCAAGTTTCAAATGAAACACATTCATTATTAAGTCATTTACACTTTCGGACATTGTTTTTAACATTCCGATCATCATGCCTAGACCATCATGGGTGGATATGCACTTTGAACAAACTTCTCCTATGTTTTCAATAGTTTCACGTTCGCGTAAATGCCAAATTCGTAAAACATTATTTTGATAATTCACTGTGTCTTTCAGAGAATTCAATATATTCGCTGGCGGTTGATTACCAAAATGTTCATGAATAATATCAGACCAGCGCAATTTATATGGTGAGAACCTTTTCAATAATATCACTTCTCCTGATGTTAATGGTATAGGTAATTCATCCATGTTGGAATCCTTTGAAACTTGAAAATAAAATGAAAGCATCATGGAAAAAAATCTTATACTTTCATAGTAATATCCCTACTCCTACTATTTTATAATATAAAGTTACTGCGTAGTTAAAAATGACTTTTCCTGCGTGGAAATAGGTGATGCGCATTGGTGGATCATGAATCCCATCGATTTATGCTATCGACAATACACAGTACTATAGTATGAACAACAGTTATACTGAATACATCACACTATAGTAAAGAAAATCAGTCATATTGTTTTCGCTCGGTAACATCGCATAAACCGATCACGGGATATACAGAACTCTCAGTTACCGACTGCTGTAAAATATGGCGCACTATTGTACAAAATTTCAATTTTGATCCAGAACATAGCCTATATCACTACTGTTTTTTTTATTATAAATTATCAGATTTTTATGTATCACAGATAAAAAAAAGACAATAATGTATATGTGAGCTGAAATGCTGAAAGTTGATTATAATTAATAACAAATATTCTTTATACTGGAATTTATTGATCTGACATCAATTATTATTTTATATCAATTACAAGGATTCATTTCGCACTTTCTTTTGTAGATAATTAATTCATTTGGGAACTTACCAGAAGCTTGATAAGGCGCATTCAAAAAATGTACTCGATTTGTCGGTGATAACAATCCTTCCTTTTGCAGTCATCCAGTTTCATATTGAAAATGTTCAAACAACGTACCTGAAGGATTAATTTTGCGATTGGCTATACGCACATACGGTGTATAATACGTTTTCGTTATTTCACATGGAAATAATTGACATATTTGTCTCGCCAATTTCATGAATCGTTCTCTCTTCATTCTAAAAATAAAAAACGACATTAGCATGACAAATAAATTTTTAAAGTGAAGACAATACAGCAGAACAATAAGATTGGACTTTAATTTGAATGATTTCACTTACATGAATTTTCGAAGATGATCGGGTTTACCATGTATTTGCACTGAGTGAAAAGCCAGATCTTTTTCATTTCGCAGAACCAATCGTGTGAGTAGATTACGCAGGTTTTTTGTTAAACAACCATTATCACGATAGGCTTTCAATATGTTTCCCATCGGTCGTTCGTGAAAGTAATTGGCGGAGAGGCTGTAACGGTGAAAAAGCAAAGTGTCATTACCAATATAATTGCCATATTTCCAAATTAAGAAAGTCATTAATGTGAAACAAATAAATATTAAATATTAAAATACTGACATTTTATTCACGCTCGTTGATCTCCATATTCACCTAAAATGAACAATTTCTTTTGATTAATTGTGTATGCCCCTAATCAATCGAGTTAATTTAATTTCGTTCTACAAAACCGAAACTTCAATGAATGAATAAGAAAGAAAATAGTGACATGAATACCGACAGTTATGTAAATGTCCCAAGAAATATTGAAGAATGGGATGAGCAATTACTATTACAGTTATTTTGCCACGTATTTAAAAATGTTTGAAATTAGGATCAAGTATGACCTTGTTTTATTGTGAGTATATTTGAATCCCGAAATTATAAAGTCATCGTAGAGGCGAAGCTGCTTACCATGCGTTGAATATTCTCTGCCATTTTATACTAAAAAATAGATTGATATTTGTTTATTTATTTTCTTGTTATTTATTTTTAGTTGAAATGTTATTATTTTACGAAGTTTAAAAATTCGTAATGTATAATTTTTTATTTTATATTCATATTATTATTCATTCATTCACTTTCGTTTTATTCTTTAACTATTTATCAATTGATTTATTCTGATTGTATTATTCATCGAATATGAAAACATTATTATTTTTAATTTCTTATTTAACGTATATTTTCGATTGTTTATTAAGTTTCATTTTATTTTTTAATCATTTATTAATCGATTTTTTGAAAATTTACTATTTATCAAATATTTAAACATTATTATCCATAATTTTGGATTCAATATTTATATTATTGTTGGTTAATTTACTTCTGTTTTAATCATTGACAATTTCTTCATTCATCTATTGAAATATCATTATTTATTGAATATATTAAAAATTTATTATTCATAATTTCTTATTTAATTTATATATATCGTTTGTTTATTTGCTTTGATCTTATTATTCAATTATTTGTTTATCTATTATTTCAAGTGTTAACAATAATCGAATATTTAAAATCAATCATCTAATATATATATTGTGATGATGTCCTTCAAACACATCATCCCTTGCCTCTTATAATGTCGAAATTTGCTGCGCTGTAATGGAATAAAATAATTTAGACTATTAAAATCAAATAATAAATATTTCCGGATAAATAAAGTGAATAATATTGTAATGAGTATACCTGTCGTATAAAGTTGTAAGAGATTACTATGAGAATATTGTGTAAATGTAATGCGTGAATGTTTGTGTAAATGGAAGCCGGACGTCTACAATGTTATCATCAACTGAAAATCAGGGAGCGGACAACATTCATCATCAAAAGAAGCCAATAATACGTTTTCCGGAGAGTTGGGCAAAGAAGAGACAACATATGATTCAATGAACATCCATAGATCCGCACTAACCTAAAAACGAGAGTGGTGAAACGAATGCCTAGTGAAAAATTGAAGAGAAAATTATAGTGATTACAAAATAATACTCACGGGAGCAAAACATCCGGAGGAAATATTATTAATCAATAATCACGAATTAATCACCGTGTGATAATTGAGATTAATAACACCAACACTACATTCAATCATGGTATACAACAATAATACACCATGTATGACACTTTTGAGGGTTAGTGATACCACCAGATCTAAAAACATCGACTTGGCGCCACGCGACTACCGAATTCAGCCGTATAATTATGATCCAACCTGCATAATTCAATACTGCAGTCGATAAATTATAAACCTTATAATTTTTATCCCGGTAGAGTCTGCGTCGGGTCAACGACCGGCCAATCAGAGATCCGTATGTTTGAACTTGAATTGTCGCAGCCAATCAACTCCAACTGGAGACACGAAGAAGACGACCGAAGGTTCGAGAAGAAGAAGACGCCACCAAGACTGACGCTCCGGCCATTTTTGACTTCACTTAGCCCTGGGATAGCATAGAGTGTGGTTGCGTTGTATGTGAGTGAAAGAAGAGTATAAGAAAGAAAAGTATAAATTGATAATAAGAAAAATATTGTGAAACGACGCCATATAATTGTACCCAGGATAGTATTGACAGTTGAGAAAATAATTGTAATACTTAAAGGCCGTGGAAGTTGAAATACGGCGTGGAGTAAGAATTTTCTTTACTTTATAGTGAGTGGTGAGTGACGCAATTATTGGGCTAAATTTTGTTTAATATTTTTTGTTCATTGTATTTCTCGTTTTTCTTTGAAATAATTCTTGAGCGATTCGACAGCGCAGCAATATTATTACGGGCTAAGTCACTAGTTGATATTGTTAATAAGTAAATCATATTTGTTTGTATAAAATCAGTATTTGTAGACCCATCCCGGGCTTCACGCGAAACAGAAAGAGATAGAAGATCTCCAAAAGGGACTTTGTGTGTGATATTGTATAGAAAATTCACATTACACTAATTAATATTGGTGGAATATCAATAATTAATGATCCGTAGAAACGATCATATTGGTGTTTCACGAACAATAAGTCAAAAATAATTAATTGTCATAACTTCAATATTTTTGTATGATTCGTCGGAATTGCTATTAGTATTAATTGATAATCAACAATTATCAATCGTTATCAGTAAATATCAAACATTTTCAGTAATTATCAAACTTTTTCAGTAATTATCAAACATTTTCAGTAATTATCAAACATTTTTAGTAATTATCAAACGTTTTCAATTCGTATCAAACATTTTTAGTAATTATCAAACGTTTTCAGTTAGTATCAAACTTTTTCAGTAACTATCAAGCTTTTTTAGTAATTAACAACCGTTTTCAATTATTATCAAACGTCTTCAATTAGTATTAAACATTTTTAGTAATTATCCAACGTTTTCAATTAGTATCAAACGTTTTTAATAATTATCAAACGTTTATTTCATGTACGAAAAAGTTCTTTATTTCTGGAATATGTTATTTGAATAAATTATTGTTAATTTAACCACATTTCACCGAATTATTTATCTTTGAATGGTCGAGTCATTATTTTTTAGGTTTATTCCTACAATTATTTCATTTTCAGCATTCCGGCAGTTCAACAGGTACTAGAGAAATTCCCTAGTTCTATCTAGTGACTTTTCATTTAAATTTATTAACTAGGGTGGCATCCCTTGAAATATTTTGTCTTAATTTGGGGCAAAATAAAGATAATTTAATACATTTATAACGGTAAGTCCGTTTGATGATAAATAATTCCGGATTTTAGCTTTTCTGCGGAAAAGTGACCGTTATAATATATATATAGGTTAACGTAGTCTGAACGCTGTATACGAAAGAGCGAGTGAATGTGAGGAGTGAAAAGGGGAGAGAAAAAGAAAAAAAAAGAGAAAGACAAAAAGAATATACACAATATTGAGATTTTTTGGCTGCTCCAAAATATATATTGATTTTTTTGCTTCACATATCATGATTCTGAAACATAATAAATTACCTAAAAATGAATATCATTCAAGTCTTGATTCTTTTGTTTTGAATTGCCTTTCTCTGTATTGTATGTATATATCTATATAGGCTAAGGTAAAATGAGCGCCGAAAAGAAAATAGAGAGTAAATGCGAGGAAAAAAGAAAAGAAAGAGAGAAAGAAAATTAGAGAAAGAGACAGGGGAGCTATGTAAACAAATATGCAGAGTAATCTATCGCAGGTTTGTTCACAACAACTTATAATTAATAACATTCAGAATAATATAATTTATCAACATTCACTAGTACATTAAAAGAAACCGTAATAATTATAAAATAATTATTGATATTAATATATTTTATAATTATTGAAATTAATATTTATTATAATCATCCTCATGATTTATTTTTAAATAAACATGTTTGTACTTACTTCGGCCGATGACCGAAACTGTATAATGATGAATAGAAGAATATAAAACTTGACGAAGCACCTGACTGCACTGCACTGCACTGGGATAACTGAATACAACTGAATAGTTCATAATAAAACACATATAAAACAATTGCCGTTTGAAAAGCCTGTTGTTACTATGTCGCTGTAGTACAACAGGCGAAATTTGCCGAAGATTTTACGAATTAGACCGATCGATTACTGAACTGCATTGTACAAATTTTACGATGTATGACGAATACTTGACTTATAACCTAAAATATTTCCTGCATAGACCGCTACGTGGCGCATATTACTGTGCTACATGGTAAAAATTCAATACAGAATTCGAATTTTTCGTTACTTTTCTACAGCTTTTTATATATTGTGAAATAAAATTTTATTTAGCGCTTTCCATAATTTAGTGCTTTGTTATTCCTCCATTGCAGCACAGTATATTTTATTGTGGCTTATTTTAAATTCAATCGAATTTCTGGTAAAAATTTGTAGAAACTCGAGTAAAAATTTGGGAACTATCCAGTTGTCCCACGATTACAGTGATTGTAACGGTAATTTTTAACCGAAAATTCTCTCCGTGTATGCACAAAATTTAGCGGAAAAATAATGGGCGCAATTGGAAGCTCGTGCCCAAATTATGAGATGAAACTGATTTCATATTTTTCCTACTTTCCGTATTACCGAAGACATATTGAGTTGAAGTTAAAATCTCACGATTTTCATGATGAAAAAAATTCAATCTTGGTCGTCGTCGTCTGTTCGGCGTCCTTATTAAATGTGTGTATGATACTATAAACTTGTCTCTCTTCAATCTATACTGTAGTATCTTTCTCTCACTTCTAAAACTTCCTATCGTTTTGGCTTTTATTATTGCAAGTTTGCAACTGCCTTTTTCTAACACACGTTGTATGTTTAAGTTTGTCTTTTTCTTTCATGATAGATCTTATTCTTCCTCTACTCTGGCGGTCAATTTTAATACTAGTCAGAATTAATATCAAGAAACATGAAATATTATGATTATCATTATTTCTCTATAACTCTAGCGGCCAATTTCAATACTAAGTTGAGAATTTTTGAAGATGATGAGTTACCGACGAAGCACAGTTATAGCGATGATAATAATCATAATAATGGATATTCATTTTCAACGGTCATGAAAAAAGCTGATACAATATTTTTATTTGATATAAGTAAAAAATACATGAAATATGATCTAAAAAAACTACAAATCCATATCGTTTATTAAGTGTGAATCAGGAAATATCAATTATTTCAGAAAGTGTCAATTTCAATTATTGTATTTGTAGCAAAAAAAGAAGTGATATCAGTAGTAAAATAAGGCGGGTTCTGGCCCAAAACTAATCCGCTAGAGGCGCCACTAGGGGTTCTGTTCCAAGCTATTACATAATAGGGGAGGGGAGGGGCCCAATCTGCTTTACCATCGGGGGGAATCTGTACTGTAAAAGGGTGGTGAGAGGAGGAGATGGACAGAGGGGGAGGGAGTTCTGCTTTACCATCACTGGTTCTCTACCATCCCCATGATGGTGCCTACCTTACCTGCGGATGGTAAACCCTGGGGTTGTTGTCTACCTTACCAACCACTCAACTGCGCACTTTGATGACTCATGTGTTTTTCAACGAAAAAAAGAGCGGCAACAAGTTCTTTGATGTTGTTTGACCTTCAGATTAAACTATTGTATGCGCATAATTTTTACTGATGGTTATGACTCATGTGTGTTATCAATAGAGTGAGGTTTCAGATTACCACGCTTCGGTTTTTCCATGAAAATAGCGGCTAAAAGTACTTTGATGTTGTTGGTCCGATTTGACCTTCAGAAAAAAACTATTGTATGCGCAAAAACGAAGATATCATGGCTCATTGTATGTGTCATGAACATTATAATCCCAATCATCATTGATTACAATAAAATTAAAAATTATTCACATTCTAATGTTTTTATCCTATATCAATATATCGTCCACATAGCTTATGCAGTATATCTATAGCGCATGAGAAAATGTTTTAAATCGATGTGTGGTATAGGGCTAGTATATATATAGCGTGCCGGAGATTTCTTTAAGCGACGCGTGGCATAAGAATGTTATATCTATAGCGTGCCGGAGATTTCTTTTAGGTGACGCGTGGCATAAAAATGTTATATCTATAGCGCGCGACATAGGCAATGCGTATAGTAGTTTATTCATTCTGCATAAACAATGGTTGTTGTGCACGCAGAATTGGAGTATGAGAGACTATGGTGGGAAAATTTGATAACATTCGCCACTGATATAGTGGCGAATGAAGATTTTCGATGTTTATTATCTAATTTAAAGTAATGAAAAACTCAAATTTTTTAATATTATCGAAAATTTTTTTCTTTATTTTTGAAAATATTATTTGTCATTGAATATTTATGATTACAATTTATTATTTTTTTCTTATTCTTATTCTCCATACAGGAAGCTACAAATTCTATGATGTTGTTTGTCCGATTTAACCTTCAGAAAAGTATTGCATGCACATAATTTACTGATGGTTATGATTCATGTGTGTTATCAATAGGGTGGTTTCAGTTTACCACGCTTCGGGTTTTCCACGAAAAAATAGCGGCTACAAGTTCTTTGATGATATTTAACCTTCAACTTCCCTCTCTTTTGGATTTTGCTCTTGTATAAATAGTGAAGGTGGTTAAAGTCGGGATATCATTCTACTTGCAGATTTTGTGAAAGTATAATAGCTCATTCGAAAAAGTGTTAGTGAATAATGTATGACAAGAAGATTTCCGAGAATCTCATCGAATCGATGAAAAGTGCCTATGAAGCACTTCTCTCGATTAATTCTGATACAACAAATGATTCGTTGATTACCACTTGGGAATGGATCAGTAATGAAAATATTCAGTGTTTAAATAGACTTTTGACATCGGTACACCTGACTGTGGATGAGAAATCCCACATATTGACAACTATTGCGCATCTCAAATCATTAAGTGTAAAATTCCGCGAGCACCAACGAAACCACCGCCAGACCAATATGGTTGATTGTAATATTGGAATTAATGACAATCGTATTCAATGGGATGACATTGAAACACCATTCAATAGCCGAATTAAAACTGGCATCATTACAAATCTACAGCACATAGATTTATCAACATTTTTATCGGACGCTAAACAAATGATAATTGATAAAGTGAAACCAATATTGCAAAATGATGGACATGTTAAATTGAATGTTGTATTAGCATGTCGTTATAAAAAGAATTAAGAATGGTGAATCAATTGAAGAAATTATTTATTTTGATACGAAAAATACACCAACTATCCCATCAACTAATATGAATAGATGGTTTCAATGAAAATGTTGGTGAACATCTTTTGAAAACAGTGGAAAGAGTTTTAAAGAAAGTAATTCAGGATGGCCAATGTATGAAACGATTGATTTAATTGTGAATATCAATCAATACGTTTTTCATTTAAAAGGGTGAATTATCAACAAGGGACGGATCTACCGAGTGATATTAAATTTGAAGAAAGCTGTTGTGAACATCAAGAATGATGATAAGTTTTGTTTTTGTGGGCACTGACAGCAGCACTTTATCCAGCTTCCCGAAACCAAGAGAGAATGTCATCTTATTCATATTTCTGTGCAGTGAATTTCAACTATGAATAATTTATCAGTAAAAATGTTTACGGTATCGAAAGACTATTATAATAAACAGAAAAAGTGAAAATTACTACATATTATATAATTGAATATGTCAATACGAATGGTAAGGCGGTGATTCACTTGCTCATGGTTGCAAGTAATATCGAAATTGATAATGACAAATCAGAAAAAGTATATCATTCCAAATTGATTCGAAATCTTTCGCGTTTTAGTATCAGCATAAAATATCTAAAAACATAAATGCATAGTTGTTCACTTGAGACCGATGTTTGTACCACTCACAATATGAAGGGTAAGTTATCAATTTACTTGCTTATGGTTGCAAGCAATGTTGAAATTGAAAATGGCAAAAATCAGAAAAAGTATACCTATTCGCATTGATTCGAAATCTTTTCGCATTTTAGTATCATCACAAATATCTAAACATAATCCACAATTGTTCATTTGCGACCGATGTAAGTACCACTTGAGTGACACTAACATCGGTCACAAGTGAACAACTGCGCATTATGTTTTAGATATTTTTTGTACTGTTACCAAATGCGAAAAGATTTCAAATCAATGCGAATAGGTATACTTTTTCTGATTTTTGCCATTTTCAATTTCAACATTGCTTGCAACCATAAGCAAGTAAATTGATAACTTACCCTTCATATTGTGAGTGACATAAACATCGGTCTCAAGTGAACAGCTGCGCATTATGTTTTGCATATTTTGTGCTGATACCAAATGCGAAAAGATTTCGAATCAATTCGGAATGATATACTTTTTCTGATTTGTCATTATGAATTTCGATATTACTTGCAACCATGAGTAAGTTAATTGCCGCATTACCATGCGTATTGGCATATTTTTGACATAAGAGCATAGTAAATAATAGATTATATATTTGTATATATATATATAATAATATGTATGATTATAACAGAAAATATCATGTTTTCATGAAAGTACAAAATAATAATAATAATAATAATAATAATAATAATAATAATAATAATAAAAATAATAATAAAATTGCATTATTATGTCATTTATCGTAGAATTTATCTTTTCTCTGGTAACTATTGTTCATCAAAATTTTGTCCAATTATCAATATACTTGTATGGGGAAAACACACTTTCTTTTGGTTAATCTGAATTCCTCATTATCCTGATGGTTTTTTCGCAAATGTGACAGACCGAGGTGTTGTTGAATTTATTTTTTTCATCGTCTGTTAATGGTTTCATTGGTAGTGTTTTTTCTGAGTTAATTCGATAGATTTGTTGTGCTAATACATTAAGTTTATCGATAAACAATTCAAATCAGTCACAAATGAACAACTATGCATTATGTTTGGATATTTGTGCTGATACTAAACGCAAAACATTTCAAATTCATGTGAAGTAATAAAAACTCTTCTTTCTGACGTATCATTATCAATTTCAGCCATGAACAAAGTTAATCGATGACTTACCATTCGTATTGGCATATATATATATTGAAGTAAGTTCATATTCAGATAATTATTATATGTAATATGAATGATGATTTTTTGTTTATTTGTTATCAATAATATTGTGTTTCATGAAGTAAAAAAAAAAAAAAAAAAAAAAAAAAATTATTTTTTCAATATCATTCACATTTTCTCATATGTATTTTTTTTAAGTAAGTTCATATTCGGATAATTATATATTAGGTTCCATCTCATATATAGGCCATTCTGTTTATCATGTATCATCGTCAAGATGAAAATAATGGTAAAAGTATGGCTGAGTTTTTGTTGAGTTACATGCAAAAATTATACACATTTAAATATATATATAGATCATTCTGTTTGTATCATGTTTAAAAATGCAATCCTATCGTTTAATTATTTTTATTATCAATCGAGGGTTTGAGAGAACAAGTCATGCATTCCTAGTAATCATTATTTATATGATAGCATCAATAGAAGGTGTAGGGGTAATATATTATACGCAATTGGTGGTAAACATTTCAAATGACTGCATTTCTCCTGGAGTAGGGCTAATATTATACGCAACTGGTAATAAACATTATTTGAATGATTACATTCCTACTGTATATGCGCAATTGGTGGTAAACAGTTCCATCTCATATATAGGTCATTTTGTTTATCATGTATCATATTCAAGATGAAAATAATGGCTAAGTTTGCTGGGCTACGTGCAAAAATTATACACATTTAAATATATAGATCATCCTGTTGTTCTTGTATCATATTTAAAAAAATACAATCCTATCGTTTAATTATTTTATTATCGATAGAGAGTTTGAGAGAGAACAAGTCATGCATTCCTAGTAATCATTATTTTTGGATGATAGCATCATCAGGCGTAGGGGTAATATTATACGCAATTGGTGGTAAACATTTCAAATGACTGCATTTCTCCTGGAGTGGGGCTAATATTATACGCAACTGGTAATAAACATTTTTGAATGATTACATTCCTACTGTATATGCGCAATTGGTGGTAAACAGTTCCATCTCATATATAGGTCATTTTGTTTATCATGTATCATATTCAAGATGAAAATAATGGCTAAGTTTGCTGGGCTACGTGCAAAAATTATACACATTTAAATATATAGATCATCCTGTTGTTCTTGTATCATATTTAAAAAAATACAATCCTATCGTTTAATTATTTTATTATCGATAGAGAGTTTGAGAGAGAACAAGTCATGCATTCCTAGTAATCATTATTTTTGGATGATAGCATCATCAGGCGTAGGGGTAATATTATACGCAATTGGTGGTAAACATTTCAAATGACTGCATTTCTCCTGGAGTGGGGCTAATATTATACGCAACTGGTAATAAACATTTTTGAATGATTACATTCCTACTGTATATGCGCAATTGGTGGTAAACAGTTCCATCTCATATATAGGTCATTTTGTTTATCATGTATCATATTCAAGATGAAAATAATGGCTAAGTTTGCTGGGCTACGTGCAAAAATTATACACATTTAAATATATAGATCATCCTGTTGTTCTTGTATCATATTTAAAAAAATACAATCCTATCGTTTAATTATTTTATTATCGATAGAGAGTTTGACAGAGAACAAGTCATGCATTCCTAGTAATCATTATTTTTGGTTGATAGCATCATCAGGCGTAGGGGTAATATTATACACAATTGGTGGTAAACATTTCAAATGACTGCATTTCTCCTGGAGTAGGGGTAATATTATGCGCAATCGGTAGAAAACATTTTTAAATATTATTGACGTCGGCAATAGACTTATAATTATTTTTCGTGTATCATATGTAACGTGACACTACCGAGATGTTGATAAGGTCCACTAGCCTTAGTCGCTGAATGCAGTTTGGGCTTCAGTTTAAAAACGGCGAGTGACAAGTGAAAACCGTGCTTCGTGAACACAGTGACCAGTGAACACAGTGACCAGTGAAGAAAGAAAAAAATAAATAAATGAATAAATAAAATCAGGCGTGTGAGCATTTTTTCTTATATTAAGATTATGATAAAAAACTACAATAATTGTAACTACGTTGTTTAATTTTGGTAAGTTAACATAATTTATGTTACTTTGAAAATAATAAAATCAATTTAACATTAGTTATGAATAATTTTGCAGTTATAGAAAAAATATCTGACATGTGAGTATTTTCAGTTTACGAAAGAATATCATCACACTGAAAACCAGATGATTACTAAATACAATAAAAATACTCACATGCCCGATTATATAATTGTTGATCAAATTATTAAATATCAACAAAAAGTTTTCACACTATTATAAAATATTTCAATAATTGTAGCTATATTTGCTTAATTTTTTTTTTTTTTTTTTTTTTTTTTTTTTTTTTTTTTTTTATAAAAACAATATAATTTATACTACGTCTTTAAAATAATAAAAATCTATCTAACATGAGTTATGAATAATTTTTATAGTAAATAAAAAAAAAAAAAAATCTGACTATATATGAGAAAAAAAGTCTGATGTGAGTATTGTTTCTCATATGTAGTAAGATATTTTTTTTATTTTGATATTTACTATAAGAAAATTATTCATAACTTATGTTAAATAGATTTTTATTATTTTAAAGTAGTACAAATTATGTTGTCTTCCTAAAAAATTAAGCAATATAGCTACAATTATTGAAATATTTTATGATAGTGTAAAAATTTTTTGTTGATATTTAATAATTTGATCAACAATTATATAATCGGGCATGTGAGTATTCTTTTGTAAACTGAAAATACTCACATGCCAGATATTTTTCTATAACTGCAAAAAAAATTATTCATAACTTACGTTAAACTGATTTTTATGATTTCAAAACTAATATAAATTATGTTGCTTTACCAAAATTAAGAAATGTATCTACAATTATTGAAGTGTTTTTATTACAATCCAGATTTCATAGTTTCATTACAATATAATTTTATAATTACATAAAATTACCTCTGAAATTATTAAAAAAAAAAAAAAAAAAAAATAAATAAATAAATAAATAAATAAATAAATAAAAAAAAAAATAAAATAAAATAAAATAAAATAAAATAAAATAAAATAAAATATTAACAAAAGTTTTCAAAATTTCCATACAGTAACAAATAATTTCTCAATGTATCGATGATAACAAATGATTATTATTGATTTCATTTTGATTTATTATTGTATAATTATTAAAATTTAACCATTTCATTACAGGTCAAATACATTAAACGAACAATTTTTCAAAAAAAAATGAGCAACACAATAGAAATTATGGATATTAGTAGTGATGATGATGATTGCATAGAACTTTTCTATATTAGTAGTGATGATGATGATGATGATTCAGGAAAAAAGATACATCAAAAAACTGAAACTAATGGGAAAAACAAGGATGTCAATCGAAAGGTAAAAAAAAAAAAAAAAAAAAAAAAAAAATAGTAGATTATATTACAAGTGAGTGAAATAAGCCATTATAAGCGAGTGAGATTTTTGACGCACGAGCGCTTGCGCGAGTGTGACAATTATTCACACGAGCTTATTATGACATTTCACTCACGTGTGATATACGACGTTTTGTCCAACAGTTGTAGTTTTTCTTGAAAAAAGTATGAAAAAAAATGTCAAGCATTGAGATCTTGGTTATCATGTTCGGTGGATTGGTTGTCATGGATACATTGTTGATGAAAAACAAATTTTCGATTATATTATCATTTTTACCACTATATAAAATTTAGTCACTAGTGAGAGAAATTTGATTTTACTCACTGAAAACAAACGTATAAAACACCTGAAAAACTGGAACTGTTGGACAAAAAAATTATTCCAATTCCACACGACAATATATATATATATATATATATATATATAATACACTTTTTTTAAATATTTATTGTATTATTTCAGACACTCACCGATTTTTCCCATGGAAAAATTTCTGGGGTTGAGAAAATAAATAAGAGAGCTGATGAAAAAAATAAAAAAAAGATAGAACTCATAGATATCAGTAGTGATGATGATGATGATGGTGATGATGGTGATGATGGTGGTGATGATTCAGGGGGGGGGGGGGGGGGGAAAAGATACATCAAAAAAAACCGAGACTTATGGGAAAAAACGAGGATGTGAATCGAAAGGTAAAAAAAATTATTCCAATTCCACACGACAGTATATAAATTGTTAGGTCCCAAGTGACCTTTACCCTCATTTCTGACGTCACGCGCCTGCGCTCTGTCGCAGCGCGCTTATTTCAAATAAATACTCTTGCATCTCGAAACATGTTCTTATTTTAGTAATTAATCGATTTATTTATTGTATTGAATATTCTTTATATAATATAACATTTCATTTACTTTATGTAATAGTAGCTTTTACTTTAGAAATATCTATTTTTAACTGAGTATGAATACCAATGTCACATGAGAACTTCCCGTCAAAATCGCTTCTCGATGAAACAGAAGAAATTAAAACCATGAATAACTTTCTCACACTAAAATGCTTATTTCACATAACGTATAAAATTTGAAACTTAACTAAAACTTTCATTAATTCGACTCCACGATTTTTCCAAGAAATATTGTTAACTAAAATCAGCAAATTGTAAGATATCCCTACCTATTGAACTGTTCGACCAATAAGAGTCACCCTTTCGTCACTTCCAACGAATTGTTAAATTGTTAACGTAAATTCAACCAATAGAAAATAACGTTTCAAACTGCTGACAGAAATATTCAAAGCTAAGTGAAAACTTGTCTATAAAAACTGAATACGCAACAAATCTCATCAGTTCACTTTCTACATCTTTTACGACGATTACGAGTTCAAGCAAATCATCAACTAAACCAAGTTAGAAAATACTAAGTCGACAAATCAAATAGCCTGTGTGGCAAATCAAGTAGCCTTTGTGGCATTCAGTAGCCTTTGTGGCATTCAGTAGCCTTAGTGGCAATCAAATAGCCTGTGTGGCATCTTTAAGTTTTAAGTAATAAAGATAATCGACAATCAAGTTTTCAATGAAATAACATCTTAGAATCAATTAAATTCAGAATCGTCAAGTGAACTCAAAGAAGAATTAAATAGACAATAAATCTGAAAGTGTAAATTATCTGTAACAGTTTGAGTGAACATATTAATAAATATCAATTAAAATTATAATTGTTCTCTAATAAAATCATAATCATCTCTAATTCACTTCATAACATCCTTACGCTTCAGCTACGCATAGTAGTGGCAGGCAACGATCCTCTACCAAAATAAAAATATTTCTGTTTTTAAAACCCACGTCCAACAACACCTACGACGTAACAGAAAAATGGTGGCAGCGGTGGGATCGCTTGCCTGAAGTGTAAAGTGAATTAAGAACAATTAAATAGTGAGACAACATAAAATCAAAGAACAGTTAAAACAAGTGAAAATCAATAATATTAAAACGAGACACACGAATCATCGAAGAAATAAGAACAGATAAATTAATTCAAATTCAAAAATAGAAAAGAAAACATAACATCCATAAACACATAAATTAAATCAAAAAAAAAAAAAAAAAAAAATATAATAACTCAGTAGAAACATCTGAAGCTAGAAACGCAAACATCAGCAAAAGTAACCGACATCAACAATCCACACCTGGCAGAGGAAAGCAGTCAACGTCATCGGAGCCTTGCCTTACACGACCTTGCAGAGACAAACACCTCATACAACACCATCAGCAAATTCTTCACTAGCTTTATATAAGTTTACATTATTGTGAGTCGTAAATATTTCTTCACTTTTATTTTACTTTCATCTTTTACTCTTTTCTTTTTTTCTCTTAACTTCATTATATTACACACAACATCATCATCCTCATTGAATTTCCGAAAAATTTAAAAAAAAAAAAAAAATATTAAAATGACTGATCGCGATAACACTTTTGGGCAACCGTCATCCGGCGCTGATAATGATAGTAATCAAATAATCGGGATTCCTCCCACAACGTCTATTGCAGACATCTTTGAATTGATGCGTATACAACATCAAGACACGATTAAGTTTCGAGAAAAAATGGAGACGCAGAATCAAGAAATGTGTCAGTTTCGAGAACAAATAGAAGCAAAATTCGCGACGTTCTTGGATAGAACCAACCGCCCTAGACGACGACATAATTCCACATCTTCACTATCCTCACACGATTCAGATCATGATATTTTACGCGCAAACAGTCGTTCTCAACACATTCCAATACCTACACCAATAATACCTACACCAGTTCCACAAAATCTAACATCAATTCCACGACCACCATCACCCAATACACATATCCCAACACCCGTTCCTCAAACACAAATGATAATACATGATACAAACTATCCTTCTACTACAACTAGTTTCAGCTCACCACCTAACATAACTCGACGCAACACACCTTCACTAAGTCCAAAAGATTACACACAATCCATTCCATACTTTGACGGCACCCCTATGTGCTATGATGCAAGCGAACTCGTAATACACTGCAAAAACGCATTATCATACATACCACAATATAAAGAATATGAAATTTTGGCATTATTAACGGGCAGACTGAAAGGCGAAGCACTACGACGCGCTTATAAAGCAAAATTACGTACAGTACAAGACTTAATAAATTTCATCAAGGAAAATTTTGATAAACCAAAAACATATTTTAGTCTCAGAAATCAAATCCTTAAATTAGAACAAGGAACATACGAATCTATGAATACATATATTGCACGCGCACAAGAGTTATTATCTGACTGTACTGAGTGTTTATTGACATCAAACGTACCGAATAAAGAATCAGCAAGACAGACTTTAAATGATGACATAACTAACGGTTTTGTTCATGGAACATTGAAAAAATATTTGAGACTTTTTACCACAAAGAATTTCCCAGATTTCGCGGCTGCTTGCGCTGAAGGTCGTAGAGCAGAAGGAGAATTAGCAGAATATCCACAACTAGATGACACAGATATGATAAGACAAGACTGTTTTTTATTACAAACCACGAACTCTGTCGAAGCAAACAATTACATTAACAACAATTATAGACCAATTTGCACTTTTTGTCAAAAACCAGGACACACAGTTGACATTTGCTTTAAACGCACAGCTCAGACCACTAATCGAAATTTCTCATTACAACAAAACCCAAATGTTAGAAACTATAATAACTCCAATATTCAAGTATGCAATTACTGTCAAAAACCAGGACACACACTCGACATCTGTTTTAAACGTAGAGCTCAAGAAAACAAACAAAATTTCACACCGCAACAAAATCCAAATTTTATAAACACCAACAACTTTAACACTCAAATTTGCAACTACTGTCAAAAACCGGGACATACATTTGATATTTGTTTTAAACGCAAAGCTCAAGAAAATATGCAAAAATCAATTTATCAACAAAATTCAAATATATTAAACTCTAACGATTATAATGTTAAAACTTGTCACTATTGCAAAAAAATCGGGCACTTGATTAAAGATTGTCGTAAAAGAATTTATAACAGTAACATACAAGCCACTGACGGCTTTGCGAATTCAAACAATCAGCAGTATCCGGGAAACGCGAGTGCGCCCCGACTGTCTGGCGCGACAACGGGGTTGAATTACAGCGCGCCAACTCAAACTCAGGCAAATACACAGACGAATACACAAGAAACTACATTCCAGAACCAGACATACTAAACACTGAAGAAATACGAATTTCGAGTGCTGAATGTAAAATTGCAAACACAACTTCTTATTCTTCACCATCAATTTTTATAAAAAATAACAGAATAAAAAACGATCAAGCCTGCTTTCTCATAGACACTGGATCTCAATTAAATCTTATCAAAATTAATCAACTAAAAAATATATTTAATATAGACAAAAACATTAAATACGAATTAAATGGCGTCTCAAAAACCGACAAACCAATGACACTGGGAAAAATTGATCTAATAATAAACAATACAATTAACGAATTTCATATAATACCAGCAGAATTCCCATTAAATTACTCAGGAATAATCGGTACTGAATTCATGCAGAAAAATAACGCTAAAATTGATTATGAGAATAAATTAATAATTGCTAACAATTTCGTTTACCCCTTTCACCATACGGAACGCATTTTACTACCAGCAAGACAGAAAACATTAATGATAATTCGACTATTAGACAACGGACTGAACGAAGGTTACATCGATCAAATAGACATGCCCAACGGAATTTATGCAGGAAAATCAGTAGTCACAAATGAGAACGGTAAAGCTTACATTTTCGCTATTAACACACGTGAAGATGACATAACAATTGATGTTCCCGTCGTCCCACTATATCCATTTGAAACAAGTGACGAAGAAAACGGAAATAAAAATAAAAATGTAGAATCACCAACAGTAAACGCAAAGAACCGCATAGAAAAAGTTATTAATACATTAGACCTTGACCATTTAAATGACGAAGAACGCTGCGCTGTACACAATTTAATCACAGAATATGCTGACTTATTTTATCTTTCTGGCGAACCTCTACGTTCAACAAACGTTATAACACATCGAATCATTACAACTGATGACATACCTACTAATACAAGACAATATCGTTATCCGTTGACACAAAAAGAAGAAATAGAAAAACAAATAGAAAATTTATTGAAAATGGAAATTATTCAACCCTCAGCATCTCCATACAATTCACCTTTATGGATAGTACCGAAAAAACCAGACGCACAAGGAAACAAAAAATGGCGATTAGTTATAGATTATCGGAAAATAAACGACAAAACAATTGGCGACGCATATCCACTTCCATTGATTAACGACATTCTTGATCAATTAGGCGGTGCAAAATACTTTTCTATCTTCGATCTTGCTTCAGGTTTCCATCAAATAGATATGAATGAAAATGATAAAGAAAAGACAGCTTTCACGACGCCACACGGTCATTACGAATTTAATAGAATGCCATTTGGTCTCAAAAACGCACCTGCAACATTTCAAAGATTAATGGATTTGGTATTGCGCGGATTACAGGGCAATGAGTTATTTGTATATTTAGATGATATTGTTATTTACGCTCGATCAATGGAAGAACACAACACAAAATTTATAAAACTCGCAAATAGATTAAGAAACGCAAATTTAAGTCTTCAAACTGAAAAATGTCAATTTTTAAGAACAGAAGTTAAATATCTCGGACACATTATCGGTAAAGACGGCGTGAAACCCGATCCTGGAAAATTAAAATCAGTAAAAGAATTTCCAATTCCAAAAACACAGAAAAACGTCAAAGAATTTTTGGGTTTAGCAGGATATTACCGACGTTTTATTAAAGATTTTGCTGACATCGCCAAACCACTCTCAGATTTAACAAGCAAAAACAACGACTTTGAATGGAATTTTAAACACCAAGTAGCCTTTGAAACATTAAGAGATAAATTATGTGAATCTCCTATACTCATTTATCCAGACTTCAACAAGCCATTCGTAGTAACGACAGACGCATCAGGTTTCGCTGTCGGTGCAGTTTTATCTCAAGGTGAAATAGGCAAAGACTTACCAGTAGCATACGCCTCACGAGTCATGAATAAAGCTGAGCAAAATTACCAAACGACGGAAAAAGAAATGCTTGCTGTAGTATTCGCACTCAAAACTTTTCGACCTTACTTACATGGAAAACAATTCACACTTATTACCGATCATAGACCTCTTGTTTGGATTAGCAATTTTAAAGACCCATCATCACGTGTGATGAGATGGCGCGAACGTATCAGAGAATTCGATTTTAAAATCCAATATAAACCCGGCAGAATAAACACTAATGCTGACGCATTATCAAGAAATCCAGTTGTTGACATAGAACCAAGAGAATTGTACATGGTTAACGTCACATGGAAATCGAGCAGCTCAGACTCCAATGCTGAAGATTGGACAGGCTGGCTTCCAAATACACAAAACACAAATCTCGAACGCCTAGAACATCTGAATACTTTAGTAGATTTAATCCACGAACCCCCAGAGGACGTGAGAAATACAAAACAACGAAAAATAACAGATAACATAAATACAGATAGCATAGAAAATACAGAAATCATAGAAAATACGGAAATCATAGAAAATACAGAAATCATGGGAAATACAGAAATCATAAAAAATACAGAAATCATAAAAAATACAGAAATCACAGAAAATACAGAAATCACAGAAAATACAGAAATCATGGGAAATACAGAAATCACAGAAAATGCAGAAATCATAGGAAATACAGAAAAAATAGAAAATACAAATATCGCAGAAATCACAGAAAACACAAATATCATAGGAAATACAGAAAACATAGAGAATACAAATACCACTGAAATCGCAGAAAACACAGAACGAACAAGTAAACGCGGTCCAGGCAGACCACGGAAAAATCCACTCAAAAAACCCCCAGATAAAAAATGTACAAAACGAGGCCGAGGTAGACCTCGCAAGAAACGCATACCAAAACCTCACACCAATCCACAAGACACTATATTAACTTTTGATTCCACGGATCCAACAACTGACAAATATAATTTAAGAAGAAAGAAACCGCGCATAGAAAACAATAATACGAATGACGATAATGACGACACATCTGATTCAGAAGCATCCATATACTCCATAGAAATGGCTATAAATCCACGTATATTACACAAAATGCAATCACACAAATCCCACAGTAATACAAATGCAAGTTCCGACTCAGAGTCATCAATTTACTCAGCAGAAATAACAACTAACCCACGTATTCTACACCAAATGAAATTATACAAAAACTACAATAAAATAAATGCAACTTCTGACTCAGACGACACTCCACACCATACAGAAAAGATAATAAGAAAGAAAAATCAAAATAAACAAATTGAAACACATACATTGATACACTCACCACCATATTCATCAGATAAAAACATCAAGAAAAAGGCTAGAATAATTAGTGAATCAGAAGAAGAATTAACAAATCTCGACTCAAGCAATGATAATGAATACACACTAAAAAAAAATATTCCATTACCTCCATCACATACATCATCAGAAACAAAGACAGCAAGCGAAAATGAAAACAATAACAGAGAACATTTCCTACAGAGAATGATGAGAAATAACAATAATACACAAGAAGAATCTTTAGCTACCATAAATATCGCTGACGACAATAATCACATTTCTGACATTAATCAACAAATTTCACAAATAAATAACTCTCCAAGTTCAGAAGAAGAAATTAATAATATAATAATTGCAACAGCTGAGATATATCCGGAAGTAAACGAAAATAATGCACCACGACAATCACCTGATCATAACGAACATAGAATAAAAAGAAAACGTAATTGTAATAAGAGTAACAGTGGGTCAGGGACACGATCAGCTGACACACACATTCCATACAGGCGACCTAAGAAGATAACAAAGTGCAACGACACAACGACTTCAACGAACAGTGACTCTCCAACACGATCAGACAGAATAAACGCTATAAACATTCCACCATCAGAAACACATGACGCACACGATGAAATAATGGAAATAAAAGATACACAAATTCCACTATCACCTACTCCACAAACACAAGTAACACAACAGCAAATTATACCAACACAAGGACAATCAATGGTTAGAGCAAATACTCAAATTTTTACAAATGTTATTGAATCAACCGACAATTTAGACATGAGAAAAGATAATTACATCTGCTTTCTAGAAACAGACGGAGCTCCTATAGACGATGTAGGACGAAAACTAATACAAAATGGTCTTATACCACCTCCATCCGATCAAACAGGATACCAAATCTCAGACATTGCTGTAAATTTCACTAAAAGTAAAATCATATTTGGAATAATCATAGGAAAAAAGAATTCAAAAATAATAGAAGAAAATGACTTGAATAATGCTTTAAAAAATCTAGCGAATAAATTAAAAGAATTAAATGTTAAATCAGCGAGTATATCACAAGGATTGAGCGTTTTCGATATTAATTTTTGGCGTAAAATAAAAAACACACTGAGACTTACATTAATTGGCAGCAATATTAAAATTACAATTTGCAAGGAAGAAATAATAACACCAAATCCAAATCAAATCCAAAATATTATTAAAGAAAATCATGAAACTCCATTCGCAGGTCATAAAGGAGTAACAAAAACTTTCAATAGAATAAGACAAAGTTATTTTTGGAAGAAAATGAAAACCGATATCGAAAATTATATTAGAAAATGTGAAAGTTGTCAAAAGAAAAAATTAGTCCGCATTAAAACAAAACAACCTATGGTTTTAACTGACACCGCTATCAACGTATTTGATAAAGTAGCACTAGACATCGTTGGACCATTAGAATTACTAGAAAATGGCAATAAATACATATTGACCATGCAAGATGATCTTTCAAAATACTGTCTAGCCGCACCCATGAAACATATCACTGCTGAATGCGTTGCAAAAACATTTGTTGATAATTTCATAACTCGCTATGGCTGCCCTAAAGCAATACTAACAGATCAGGGGACAGGGTTCACAAGTTCTTTAATGCGCAATATGGCAAAACTATTCAAAATTAAACAAATAAGAACAACGTCATTTCATCCACAGTCAAACGGTGCACTTGAGCGTAGTCACCAGGTGTTAACAGATTATTTAAAACATTACGTCAGCAAAGGTAACTGGGATCAGTGGTTGCCACACGCCATGTTCGCCTATAACACAAGCAAACACGAAGCAACAAATTACACCCCACATGAAATAGTCTTTGGACAACCTGCACTCATTCCATCTGAACTCAAAACCACAAATAAATTAGGTACATATGATGATTATGTTTATGATTTAGCTTCCAGACTCACTGAAATACGAAATATCGCCAGAACAAATCAAGAAAAAGCTAAAGAAATTTCAAAAGCATATTATGACAGAAAAATAAACACAATACCATTTCAAGTTGGACAGTACGTATACATATTAAAAAATATAAAAAGAGGGAAATTCGATGATAATTATATTGGACCATATCTTGTGACTGCTACTTTCCTTGACAAACAGAATATAGAAATACAAAAAACTCAAAATACAAAGAAAATAATACATTGTAATCAAGCAAAAATTGCACATATGACTGACGACAGCTCCAGCTCAGAATCCTCTAATGGTTAAAATTTATTCTCAACAAATCAGAAAATAAAATAAATCAAATAATATAATTAAATATAAAACAAGTATTCTACAGCTACACACTCACACCAACATCAAACGCACACTTTCTTGAATTCCGCTTTGTTCTGATCTTCGCCAACACACTTATGCCCATACGCTCAACATTATTTCACATTCCGTTTTGTGCGAATCTTCGCTGACCCAACTTCATATTCGCAGCACACGAAGTACAAAACTGCAAGACGCTATAGATATATTAAACACACACTAAACGCTATTGAACTAAATAAACAGTGGAACACTATAGATATACTACACGGAGTAACACCAGTTATATAAAAAAAAAAAAAAAAAAAAAAAAAAAAAAAAAAAAAAAAAAGAGGGAGTGGTCCCTCATATATATATAAAAAAAAAAAAAAGAAGATATTATAATTATAAATAATAATAATGATGAATGAATAAACAAATAAATCAATAACACAAAAAAAATATATAAAAAAAAAAAAAAAAAAAAAAAAATATAAATAATTGAATAAATAAATACATTTCAATCTCAATCCATTGCAAACAAATACATAAGTATATATAGTTACGTCCTACACACTCGCTATTATTCATTTTCATTCTTATTCTCTACTACTTTTCTTCAACGAAATGACACATTCTAACTCAACTTCATTAGACTCTTTCATACTGAAATTGTAATCTACGGAATAAATCGATAAGATTACCATTAGAAAATAAAATAAATTTTTGTACAATAAAAATATGTTTCGATCTGCGAGCATAATAATATGACTTCATAATACCTATAAAATCTTTTTTTTTTTAATTTTTCGCGGGACGCTCTTGTTTTAAGGGGGGACGTGTTAGGTCCCAAGTGACCTTTACCCTCATTTCTGACGTCACGCGCCTGCGCTCTGTCGCAGCGCGCTTATTTCAAATAAATACTCTTGCATCTCGAAACATGTTCTTATTTTAGTAATTAATCGATTTATTTATTGTATTGAATATTCTTTATATAATATAACATTTCATTTACTTTATGTAATAGTAGCTTTTACTTTAGAAATATCTATTTTTAACTGAGTATGAATACCAATGTCACATGAGAACTTCCCGTCAAAATCGCTTCTCGATGAAACAGAAGAAATTAAAACCATGAATAACTTTCTCACACTAAAATGCTTATTTCACATAACGTATAAAATTTGAAACTTAACTAAAACTTTCATTAATTCGACTCCACGATTTTTCCAAGAAATATTGTTAACTAAAATCAGCAAATTGTAAGATATCCCTACCTATTGAACTGTTCGACCAATAAGAGTCACCCTTTCGTCACTTCCAACGAATTGTTAAATTGTTAACGTAAATTCAACCAATAGAAAATAACGTTTCAAACTGCTGACAGAAATATTCAAAGCTAAGTGAAAACTTGTCTATAAAAACTGAATACGCAACAAATCTCATCAGTTCACTTTCTACATCTTTTACGACGATTACGAGTTCAAGCAAATCATCAACTAAACCAAGTTAGAAAATACTAAGTCGACAAATCAAATAGCCTGTGTGGCAAATCAAGTAGCCTTTGTGGCATTCAGTAGCCTTTGTGGCATTCAGTAGCCTTAGTGGCAATCAAATAGCCTGTGTGGCATCTTTAAGTTTTAAGTAATAAAGATAATCGACAATCAAGTTTTCAATGAAATAACATCTTAGAATCAATTAAATTCAGAATCGTCAAGTGAACTCAAAGAAGAATTAAATAGACAATAAATCTGAAAGTGTAAATTATCTGTAACAGTTTGAGTGAACATATTAATAAATATCAATTAAAATTATAATTGTTCTCCAATAAAATCATAATCATCTCTAATTCACTTCATAACATCCTTACGCTTCAGCTACGCATAGTAGTGGCAGGCAACGATCCTCTACCAAAATAAAAATATTTCTGTTTTTAAAACCCACGTCCAACAACACCTACGACGTAACAAAATACATTTTTTAATTATTTATTGTATTATTATTTCAGACACTCACCAGTGAAATTTCTCCTAACAGTACCGCAGATATTAACCAACTGCAATTGCCTTAATTATTTTATGGCATGCTATAAATATAAATATAAATAATAATAATAATAATAAACACAATGCACAGTTGAAAATTTGGTGTGAAAATCCATCCAAAATTTATATTAGAAATTTTTTGTATTCCATAATTTTTACACTAAAATTATGTTTAAATAAATCATAATATTTATGTGATGTGATTCAACATATTACAATATTAATTATGAGTAAAATGATTTTTCTACTTTGACACAAATTTTTGTGTTTAATAAAATTTTAGCTTTAATAAAAAAATTTATATTAAAAAAAAGTTGATAAAATTGTTTACGGGACTTTTATACAAAAAATTTTTTGAGTACACAGTGAAAATTTTTGTACTGTTCTTAACGCAAATTTTGTATCAATTTCCAACACGAGAATTTCTATTGAAGCAGAAAAATATTTTTGCTTGAAATAAATAATATTTCATGTCGAATCTCATTTAAAATTTTGTCTCTCAGACTATAAACATTTTGAGTCAATATATTTTTCAATTTTTTTTCGAGTATTTAACACACTTTGGGAGTTGAATCTCATCACATGAATAACCTGCTGCTCCAACATCATTTCCAGGTTGAATTTGTATTAAAAAAAAAACCGCCACAAATTCTGAATACACTTTTACAAAAATTTTGTCACTTCATATTATTATATTAATTGTCAACTGAAAAACCAACACAAAATATTGTACTAAATGCTTTATAATTCCTATTTACATAAAATACGTCATTAAAAATTATTAATATTCATACGTTACAAATGTCATTAATTCATATAATAAATATAAAGGAAGGTGGAGCAAAATGGTCTACTTTGTTGAAAATGTCACAAAAATAATTTATTCTTTATTCATTGTGATATTTTTCGTTTTATAATTACTAATTTAATGACTTCAGGAAATAGATGAAACCACAATTTGGTATAAATATTAAATATTATACTTATCATAAATTTTAAGAATTAAACAGTCTCTAATTTTTAATTTATAATTGTCTTCAATATTCTATCTTTCATTTTATTCATTATTTAATTTACATATTAAATTATTGAAGCGATATCTAAATCAAATTTTATACTATATGGGAAATTTTATAGTTTATATTTTAACGTTAAAAAAAAAAATATGCACATACATGTGTCTAAATTTTAAATTAAAACTGTAACAAATTGCGATGTTCAGAAAACATTGATATTTTTTGAATGTGACTATTAAATGTTTAATAGACAATTAATTTATCAATATTGCTTAATCATTTCGATTATACTTGAAAATACGACAATAATATTATAATATCGATAATGAAAATTAATATTTCATGAGAAGCCGCATTGAAAACTTTTTATTTACATTGAACATCACTACTGGTTTTCGAAATATTATTTATACATTGCTGAATAAAATTCCTTTTTGATAATTCATTCAGCACACACATGCAATAGCACACAAAAGAATAAATAAATATAATCTATACAATGCAATATATATATATACAATGCAAATCATATAATATGTTATGTACAGTTTAATAATACATATATGATAAAGGCAGTTGGAAAATTAGCATAATTTCATTTGATCTATAATTAAAATGATCCGGCGCAATTGCAATTTAATATATGTATATGTATATTGGTATTGGTACTTATTGGCGAGCAAATGTAATAATTATTATTTGTTGGTTGAACGGACAAAAATATAAACAAACGACAGTGAACTCTTGTGCTTTTGTTTAATTCACCGGCTGTTAATTTTTTATCCTTATTCATACATACTATAGAAAATTTTTTGTAAAAGTCCACTCAAAATTTGTGTCAACTGTTTTTAATCCAGATTTTGTTTTAATTTATTTTTCAACTGTTTTTTAATTTGTTAATATTATATGAGAAAAATAGTATTTTAAACAAATATAAATATCTAAAGTATCTATATTATAAAAAATAATATTCTGGCAAATAATAATCGATGAATAAATTTTGGTAATTATCATTTTAATTATCAACAGAATTAGTGAAAGCTCCATTTTACTAACTGTATCATAAAATTTTTAATACCACAATTAAATATCAATAACACTAAATTATATAAAACTAATATTTGTCTAAATATCAATTTAATTTCTAATTTATTTCTTATATTCTTTTTAAATGTCCATGGCACATACAATGAACAATGATATCTTCATTTTTTTTTTTTTTTTTTTTTCTTTTTTTTGTAATTTTTCTGGCAGTTTATTCCAAATTCTGATACCATTCTTATGCCACGCATCGCCTAAAGAAATCTCGGGCACGCTATAGATATACTAGTCCTATATCACGCATCGATTTGAAAAATTCCAATCGAAACTTATTATATATATTCTGAAATAAAATAACCCGTTCGCCATTAATCGTAAAAAAATTTGGCAATTTTATATTTTGTTTTAGAGGACAATATAAAAAAATTGATCAATGCATAATATAATACAGTATAGCACAAGTGATAATAATTTTTGAATGTGAAGACACAGAGTGGTATTATTTACATATTTATTGTATTTTCCCCCTTTTAAATAATATTGAAGAAAAAGTATTTCAATATTTCTATCCATTTTTGTTCTATTAATAATTTTTGAAATTTATTAATGATGATAAAAAGTGAATTAAGATAAACTACATTGATCACAACTACTGGAAGGCACTGGTTGCAATTCTTGGCGACGTATTTTCTCTTATTTACATCCAACACAATTATGATCAACAGGATGTTGATGTTTCAAACAATAATTATTTCCACAATCATGACAATCCACATGTACTATCTCCTTTATTTTACATCTCTTACTCAAAAATGATTCACAAATACTTTTTATCTTAATGGAATGAAAAGTATATATGTATAATCCAAAAAGTTTTTATTATCTTCACACATTTGGAACACTAAGAGTTTTTATACTTTACTCCTCATCAGGGTCGGGATCATCAATTCCCGAATCAGCAGAAGATTCGAAATTCATGAACTGCCACTCTTGCTCTAACTCTAGAGGCGCCAAAGGTGGATAATAATTAACAAGGGGTGGACGAGGATCACCCTCGATCCTTACTCTCTTGTACCACCAGATTTTTGCAGCATTGCAAATTGACAATGCAGCTTCAGTATTGTTGATATTTAAAACTAGCCCTTCATAGGAGCCATGTCGATCTTCATAATCCTCAGTCATGTTGTATATGTCGATTAGCAGATCTTCATAAAATATATTCATACCCAACCATTCTAATGGGATGTACATTATATATGGGATTACCATTGCTGAATCCATTCTGAAAAAGATTTTTAATTGCTGATTGAATTATTATAATATTTGAAAATATAATTGTTGATTGAATTATTATAATATTTGAAAATATAATTGTTGATTGAATTATTATATTTAAGAAATGATCATTCATACTTACATTTTTTCACCGATCACTAAACTTCAATATTTCTTATTCGTAAATCTGCAACTGCAATGATATTTCGGCTTTGACACCCTTACTATTTATACAAAGCAAAATGTGACGAGTGGGGTTAAATCCGTCAAAACATCATCAGAAAACTTGTAACCGCTATTTTCATGGAAATCACCAGAACAATGTGGTAATCCGAAACTCCATTGATAATAAATATGAGATCACATTTAGATGCAATGAAAGTAAATGAGAATAGTATATATGATACGTGAAAAAATAACTACGCAGTCCATTCATTAGCGACGCCATCATATCAGGAATGTAGGACTTATCATCTCTGCATCAATTGCTCAAAAAAAAACATCGCCATCAAAAAGCTTATAGCCACTCTTTTTAATGTAAATAGATAAAAAGAGTGGTAATCTTAAACCATGATACAGGAAGAATGCAACCCTTTAAAAAATGTTTTTACCGCCAATTGCGCATAATATTACCCCACTTCTTCCTTCTATTGATGATGCCATCTAAATAATGATTACTAGGAATGCATGACTTGTTCTCTCAAAACCCCCATCAATAATAAAACGATAGGATTACATTTTTTAAATATGATACAAGATAAACATAAATGGCCTGAAATTGCGCATTATATTACTCCCTCATTGACGATGTCATCAACCAATTATGACTCGGGTAAATCGGCCAAACATCATCAAAGGACTTGTCACCGCTTTTTTTCCAGGAAAAAATAAACATTTGAATCGTTTCCTGTTTATAATATATGAGTCATCATCTTCTTGCTTGCATGTAAGTAGGAGTGGTAGGAGAAATAAGCACTATATAAAAAGAGAAAAAAATATTATTCGACTTCAGTTGCTTTTTGGGTTGTGACATCTTTGAATAGTAAAAACCGCTTCCTTGCAAATTTATTCGAAGGAGGAATAACATATATTACGAACATACATCACAATTCGTTGGCATAATTGTGAATTTATAATCCGTAAACCAGTAAAAAAATGGATTTTTCCAAATTGAATAAAGTTAGCCGTTTGGAGAATTTTTTACCTACAAAACCATGGAATGAACTGAATGAGGAATCACATTATCGAGTGTCAACTATAAAAATTGTTAAAACTAAATTTGGTCAAAGCATCATTGCAACTATAAATGATGAATTCAAGGTGTTTCTGCCTAAAAGGATTGCAGAATTTTTATTGAAGGACGAACATTTGTATAAACAAATATTGGAAGCAGCAACTAATTTGAAAACTTATTCTTCATTATATTGGTGGTAAATACCACAAATGTGAATTCTTGTATGGAGAATAAGAAAAAAATAATAAATTGTAATCATAAATATTCAATGACAAATAATATTTTCAAAAATAAAGAAAAAAATTTTCGATAATATTAAAAAGTTTGAGTTTTTCATTACTTTAAATTAGATAATAAACATCGAGAATCTTCATTCGCCACTATATCAGTGGTGAATGTTATCAAATTTTCCATCAGTCCCTCATAGTCCAATTCTACGTACACAACATCCATTGTTTATGCAGAATGAATAAACTACTACACGCATTGCCTATGCCGCGCGCTATAGATATAACATTCTTATGCCACACGTCGCCTAAAGAAATCTGGGGGCACGCTATAGATATACCTAGTCCTACACCGCACATCGATTTAAAAAATTCTCTCGCGCGCTATAGATATACTGCATAAGCTATGTGGGCGATATACTGGTATAGGATAAAAACATTAAAATGTGAATAATTTTAAATTTTTTATTGTAATCAATGACGATTGGGATTATAATGTTCATGACACATACAATGAACAATGATATCTTCGTTTTTTTTTTTTTTTTTTTTTTTTTTTGTTTATTTGTTAAATATGCAACGTCTTGAGGTTTTCATATCTTCAAGTCTCTCCTTCAATTGATTGACTCTGCATTCGAGTCTTTTTTCAATCCAACATTTTTGATTGTTTAAAGTTTTCAAATGAATGATGATACATAACACTGAACTTCCTATATTCATGATCGTGACAGCTAGTTATTTCAATATTCTCATCGATGGGTAACTCAAAAATTTTCAAAATTTATAATTGCACTAAGTTGAATGGATGATGAAAGAATTGTCTCACATCGAACGGCTGATACTTTACCATGGGCTATCGAAAACCTCACGATAATGTTGATGATGATGATGATGATGATGACGTGGAAATGTTATAGAATAAGATATTGCTGTAATATTTATTGGTATAGAGGAGAGAATGAATGATGTTGGTCCTCCAGAAAACTATTGTATATGCATAATATATGTATTTACTGATAATGTGATGCTTCAAGTGCATTATCGGCATATTCCTATGCTGCACGCCAACATCTTTCCTCCTTTTTTGCACGTAGACTTTACCGCGAAGCCCAAGCAAGTTGTTCTCGTTCACTCAGGGGTAATCGTAAAGATGCATCAGCAATGTTGAGTGAACGAGAACAACTTGCTTGGTCTTCGCGGCAAAGTTTACGTGCAGCACAGGAAGATGCAAGTCGTACACATAAAAATATGAAAGCCAACTGAATAGTTTACATGAAAAATCATGAGTTCTTATAGGATGTCCCCCACTCCTCGTCGAGAGCAAAATGTAAAGAGTGGGGAATTGAAGGTCAAATTGAAAAATCATGAGTTCTTATAGGATGGCCCCACTCCTCACCGTGAGCAAAATGCAAAGAGTGGGGAGTTGAAGGTCAAATATCATCAAAGAACTTGTAGCCGCTATTTTTTCGTGGAAAACCCGAAGCGTGGTAATCTGAAACCACCCTATTGATAACACACATGAGTCATAACCATCAGTAAATTATGCGCATGCAATACTTTTCTGAAGGTTAAATCGGACAAACAACATCATAGAATTTGTAGCTTCCTGTATGGAGAATAAGAATAAGAAAAAAATAATAAATTGTAATCATAAATATTCAATGACAAATAATATTTTCAAAAATAAAGAAAAAAATTTTCGATAATATTAAAAAATTTGAGTTTTTCATTACTTTAAATTAGATAATAAACATCGAAAATCTTCATTCGCCACTATATCAGTGGCGAATGTTATCAAATTTTCCCACCATAGTCTCTCATACTCCAATTCTGCGTGCACAACAACCATTGTTTATGCAGAATGAATAAACTACTATACGCATTGCCTATGTCGCGCGCTATAGATATAACATTTTTATGCCACGCGTCACCTAAAAGAAATCTCCGGCACGCTATAGATATAACATTCTTATGCCACGCGTCGCTTAAAGAAATCTCCGGCACGCTATATATATACTAGCCCTATACCACACATCGATTTAAAACATTTTCTCATGCGCTATAGATATACTGCATAAGCTATGTGGACGATATATTGATATAGGATAAAAACATTAGAATGTGAATAATTTTTAATTTTATTGTAATCAATGATGATTGGGATTATAATGTTCATGACACATACAATGAGCCATGATATCTTCGTTTTTGCGCATACAATAGTTTTTTTCTGAAGGTCAAATCGGACCAACAACATCAAAGTACTTTTAGCCGCTATTTTCATGGAAAAACCGAAGCGTGGTAATCTGAAACCTCACTCTATTGATAACACACATGAGTCATAACCATCAGTAAAAATTATGCGCATACAATAGTTTAATCTGAAGGTCAAACAACATCAAAGAACTTGTTGCCGCTCTTTTTTTCGTTGAAAAACACATGAGTCATCAAAGTGCGCAGTTGAGTGGTTGGTAAGGTAGACAACAACCCCAGGGTTTACCATCCGCAGGTAAGGTAGGCACCATCATGGGGATGGTAGAGAACCAGTGATGGTAAAGCAGAACTCCCTCCCCCTCTGTCCCTCTCCTCCTCTCACCACCCTTTTACAGTACAGATTCCCCCCGATGGTAAAGCAGATTGGGCCCCTCCCCTCCCCTATTATGTAATAGCTTGGAACAGAACCCCTAGTGGCGCCTCTAGCGGATTAGTTTTGGGCCAGAACCCGCCTTATTTTACTACTGATATCAAAATCAAAAAAACTTTTTTGAAAAAAAAAAAAAAAAGGCGCCAAGTTCTTATAAGACAAAAAAATTCGAGTGCAAAAATTACTTTGGAAAAAGTTACTTTGAAAAAATCACTTTACAAAAAAATTTGATATCAGTCATTATTGCCAAGCGCACAATATGAGGTTATAGTGTAGTTATATTGTCAAAAAATCCGACTTTTGATACGAACGTACTTGGCGTGTCCGAAATAAGCATAACTGATGTATTAATCATACATGAAATTTTAACTAATGTAAAATCTATCAACTGATCAGATGCGCCAAGTACTTTCGTATTAAAAGTGGGATTTTTTGACAATATAACTAGATGAAAACCTTATATTGTGCACTTGGCAATAATGACTGATATCAAATTTGTTTGTAAAATAATTTTTGCACTTAAATTCTTTTGTCATATAAGAACTTGGCGCCTTGATGGAAGAACGAAAAGAAAAATTATTATAAAAACTTTCATTTGCTTTGTGACGATTTTAACAGTCACGATTATTTTTTAGTAGATATAGGACGCTCGCTGAAACAGATGATAGACATAATAATATGAGTAGTCGATAGTGGCGAACCAAGTATGAATGAGGAATGTATGTATGAAAGTAATCATGAATTTAAAGAAATATATGTAGAAAGTACCTGGGCAAATGATCAGTGATCTGCTGATCGATGCGCATGGAGCGCAGTCGATAAAATATGTGCGCCGACCAGCCAAAGGTGGCAGCACCTCTCGGGCGAAGATGTTGGCAAGCTTGAAAGGACAAGGCCATAAACACGAGGAGAATAAAATGAGGCAAGACGACACTCAGAATTTGGTTGCCAAAAATAAAAGACGTGTGCCCATCTGTTTCGTGAAAAGAACATATATGATAAATTGTGTGATTGAATAAAGATTCCTATTAAAATAGTGAATGAATCATTGTTGTTGTGCTGAAGTTGTTGCTGAAAGGAAATTTGCACTCTGGGAATAATTATCTGTAAATAGATTAACGCATTTTATATATTGTGTCTATCGCCACGTGCTATTCACGTTGTTCAGCGGGCGTCCATTTTGCTTATCATAAAGCGCCAAATTCTCGGTCACGCTATTAGAGATTAATTATGAGAAAAGTTGTGGAGTTTGTAATAATATTGTTACGAAATGTTGAATCCAGATCAGCTGTATACCTACTTACAAGAACTGGAGAATAATGATAAGTTCGCAGCGTTGCGAAACTCTCATAAATAAACAAATTCATAAAAGTCGGTGATGATAATTATCTCTCGCAAACTCCTCCATCAAATCGCTACGATGTCATTTTTTTGTGAAATGACCAGAAAAATAGTTATAACGACCAAAAGAAAATTTGTTCTCAAATTACTGTCTTTTTTTATATAAGTTCGTGATTTTCAATTTTCCGATAAAAAGTTATATGACTGAAATTGTAGAGAATTTCATTTGTAATAAAAAATGTTTCGACAAATTTTCTGTGGAACGAATAGATTGCCAAACATAGCGTTAAACCGTTTTCACCACTTTTTACAAGATAGTGGCCGTTGCACAATGGTCGCGAACCCGAAAACTCAAATATAACTTTCCACCAACCCCCCTTTGACATCCCAATCATAAAATTGCGTTGTCTAAAAAACGCAACCCCAAATGTAACTTTTTAATGGACTAGAGAGCAATACCAGTGCCCAACTGCATGCCTGAGCGAGGATGCGTCAATAATACCAACGTCAATGCAATTTGATCAATGCGCAACAGGTTGCGTGTAAGAATAATTTTAGTGATTAGACTCATGATTCGCTTATTGAATGTATTCATACGCATATTCTAATGATGCAGTGAATAAGACAATGAGCAACGGACTCAAAAATTGAGTGAAAAAAATGAACAAATAATTCTCAATTTTCTTGTTTCAAGAGGTCCTGCCCCATATTGATTTGGCTTGACATCAATAAGATTTATTTCTCAACAGAGAAGCAGCAGAATATATTCATGTAAGAAAAAATATACCGTATTACATCTCGATCTCACAGATGTAAAGGTGGCAAAATATATTATTACATGATGACAAAAATGCTATATTATCGATTCGTTGGAGCAATATGATGCACTGGTGACCATATAAAATATATATTCACAATGATGCATTTATCAACAGGTGTTGAATTCAGACGTGCGTGTCTGGAACAATTAATTAGTACGTTCTGGAATGACAAATTTGAAATGAAATGAGAGCACAATAATTATTTTAATTTAATAATTCACACAAATATGTTTTTGAAAGAAGTTATTAGGAGTGTGAACCATTGATAAGTTCCAAAATAAATAGACAAAATGATACAAAAGAAAGAATGCGATAATGATATTAGTATTGTTTGATTTATTGATTAAACACACAAACTGATGAATTACAATGTCGTGTAATGATTATGATTGTCTTTGATGCACTTAAATTACGATTATTATTTATAAACTGAGTTCTCGATACGACTATAATTATAATTGAAAACAAATTGTGATTGTTCCGAAACCGTTATTGACTTGAACTTGAATTGCCTTTACAAGAACAATGGACACAAATCTTCTGAATTACTTGGATTACTGGACTTCGAGATTTATGAATTATAACTGACGTAAATTATGAATGACTGTATTCGTGAACTTGATTAGAAAATACTCTTAAGTCACACTTGGTATTCGTGAACTGATATATCACTCAATGTCGTCGAAGTTAGAGAGCTGTTGTAGATCAAGTAACTGACTTAGTCGTATCGGCGGTGTTGATTGAGAACTGAGAACTTAGTCGTATTATTGATGTAGATCGAGAACTTAGTTGTATCGGTGGTGTTGATCGTGATCTGATGAGACTCGTTGAGTTTCAGTTTTTATAGACAAGTTTTCACTTAGCTTTGAATATTCCTGTCAGCAGTTTGGAACGTTATTTTCTATTAGTTGTATTTACGTTAACAATTTGATAATTTGTTGAAAGTGACGATAGGGTGACTCTTATTGGTCGAACAGTTCAATAGGTAGGGATATTTTACAATTCGCTGATTCTAGTTAACAATCTTTCTTGGAAAAATCATGGAGTTGAATTAATAAAAGTTTTAGTTAAGTTTCAAATTTTATACGTTGTGTGAAATAAGCATTTTGGTGTGAGAAAGTTATTTGCGGTTCTAATTTCTTCTGTTTGATCGTGAAGCGATTTTGATGGGAAGTTCTCATGTAACGTTGGTATTTATATTCAGTAAAAAATAGATATGTCTAAGGTAAAAGCTACTATTACATAAAGTAAATGAAATATTATATTATATGAAGAATATTCAATACAATTAAATGAATCGATTAATTACTAAAATAAGAACATGTTTCGAGATGCAAGAATATTTATTTGAAATAAGCGCGCTGCGACAGAGCGCAGGAATTTAGCCACCGTTAACGTTGGCCCTGATGAAAAGATGCCATCCCGATTGCCTGAAATGGCTCAAAGATTATTGGGGAAATCTTATACGAAAGTGATATCTCAATTGCAGCAAATTACATGAAGAAAAAAATAACGTGTTCATTTAATAATGTGAAAAATAATAATAATATCTGTTTTGATTTAACGAAGTAATGAATGTGAAAGAAAATGATAATTATAAATTATAAATTAAAAATAATTTGACGGGTCTACAGCGGTGCGACAATAATTCTCAGTACCGGACAAACAATTTATAATACCGCATATTAGTTTCACTCAATATAACAATTCATATATTCACTCAATTCATACTTCTACTCAAATTCATCATTACATTTCATTATTGCCGCGACAATGTTTCACCGAACACTCACACACAATATACCTCATATAATTAGGAATGACTACCATCGACTCGATCTTATTTGGCTCCGGCATCGTTGAATAGCAGCGATATAATTGATGATGGTGACTCGCCACACGCTGATCCAAAAGTATGTCTGTTCAATCACGCTTTTGATTATGTTAAATGATTCAATCCTCCTGGATAATATTATGCATCACTCGTTTTCTTGGCAATAACATAATTCATCACTTCTTGAGGACATTTTCTTGGTATTATTTCACCATTATCACTATTATTATACATATGTGCCTAACACACACTTTCCTTCGCACACACCATTTTTCACCAACGTCCATCTTCTTGTTGAATTACGCCTTGCTCACTCGGCGTTCGCCATCGTTCTCTCGCCTACACGGCGTTCATACTGCTACTGTTCGTGTTGCTCGGCTTACTTCGTTCCTACTACTCTACTTCGTGGTTCTCCGCCCACACCACTCGTCATACACGGACACGCTTACACTCATTGCGTATACACTACGTTCAATCTTATTGCTTTACACAATTTTTCTTCAATTCCGTATTACTTTAATATTTTTCGATGTGTGGCAAGCCGCCATCGCTTGTATGTCAGAATGTATAGATTATACATTATCTGGAATGTTTCTTCCAGTTATATCGTTTTTATCATTTCATTAATTTTACTAACACGTATCCGCGATAAGATTGCTTGTTGGTTCTGATAAAAATCTATTTGCGATAAACGATATTCGAGGGCGTGATCGGATTAGACACCTTAGTAGATTTGATTCCAAATCATTCAAGTGATAACGAAACTGTATAAATCTCGTGATTGCCGTAATGAGCACAACAGACTTCAAGATGTATCCATTCAGAGTCGATCTTTATTTATTATGTACAATAACTTTATATATCGTCGCTGCTTCGCAATCAATCTCCATGAACAAGTATGCCAATTATGTTCCTGGTCATGATGTGATGGTTCATCTATTAGAATGGAAATGGACAGACATTGCTGAAGAGTGCGAAACTTTTCTAGGAATCAAGGGATACGGGGGTATTCAGGTGAGCGCAATGACCATATAACTCGAAATTTATAGGACGAAAAAAAAAACATTGTTTCGTTCCATATTGAAGGTTTCTCCTATACAAGAAAATATTGTAATCCCGACCAGGCCGTGGTGGGAACGTTATCAAACTGTCTCATATCGTTGGGTAACTCGCTCAGGAAATGAAAGACAATTTCGAGAAATGGTCCAAAGATGTAATCGAGCAGGTGTTAGAATATATGTTGATATTATTATTAATCATATGACAGCAGATCACTCTTTTCCTGTGATTGGTACTGGAAATTCAACGGCACGTCCACTTTCAAGAGATTATTCAGTAGTTCCGTATAATCGAAGCCACTTCCACGAATTTTGCAGTGTTGTTGATTACAATGACCCAATTGAAGTGAGAAATTGTGAATTGGTTGGATTGCATGATTTGGATCAAAGCAACAAGCATGTCAAGCAAACAATTATCAAATTCATGAATGATGTCATCGATGCAGGAGTTGCTGGATTCAGGTAAAATCATGTTCATTTTATCAGGTAGGACTAATTTTTTCATTTCTTCGTTTTTGATTTTTTGTTAGAATCGATGCTGCAAAACACATGTGGCCGTCAGATTTGAATTCCATTTATTCACGTCTAAACAATCTGAGCACCAGTCATGGTTTTCGAAGCGGAGAACGACCGTATATTTATCAGGAGGTCATTGATATGGGCGGAGAAGGCATTTCCAAGATGGAATACAATGACCTTGGAGTTGTGACTGAATTCCGATATGGGTTCGAAATGAGTAGAGGTATGAGAGGGATCAATTCTTTGAAATGGTTTGAAAATATTGGTGAATTGTGGGGGATGATGCCAAGTAATGATGCCCTCATCTTTATTGACAATCATGACACTCAGCGTAGTCTCGGTAATGGTGGCTCTATTCTGACTTATAAAGAACCAAAAATGTACAAAATGGCGATAGCATTCATGCTAGCCCACCCTTATGGAAATCCACGAATAATGAGCTCCTTCGCTTTTCATGATAAAGATCAAGGACCACCATCAGATATACATGAGAATTTAGTGTCTCCATTGAATGATAAAATTGACAGTTGTGTAGAAGGCTGGGTTTGTGAGCATCGCTGGCGACAAATTTACAATATGGTTCATTTTCGAAATGTTGTTAATGGAATGGTGGTAAGCGAATGGTGGGATAATGGAAATAATCAAATAGCTTTCTCGCGAGGAACCGCTGGATTTATTGCTTTCAACTCTGAGACATTTAATCTTGACCAAAAACTTCATACAATGCTACCTAGTGGAGTGTACTGCGATATCGTTTCTGGTAATAAGATGAATGGTCGTTGTACGAGTAAAACTGTCTTCGTCGATGAAAATGGATACGCTGATGTTGAAATTTTATCTGATGGAGAAGATGGCATGATTGCTATTCACGTTGATGTGAGTAGAATATTTTAAGTTTGATTTCCAGATCCGAAATAATAATGAAATGTTCATATGGATATATATGTATATTACTATTACAGAGTAAATTATGAAGATGAGCGTCTTACCATGAATATGAATTTGCTGAATATGGTATTTTTCCGTATTGAACAGAAAAATGAGAAATAATCATCCAATCGGAGAAAGTGCAGTGATAACGATCACCTAAGGAAAACATCAAGTGAAATGAGTCCTAAATGGGAAAATATAGTTTTGCATTGTGTATAGATATCATACAATAATCATATGATTCATAAGTTACTGATTTTTTTTTATTGACCGTAACAAAATTCAAAAACGAAGACGAAATTCAGGCAGAACAACAACAGTACTTTTCAGATCCCTACTTTTCAAGATTCCTGCCCAAGTCTAAACTCATATTATTAATTTCACGTCACTATACACCCGGATACCTGTACTCTACTTTCCTACCTCCATCCCCCAAATTCTTACTTCTAATTTTTTTATGTAATTCACATGAAAAGTATAGTTCTGACGAATAGTGTTGTTGTACGGCTGGAATTTCCTTCGGAAACAATAAAAAACTTTTAGGTGTTTTTGATTATCTGGATAACATGGGGTAATTACGAGCGGTATAATAATTGAATTTAATTTGTACGAAAGACTCAAAAAATTATATTTCCGTTGTGAAATGAGTGAAAGTAGAATTTGGAGTAGGATAAAATAGAAATATAAAGGCGAATAGTTCAAATAAAAATACAGAATGATATTCATTATTTTCATACTTTTAACATTGTGAAATTCCCGGTGAAGATGTTGCAGGTCAAGGAGTTAATAATAATTACAGCCATGTACAAAGAACCCTTCCGAGGTGACCACAGCCGATTCAGTAGCGATCATCATATGTTAATCTGCATCGAAAATGATGAGATACGTATTTTTCTTCGGGTGAGAGAACATTTTTGAGAGGTAAGAAGGACAGCCGGAGTTGATATCTCATGAGGGTGGTTTTGAGGTTTCACATATTTCTGATTGATATTCATAAGAATTACCGAATGGATAAAAATCCAGAAGATAAATGATGGAAGATGCTTGTAGAGTTACATTCAGGAAACAAAAAAAAAATTTCGAACCGCAGGAAATAAAAAAAATCATTGAAATATCTATCGGTTATTTTCAATAGGACCAATTTTAGTCTGAAAGCTTCAAAAATCACGAAAAAGCTTCAAATATTGAGAAAGTTTTTTAGAATCATTGCAAAACGTGTCGATATCCGTAGTATGAATAATACTGCTCTTCTCGCAAAAATTGAAGGAACAAAAAAAATGACCAAATTTTCTGGTCATTTTAAACGAGCTGTATTTCAGTATGAAATTGTACTATCGACAATTAAAAAGGAAGATTTTCAAGATTGAAGATTCTACTTTTCAGATCTTTCATTGAAAAATATTGAAAAGCAGCAGTTTTCGTGCGATATTTGAAGAAAGAACGAAAAAAAAATGTTCAAGAATTTCACACATTTTATTATTCAGTCCATTAGCATTGAAAATTTTTCTCGAGCTACGCCAATACACGGATGTATAGCCTGTTTATTCAGCTTCAATTTCCTTCTTGGGAGACCACAACACGACCTTTTGTTTCCGACACATCGAGCTTTGAATGCAAAAGGATACTTTTTCATTAAATTACCGATATACTGATCGTATAGCAAGTAAAAAAGCAGTTCTGAAATCTGGAGATAATTTCCTACAAAGTTCCGTCATGTTGTTTGGGGAAAAAAATTTTTTTTCATCCTAAACGTTCAGTTGAAAAAAATACAAAAAAGTTACTTTTTTCTTTGCTTTGGTAAATCGACTGTAACTTTGCTAATACTGGGGGGAACGCTAAGGTTCAAAGAAAATTTTTCAGCTGAATGTATCCCCGATGACCCTGAGAATTTTCAAATCGATCGATTGGACGGTTTTTCTGGACCGATTGATCGAAATTTAGAAAAAATCAAAGGAACAAAGTTACCGTAACCAATTTTAACGGAATCTTTTCAAAAATGAAAAAATACATTTTTACTCTACTGTTTAGACTACGCCATATCGATTACAGGTCAATATCAACTGTGAAGGTTAGTTCCGAAAAATTTCGAAAATATTCAGAAAAAAATTTTTATCGAATATTTTGTCAATCTTTTTTTAATTTTTAGCCAATTGAAAAAAAAAAAATTACTTTTTTTCGAAAGTGATTTCTTGAAAATGTCAGGAAAAATGACATTTTTCAAAAAGTCATTCCTTGAAAATGTAAGAAAAAATCACTTTTTTGAGAAGCCATTTCTTGAAAATGTAAGATAAAATTCCTTTTTCTTCATACCTCAGTCGAAAGTACGTACTTTTGGCACCGATTTCAGAGCCGAAAGTCTAACATTTATGACTTGGCACAAATACGCGCCCGTGATTGATTAGACATTTTCTAAAGGAACCACCGAATGAAATTTTTTCAGAAAAATCGGAGAACAAATCCTTGCGGAACCAGAATAAAATTATTAAAACAGCAACTAATTATGATGCAAGTGAACAAATATCAAACTCGTTTTCAACTAATTCAATTGATGAAAATCCATTTGTTATAGATCAAAATTGTGTATTTCATGGAAATATTATGAATAATTGTCATTATTCATGTGATCACAAAAAAGATGACACGGTGTCACGTCTTACACTTAAATTACGACCAAAATTTTCTCACACATCTCCACTCAATATCCGCTGTTAATTAGAAATTTCGACATTCACCTGCTGAGGAAAGTTGATTTCAATTCAAATAAGGGAACATTCCTGATTTTACGACTTTTCTTGGAAATTCTAAATGCACTAATGGACCTTTCTCCATTAGATATATCGGTCGTAAAATTTCGAATGCATCACGATAGAGAATCTCTGCGGTCCGCCAAAGAAAGTGTCACAGTCGTAAAAATCTATGTACTTTCAAAAATCATATTTTTGGAAATCAAACGGGAAATTAATTTCTCCCTTCCAATAATGAACTACTTTTCATTTCATATAAAAACCCTTTCAACCATACAAACTATGTTCTAGTCCGGTCTTAGTCTCAGGCTTGATCAAATCAGTCTAATCAATACTACCGAACGTAGTATAGGCAAATAGCAACGAACTTGTTATTGACACGGCCGCGGACCCGCGAGAAAGTCTATTTTGATCCAAAATCGGAAATCAACTAGCCTCGCGTAAAATAATAATTATTTCAATAGTCTAAAGTCTATAAGTCTGATTATTACCGAACGTAGTACAGACAAATAACAACGAACTTGTTATTAAAACGACTGCAGACTCGCGAGAAAGTCTACATTGATTTAAAATCAATTAGCCTCGCATAAAATAACGATTAGTACTCCTTAGCACTCTAGGTTGAACGCAACGAGTACCAATCAGAAAGAAATAGTAAACAGTGTAACGCGAAGTATATACTCGGGTTTTCTGTAGAAAAGTGTAGTAAAGTTCGCTATATTATAAATAAAAGTTTCGCCACGTCAAAGCACGTATAAACGTAAGAGTCGGCATCTCCTCATAGGCAGCCATTAGTGGTAAGAAACATTTATATAAATATTGTATTTTATCTTTCTTTTACAATATACAATAACTATTTCTATGCAATTACCTTTTTCAATAATTTATTTCTTCACACCTGATAAGAAAATAGAAATCTGAAAACAAGATCTCTCGAGATCTTGGTGAACAACTACCTGCTCAATTTCTTTCTTTTCTATTCCCCATACCCTATAAGCCACGCGGGGTGTCCCAAAGACAAGGAAAGAGCATCATACACTTACCGCTCGGTGTACGATTGCTCGCTTAGGAAGTTAAAGAAAATATTCAACGGCGTCCAACTCTGGACGTCACAACGGAAAAATAAACAAGTAATATTTATGTTTTTCATTAATAACCTAAAAATAAAGATATTTCTGTTATAATTTGTGATGATCCGTCCTGACACATCATCCCTTGGCCATTTTTATAAAGACATATTGCTGCGCTGTAAATAAAATAAGCCATGTAAATAAAATAATAATAGTTGAATAAAATATAATGAAAGTTTAGTTGGAGTGTGAAGGTATGAATGATTGTGAGCATGTTATGTAATTTATGAATGTAAATGAGGGGCCGGACGTCGAATGCATCATCAGAAAGCGACTATCATCATCAAGAGATCATCGTGCTGACTACGTTCAACTGAATGAACCCATATCAGACATTTTCCAGAGAGTTGTACAAAAAAAGACAAAATAAGATTCAATGAATATCCGGAGATCTGCATTAACCTAAAAGTGAAAGTTGTGAACTGAATGCCAAGTGAAATATTGAATGGAAAATTACAGTGGTCATAAAATAATACTCACGATGAAGAAAATCCGGAGGACATATTATTAATTAATAATCACGAGATAATCACCGTATAATAATTTGGATGAACAACACTAACACTACACTCAGTTATATTGGACAATAATAATACGCCATGTATGACACTTTTGAGGGTTAGTGATGCCACCGGATCTAAAAACATCGACTTGGCGCCACCGTCCTACCGAATTCATCCGTATAATTGATATCCAACCTGCATCATTCAATACTGCAGTCGATAAATGATTATGGACCTTATAATTTTTATCCCGGTAGAGTCTGCGTCGGGTCAACGACCGGCCAATCAGAGATCCGGATGTTTGAATTTGAATTGTCGCGGCCTATCAACGCCGCATGAAGACGTGAAGAAGACGACCGAAGGTTCCAGAAGAAGAAGACGTCGCCAAGACTGACGCTCCGGCCATTTTGACTTCACTTAGCCCTGGACAGCATAGAGTGTGGTTGCATTGTGCGTGTGTGAGAGTAAGAATCGAAAAGGGGAGAAAATTATTAAGAAATATTATAAAACGACGAGAAAATATTGTATTGAATAGATTGCTATACTTGAAAAGAAATTCTTGTGGATTGGATGAATACCGTGGGAGATATTATACGGTATTAAATAAGAAGTCTTTATAAAAATATAGTGAGTGGTGAATGACGCCATTAATCGTTAATTTAATTTCTTCATATTTGTTCATTTTGTTTTCAAGTTTCTTTAGTGGTTTAACAGCGCAGCAATATCTATACGGGCTAAGTCGATGGTTATCATTATCAATAATTATATTAAATTTCGCGAAAAAAATCAGAATTTGTTGATCCATCCCGGGCTTCACGCGTAATAGAAAGAGAGAGACGATCTCCAAAATAGACGTTGTACTATATTGTGTAAAAATTTGCATCATAATAAATGATATTGGTGAACTAGCAATAATAAATGATCCGTAGAAACGATCATATTGTTTGTTTGATGAATATTAATTGAAAAGTATTGTAAATTGTCATTTCTTATTTTTATATGATTCGCCGGAATTGCTATCATAAGAACCCGTAGTATATTGGGCATTAATTCACTTATTCATGTATTTTTTTCGCTACCAATCACTATCAAACGATTAATTTTGATTAATAATTAGTAATAAACAATTATCAAACATTCTTTAATAATTGTCAAATAAACATATTTCAATTAATATCAAACGTTTATTTCGTGTGCTGAAAAATTCTTAATTTCTTGAATTCGTTAATTGAATAAATTACTATTAATTTAACCGCATTTAACTGAATCATTTATTTTGGAATATTTGAATCATTCTTTTTAGGACTTTTTCCACTTTTATTTCATTTTTAGCATTTCGACGAAACAACAAGTTACTGGAGAAATTCCCTAGTTATATCTAGTAACTTTTTCTTCAAATTGATCAACTAGGGTGGCATCCCTCGAATATTTTGTCTTAGTTTTGGACAAAATAAAATATAATTAATAGTTTTATAACGGTAAGTCCGGTCGGGACTTAATAATACCGGATTCTAGCTTTTCTTAGGAAAGGTGGCCGCGTTAGCGGATCCGTTCATACCGATTTTACAGTATGAATGTGAATTTTTCATACTGAATTCATACCACTGGTATACCGGAATTTTATACGACATTTATACTGACATTTAACCAAAATAAATACCGGAATATTTTCTTGGGTGCTGCCACCTGCTGAATATAACTATAACTAAGTGTACCTTTGTTATATTGAAATAATTCTAGTATGAAAATGGTATGAAATTGGTATGAAAACAGTATGAAAACGGTAAGGTATGACTCCCGTATATTGCTGGTATGAAAGCGGTATGGTATAATATTAGTATGATTCCAGTATGAAAGCGGTATGGTATGGTATTAGTATAATTCCAGTATGAAAACGGTGTGTATGTTCTTGGTAGGTCAGGGCTCTGGTAGATTCATGATATATGTATAATAAAAATTGAAAAGCTTGCGTTAATAACAAGCTTGTATCTTTATATTATACATTCCGAGTATCAACTTTTCATTTAGTTATTTATGTTACATTCAATGATTAAGGGGGTATTCTGGTCTAGAAGCCTAAATTTCAAACATTTTTCAAACTAGGATAAAAAAAAATGGACAACATTGAGAACATCCATTTTTTTATATGATATTTAGTAACATTTTAAGAATATAAAAAAAAAAAAGTAGAAAAAAAAAATCAAAAATTCGTCGAATTAAAGGCCGGTGAAGTGGGGGCTACAAGAAAAACGGTGCAGCCTGGTTGACATAATTCCAACCCCTGTAGTGATCTGAAACAGAAAAATTTGAGAAATTCTCAATCAGTAAAGATGTCGCTATCGTGTGGACCTCAGCCAAAAAAAAAAAAATAATAATTCACAAAATGGCGTCGACATGAAAAAATTCGAGAAGATCAAAAAAAGGGGGTAAAAAAATTTTTTTTTTTCATGTCGACGCCATTTTGTGAATTATTATTTTTTTTTTTGGCTGAGGTCCACACGATAGCGACATCTTTACTGATTGAGAATTTCTCAAATTTTTCTGTTTCAGATCACTACAGGGGTTGGAATCATGTCAACCAGGCTGCACCGTTTTTCTTGTAGCCCCCACTTCACCGGCCTTTAATTCGACGAATTTTTGATTTTTTTTTTCTACATTTTTTTTTTATATTCTTAAAATATTAATAAATATCATATAAAAAAATGGATGTTCTAAATGTTGTCCACGTTTTTTTATCCTAGTTTGAAAAATGCTCAAAATTTAGGCTTCTAGACCAGAATACCCCCTTAATGTTACATTCCATTACTATATTGATTTAATTATATCGTTCGTTTTGCAACGAAACCAGAAAAAAAAATTAAATTTTACTGGCAAATTATTTTGGAAATTCCATTTTTCATATTAAAAAATATAGATGGACCAGACGATTTATGTTATATAGCATTTATTCAATTGATAAGATGAACACAATTATTCAGATATTTTTATAAAATGGTTCATAAATCCTTAATTCACATGTTAAAAAACAATCTAAAATGAATATGTTTGAGTGAATTCAGAAGGATGAATGTCTTTCAGGTTATTGAAGAACTGGACACACGCTGGTGATTTTAAATGTCATATATATTAAATAAATCACACCAAAATATACACGTTATAAAATAAAGATGGACGTCTAGTGAGCGAACTTGTATGTAAGTTGTGGTGGTGTCAAGATAAATGTCGTGATTGTAGTCACGTTTAATTATTGATTAATTACGGGTTGTAAGGCCGCAATTCTTAAAAATGTTGCGAGCTCAGTCGTTAAAATTCTGGACTTATTGTCAAGAATAGTCAGTAGTAATGAAATACCGGCACAATTACGCACGACTCGTGGGTCGTAAATCCACGAAAAGATGCGTAAATCACTGGATTTGTGTAGTTAAATTATATTCACGAGCAGTCAATAAGTGAAGTCAATAATGGGTAGAACAGTTATTATCACACAAAAAAATAGTAGACACAACGATGGACTCAATTGAATTTTCTCTAGATTTGCCGAAACAATTAGCGCGGAGACAGTCAATGAGACGACAGGCGTAGTGATACTGAATTGCATGCCGCACTAGTTGCATGCATGCAGTCCCAAAAAAGGGCGCATAATTGTGGCCGTCGTTTAGTCAAAGATGGCGCCAGTATGAATAATTGCTGACAGAGGTGTCATTCTCAAACATTCTCCCACCAATCATCAATGCAATTCATGATTAAATTCCCATTTTGGTAATGTGGTTGATCAGCGTGTGACTTCAATGCCAATTGGTCGTGGGTCGTAAATCCACGACTGCATTCATGTGTCGTCAGTGATCATCGTTGGCTGGAACAGGTAAGACGCATAGTTTGGCTATGGGTCTGGTCAATGTAGTGGTCGCAGTTTTGATGGTGACTACCCGTGATAATTCATCCTTGCCTGGGTGTAAATCCAGGACCCGAGCTAGCGGCCATTTGCTGGGTGGTAACCTCTCATCCGTAAGTAGCACCAATGATCCAATTTTAATTTCGTTGTTTGGGTGATGCCACTTCGATATTGATTGCTGTCGTTGTAAGTAATGACTCGACCACTGTTTCCAAAAGTCTTGCACTTTGCGTTGTATAAGTTGCTAGCGGGATAAACGAGCCAGCGACAAATCTTGCAACGACGGTTCAGGGACAGCGTGTAGTGAGTCGCCCGTCAAGAAGTGAGCTGGTGTTAAAGCTGAAACATCAGTGGGGTCGTCAGTTAGTGGTTCCAGTGGTCTTGTATTCAGCACAGCTTCAATTTGTGCCAGCAGTGTAGTCACTTCTTCGTATGTCAACACTGTATCTCCCACCGTGCGTCGCCAGTGATATTTCACAGATTTAACGACTGCTTCCCACTTGCCACCCATGTGTGGTGTGGCAGGGGGATTGAATTTCCAGTTGATGCCTTGATTAGTCAGGATTGCTGTCAGTTGTGTATGTTCACTAGAATATTGCGTGAACAATCTCTTCAATTCTGCATCAGCGCTGATGAAATTGGTACCACAGTCAGAGTGAATGATGGCAGGCAATCCACGGCGTGACGTGAAGCGACGAAGTGCTGCCAAGAATGTGTCGGTTGAGTAGTCAGTGACGGCCTCAAGATGAACTGCTGAGGTGGTGAAGCACACGAAGATGCACATCCATCCTTTGGTTGTCTTGGCGCCTCGTCCTTTCCATGACTTAATTGTTAGTGAGCCCGCATAGTCAATTCCAGTTGCCGAAAATGCACGTGAGGGTGATACCCGAGAGAGAGGTAGTTGGCCCATCAATTGATGGGCACGGATCCCCCTCTGCCGAGCACACACCACACAGTGCAATGTGTGAGACTTAACCGCGGCTCTCCCACCAATAATCCAATATGCCCGTCGAGTGTATGCAAGAGTCAATTGCGTGCCACCGTGCAATGTTCTTGTGTGTGCATCCTGCACTATCAGAGTCGTCAGTCGTGATTCTCGTGGGATGATTGCGGGATGTTTTGACTCCGCAGATAATTCAGACAAGTTGAGGCGTCCCCCAACTCTAATGATATCATCCCCATCGATGAACGCGGTGAGGCGACAGAAGGTGTGGCTGGATGGCAATTGCGTCTTTGCTCTGAGCTTTTTCAATTCGTCACCAAAATAAAGTTGCTGAGTTGCTTTGATCCAGAACTTTTTGGCGTTATTCATATCTGCTGGTGACACGCAGACTACCGGTAAGACGTCAAGTCGTGATTTCAGCTTGTTGAGTATTCTGAAACAGAGGGATGTGAGTCGAAACAGTTTATGCAATGAACTAGTGTTATTAATCAGATCCCAATGATACTCAAGTATAGTGGTGACAGCAAGTAAGGCCTTTTCAGTGCGGGCTTCGATGTCACAGGTGTCGTCAGCAATTGTGGCTTGTTTTGGCCAGTGGGACTCATCCAATACTATCCAATGGGGACCAGTCCACCACAATTTGTGATTTTTCAGTTGTTCTGTTGATATGCCTCTTGAGGCACAATCCGCTGGATTGGATGTTCCAGGTACGTGTCTCCAGGTGGCGTCAGGTTGCAGCTCTTGTATGAGTGAAACTCTATTGCGATCATAATCCTTCCACTTCGCTGGATGCGCCTTCACCCAGGCTAGTGTAACCGATGAGTCAGTCCACAGGTTGATGTGACCAATGTCCAGATTGATCAATCTCTGAACATGCGTCACCATTCGAGTAAGCAGTAATGCAGCTGTCAATTCCAGGCGTGGTATTGTGAGCTTTTTTAAAGGAGCCACCTTAGTTTTCGAGCACACGAGTGTAGACTGGATACCTGTGGACTCAGAAGAAACAATTAAATATATAACTGCAGACATCGCGAATTGCGATGCGTCAGAGAAGCCGTGTAACTCGATTTTGGAGTTGCTCAAGGTGTTGAGCCACCTTGGCAAAGTGAGCTTGGCCAAGCCTTTTAAATCTTCTCTGATGAACAGCCAGCGCTTGGTCAATGGTGGCGGCAGTGGTTCATCCCAGTGAAGTTTGTGGAGCCACAGTTCTTGTAGCAGCATCTTTGCTTTGATCACTACCGGTGATATGAATCCAAGTGGATCGAAGATTTGTGCTACTTCCGATAAAACAATGCGCTTTGATGGGATGTCAGCTTGTGAATTCAATTTCGACACAAATCGGAATGTGTCCGTTGATGGATGCCAGTTTAATCCGAGTAATTTTGTGTTACAATCGTCAAATGTAATTGTGCCGTCAGATGAACATTGTGGTGACACCTCAGTTAGCAACTCAGAAGTGTTTGAATGCCATTTTGCCAATGGAAAGCATCCGGCATGGCATAATCCAATAAGTTGATTTGCAATTTCAATTAATTCAGTTGTAGTGTCAGCTCCTCCAAATATATCATCCACGTATCTTCCTTGTTTGATAGGTGGAATCGCTAGTGGAAATCGATGACCTTCATCTTCAGCGAGTTGTAATAGTGCTCGAGTTGCCAAGTAACGAGCCGCTTTTGTACCGTACGTCACTGTAGTTAGACAATATGGCACTTCATTCTGATGTTGGTCGACCCACAGTATTCGTTGGAGATCTCAATCTGCTCTGTCCACGTCTATCTGTCGATACATTTTTGTGATGTCAGTGGCGAATAGTTGCTTATGCAGGCGTATCCATAGTATCACATCAACAATATCCAGCAATAAATTTGGACCGGTGTGCATGATGTCATTCACTGAACTGCCAGATGTTGTTGCACACGACCCATTGAACACGACCCTGAGTTTCGTGGTCTCTTTGTCGGGTTTCAACACCCCATGATGTGGTAGATAGTAGACTGTGGATGTGGAATCAGTTGAGTGGTCAGCTCGAACCATGTGACCTAGTGTTTCATATTCACTCATGAAGTCGTAGTATAGCTTGCCATAGATTGGATCACTAGTTAGTCTTCTGACCGTTCGTTGAAGAGCGTTGTGAGCAGCCTTGTACGAATCACCCAGCTGTTCGCGTGAGGCTGTCAGTGGAATACGAACAACATATCTGCCTGAAGAATCACGTCGATGAGTCAGTTTGAAGTGCTCTTCACACTCCCTTTCGGCTGCCGTGAGATCTTCTGTGGCGTCAGCAGGTAGTTCTTCTTGGACCCAGAACTTCGTGAGGAGCGGTTGCACGCAATCCTCAGATGATTTTGAGGTCACATGATAGGTGTGGGCAGCTTGACTAGAGGTTGAGTTGATCGGTCCTAGCACCAACCAGCCAAACATGGATAGTTGCGCCATGGGCATTAGTGGTGACGGGTTGATGATGTCTGGTAAGATTATCTTCCCATAATTGTCTGCTCCAATTATCACATCAATTTGTCGAGGCACTAGGAATCTTTTGTCTGCAAGCTGTAGATTTGTCAGGTGTGGCCAGTTGATTTTTCGTGACTTGAACGATGGTAAAATGGTTGTCACTTTCTTCAAGATGTGAGCATTAACATTGACTGATGAGTTGTCATAAATAGATCTCAGCGTGATAAGCAGCTTTCCCTGTGTTTGAGTGGCCTTGCCACCACCAATTCCACTTTTCATGATCGTGGACCGATCAGGCGGAGTAGCTACTTGTGACGCAATATCTGCGGACATAAATGTAAGTTCAGATCCAGGATCAATCAAGATTCTTACCGTGAGATCAGCTGTTGGAGACTTCAATACAGCAATGGCAGTTGCTAATAATGTGGATGTGATTGCAGTTGATTTGTGTGTATTGACGATTGTACAGACTTCCTATGGTTTTGATGTACCTGCTGGAGCCAGAGACAGTGCTTTCCGTTGTTCGTCAGTGAGTGGAGCCAATGGTGTGTATTGTGAACCATGCAACAAGGTATGATGCCGCACACCGCAGATTTTGCAGCTGCTCTGGGATCTGCAATCTCTTGACGAATGATAGCCTAAGCAATTGAAGCAGAGTCGATTTGTGATCGCCCTTTGCTTCCTGGCATCAACATTCAATTCCAGGAATGCTGGGCAATTTGCAATGAAGTGCTTCTCCTTGCAATACGAGCACTCAGTTGTTTTAAGTCGTGTGGAGTCATCTTGAGGTAGGGCGTTGGGTGTTGATGGTGTTGCAAGCGTTGATCCCAGGCCAGTACGTGTGGTAGCAGTAGATCCCGGGCGCACTGCTGTTGCATTGTGCGCTGACTTAAAACTTGGGCGTTGTGATGAAGCGCCAGGTCGTTGTTGCGATGCATTGCCCGTGTTCTTCTGCGAACCTTCTACTGACTTGAAGCCTCGAGCTTGGTTCTGCATAAAATTCAAGAAGGACATCAATGACGGATAGTCCTTCGCGTTGCCAATTGTGGATTCCCACGCCAGCCGTGATGATCGATCCAGTGATTGAGTAGCCAATGCAACAATCAAGTGTTCCCCCAGCCTGTCAGTCACATTAAGTGTGCGCAGTGAATGATACGCTTCTACCAGTTGATCATGATTGGTCATCAGTGCTGAGGCGGATTGATTGGTCAGTGGTTTCATCTTTATGATCTTGTCGAGATGAGACTGGATCAGATCGCGGCGATTCTCATAGCGTGCAGCCAGAAGATCTAATGAAAGTTTTAGTGATTCCGGTTTCATTGCCAGTGAATTGATCAGGGTTGCTGCGGCGCCTTTCACACATGACCGAAGATACTGCAAACGTTGCAGGTCCGTCAGTTCTTCATTATTCACAATCACCATTGTGAACATTTCCTTGAAGCTTGACCACTCCTTCATGTCTCCCGCGAAGTCAGGTAGTGCCAAGTCTGGTAATTTGCTGGTCTGCGGGTGGGTTGACGGGGTTGTGGCCGGCGTTGATTGGAGTGGAGCGACAGTTTTTTCTTTTCGCGCGATCAGTCGTGTTTTTATTCGAGCGTACACATATGATTCACTCATGAACACATTTTCAGCAAAGTACTCATGCTGTGTAAACGCCTTGGGCCACGTCACTTCGAAATATGAGTGCTCCTTCAAGAATGCCTTGTGCACTGAATCAGCATAATTCAGGTGTTCAGTCGCCACTTCTTCTGACAGCAACGTCTCTGTAGAATGCACGTCATTGCACATCTCACGTAACAATTGAAAGCGAGCAATCTGGGTTTTGACTTTTAATGTCAATTCTGTTGACAGTTCAGCAGGTGAATCGCTTCTCAATCGTCTTGTTTGATTGGCACTGTTGTGTGAGGCTTCTTGACTTCTGTGATCAGGTGGTGCCAATGTATTACCAGGACGTGGTGTCACTGTGTTGCCAGGTCGTGGTGCCACTGTGTTGTCAGGACGTGTTGCCACTGTGCTGTCAGAACGTGTTGACAGTGTGGAGTCAGACCGTGTAGTCGCTGTAGGACCAGTCATTGGCAGGTCGATAGTGATTACAGGAGCGGAACCTTGCCGCACTAGTGGTCCCGGTTGCAATGGTGGGGCATCCCCTGCTTCACTGCTCGCTCTCGTAGGAGAGTCCATTTTAGAGGCAGTGGGAGAAGCCTTTCGTTTGGGCGGCGTACGCTTAGTCGTCATCGACAATGCTCGACAAAGTTCGTGGTTTTTTCCCGCTTTCTTGCACTATGCACACACAATGCACGTGTGTCACGCGACTTTGTTCAATGCGCACGCACTAATTTTGTAACCGTTAACTAACACGAGGCACTTATTACACAACTTTACACACTAACTCGCACCAAACATCCGGCTCGAAGGACCAAATGTTTGAGTGAATTCAGAAGGATGAATGTCTTTCAGGTTATTGAAGAACTGGACACACGCTGGTAATTTTAAATGTCATATATATTAAATAAATCACACCAAAATATACACGTTATAAAATAAAGATGGACGTCTAGTGAGCGAACTTGTATGTAAGTTGTGGTGGTGTCAAGATAAATGTCGTGATTGTAGTCACGTTTAATTATTGATTAATTACGGGTTGTAAGGCCGCAATTCTTAAAAATGTTGCGAGCTCAGTCGTTAAAATTCTGGACTTATTGTCAAGAATAGTCAGTAGTAATGAAATACCGGCACAATTACGTACGACTCGTGGGTCGTAAATCCACGAAAAGATGCGTAAATCACTGGATTTGTGTAGTTAAATTATATTCACGAGCAGTCAATAAGTGAAGTCAATAATGGGTGGAACAGTTATTATCACACAAAAAAATAGTAGACACAACGATGGACTCAATTGAATTTTCTCTAGATTTGCCGAAACAATTAGCGCGGAGACAGTCAATGAGACGACAGGCGTAGTGATACTGAATTGCATGCCGCACTAGTTGCATGCATGCAGTCCCAAAAAAGGGCGCATAATTGTGGCCGTCGTTTAGTCAAAGATGGCGCCAGTATGAATAATTGCTGACAGAGGTGTCATTCTCAAACAGAATAAGAATTACAAATTACTGTTAATTGAGTAGGAATATAAATAGAATCTTCGATATCAATAAAGTCACAAAAGTTATTTGGTTATATTATTTGGAAGTATTTGGTGTCACACCAAAAAAAAAGACTTGAATCAAGTCTCAGCGACTTGATTCAAGTCTCAAATCGACTTGTGTCAAGACTATTGATATTCTTGCGAATAATCAGAATCTTGGACTTGATACAAGCGGAAAATCGACTTGATGGAAGAATAACACCTCAAGTCTACAAATGTCTTGATCCAAATCTATGAAATGTCTCGATCCAAGTCTAAATATGTCTTAATCCAAGTCTGAAAATGTCTTAGTTTAAATTGGTATGGATCTCGGATCATATATACTCATTTATTTATGAATTCATATGCAATCATGCAAATCGAATCTTATCATATTTCAACACATTCGTTCATTCACAGTTCTCAGTAACAAGTTGAGTTATAACATGAAAAGCATATATAGGAAAATGATTCTCATGATCATATGGGCTGGGATTGATCCGTTTCCCAACAGTTCGCAAATTTCATAGCATATATGCATTGCGGAGCATCAATTGTAAAAGCCGGTTTTATATTTTCTTCCATGTGAATGAATGTAGTGTCATCAGTAGCTGCTACTACTTAGATATATTGAGTATCGAATGCAAAATTCAAATTTAAAAACTTCTTTACAAACATGCCTTTTACACTGAGAGAAATCCACTCTGACGTCAATAAAAAAAATTCCTGAGCGAAGAAAGTATTCTTGAGCCAAGAAAGTTCTCTTGAGCCGAGAAAGTTTTCTTGAAATAATAATATATATTTTTGAGACAAGAAAGTTTTCTTGAACCAATACTATATTTTCTTGAGTCAAGAAAGTGGTTTGGACTCAAGAACACACTTTCTTGAGTGAAGAAAATGGTTTAGCCTGAAGAATACACTTTCTAGGCTCAAGAATTTTGGCTTCGAGTTTCTTGTTTCAAGAAATTGATTTCAAAGTTTAAGGAATGATGTTCTTGGTTCAAGAATATCAGTTCTTGACAGAAGAATTTGAATAAATTTCTTGCGACAAGAAAGTTAATTATTAATACAAGAAAATAGTTTCTTGATACGAAATGAAAACTTTTTAACCCAAGAGTTGAATTATATTGAACAAGAAAATAATTCCCGAAGTGATATTATTTTTGTACAAACATATAATTTCTTGGGATAAGGAAATAATTTTTTCGAGGCTTGACCTCTGTAAATTTCAGGGCCAGCTTTAAAATGCGTAGGCCCTCGGGCCAACATCAGGTAGAGGCCCCTGTGGGAAAATAGGGATGAGCCCGCCGTATATATAGGTAGTGGAGACCCTGGCCCCGTGGGCCCTGCCTTAAATCCGTCCCTGATCGTTTTGCACGCTTTATGTAAACAAAAATGCTTCCGTCGCAATTTCTATATATAGCAACATGCTCACAACGTTTTGTTTATAGGGCTGTGCTATGTTTTGAAGGTAAATCTGTTACTGTGCGATTCCCCCACCAGTTACCGCTTTATAATTTCAGTGTTCCAGCGATTTCTAGTAGACAACCTCATTTTCCTGATTCAATTCAACATTATAGTTTCTCCTATATAGAAAATTTCATTTAGGCGCAAAACTGTAGTTTTTTCACTTAAGAAATATGTCATTTTTGTGTCAATAAATCATTTTCTTGACGCAAGATCGAACTTTCTTGAGCCAAGAGTATAGTTTCTTGTATCGAAAAATTTTACTCTTGCCGCAAAATTGTACTTTCTTCACTCAAGAAATTTTTCATTCTTGCGTCAATAGATAATTTTCTTGACGCAAGACCGAACTTTTTCGAGCCAAGAGTATCGTTTCTTGAATCGAAGAATTTTACTTTTGCCGCAAAATTGTACTTTCTTCATTCAAAAAAATTTTTAATTCTTGCATCAGTAGATAATTTTCTCGACGCAAGGTCGAACTTTCTTGAGCCAAGAGTATCGTTCCAAATTCTTGGAATTTATTCATGTATTCCTACATTATCGGTCAATTACTATGGCGTTTGTAAATTGGCTATTTTGCTTTATTTTACGTCACTTTAGGGTGCGACGCGTCACGAACAAATATATTCTAGAGTCAGAACTTGCCACGTGTTATCCGATTTTTATCTGTCATTTTACATTCTTGCACAATAACAATAGTGTATATTACTTATTTATTATATAGTGATTTTAAATCGTTGACAATATTTACTTCATTTCGACTATTATCATATTTATCAAAACACGTTGTCGATGCAAACGTACGTATGGCTACATTTTTTTAGATTTTTCCCATTATTCACATTTACGGTGAATTAATTTCATTTCTATTCATTAATTTGTATGATTGTCTTTAATTTCATTTAAATATATTATGTGGTTATAGGATATCCAATATATTATATATAGGATTTCGCGCCAGACATTTTGTACACAACATTCAAAAAGTCAAAGTCTTTTCTATATCTCCAATTGAAAATTGCATTGCTTGAATAAATATATCGAAGTAAATAGTAACATTTATTTGCGTTGAGTTACTGATAAGTAATCAGTTTTTATATACAATACTTTTTTAATTATAAATGTTGAAAAGACGTTTGTTTCAAAAATTTTCTTTATGACATATGATATTTAATGAATTTATAACATTGGATGAAATTTACACATCAGGCGTTGCTCCTCTCATTTTTTTATGTGTAAATAATTCATTCAATGATAAATTTATTGTTCATCCTATCATTTTTTCAATTTTGCAATTTATTCGCTTGTGCATATTCGATTTTATGTTCAATTTGAAATATTGTGTGTTTATATAGGATTTTGCGAGAGAAATTTTGTACCTGACGTTCGAAAAATCAAACGATTTTTCCATATCTCCAATTGAAAATTGCGTTGTGGGAATGAATATATTGAAATGAATAATAACATTTATTTTAAATTAATTCCATTTTAATAATTACTGATTTTCGATTTTCACTGAATTACTTTATGGCTAATTTTGATTGAGATATCTGGTGACAAGATGTCACCACTATTCAACACTCACCATAAAGTATGTATCGCTCATCACGGTTTACGCCGCACTCACAGCAATATTTATTGGCAGCATTCATTAGTACTCGACGCAGGCACTCACCTCTGACCCATAGCGCTGCGAATTGGATCACGGCACTTTGACTCAACGTTCAACGCTCGACGCTGATTAGCTAGGACCGCTGACCCTGAACTTGGCCTATTTCACCGCAAGAGGTCTGCAGTGTCTTAAGTCAGGTTCGCATTTGCGTTCAACGACCACGACTCGTTCTCATTGTCACGCAAAGTTGTATACACGAAATTAGAGAGATTCCGAAATTATTATAAATCCATTTTCTTCCCAATAGAATTCCATAATCAACAATACGCTAAGAACAATTTTTGTTATTAATTTATATATTTGGATATGATGTTTGTTATGAAATTTCGATCATGAGTAGTATAATATCAGTATTATTAAAGTCCCCATCATCAAAGTTCATACATTTTTCAATCAATTTCATTTCAATAATTCATAAACATGTACATTAAGTTTTCAATGCGTTCCCATAAATGACAATAATGTCTAATTTCACCAATAATTTTGTAATGAATAATATTCGATGGCATTATTCATATTCATGTCTAAAGTCAATCATTAACTGGCGAGTTATATTATATTTCTTTATGTTCAATTTTTTTTGGCAGAAATTTATGATATGATCACGATAATTTCTGAATTTTTCATGTTATTGCATTTCAATAATTAAGATTTCAATTCATAACTCATAATATATTTATTAACGAGTTATTGCCTTCTTGTTAGAATAAATTGTATGAATAATTATAGATTATATGCGCTGTTGGCATTTACGAATTCATAGTCTACGCTGATTCAATGAAATTCAAATGTTGAATGAAATTTTCGCAGCAGACGCTACTCCTATCATACATGTATCTGTTGATAAACCACTCAACAATATATTTATTGCTCAATGTACCATTCGATTTTTTTTTAATTCATCTATATTTATTTATTTATTCGTAAATACGCTATATCGAATAATAATTTTCATATGCATTTTTTAAGTTATACTTCTTTTGGCGCGTTAGGGAGAATTGATGAGAGTAAATTCTTACGATGCGCGCGCACACGGTCACGAAAAACCGACACCATGAAGTTAGCTACTCAACATTTTAGTTTACGTGAAAACTAGCAACTGTATTCACGATATTTTTTAATTATGTATGAATAATTTTTTTATAATATTTAAACAAAATTTATTCAACTAGATAATGCGTTATAATAAAACTTTCTTCCAATGTATTAAATACCTTTTTTTCTATTATTAGGGTTGTTTGAGCGAATTCAGGATTATGAATGTTTTTCAGGTGATTGAATGACTGTACACACACTGGTAATTTTAATGTCACATATATTAAATAAAGCACACAATATAATACACGTTATAAAATAAAATGGATGTCTAGTGAGCGAAATTATGTGTAAATTGTGGTGGCGTCAAAATAAGTGTCGTTAAGAATAGTCAGTAGTGCTGAAATACCGGCACAATTACGCACGACTCGTGGATCGTAAGTCCACGAAAAACGCCTAAATCACTGTATGTATGTTATCAAATTATATTCACGAGCAGTCAATAAGTGCAGTCAATAATAGTAAGAACAGTTATTATCACACAAAATGAATAGTAGACACAACGATAGACTCAATTGAACTTCTCTAAGATTGTCGGAACAATAAGCGCGGAGACAGTCAACGAGACGGCAGCCGAAAACAGACTAGCAGCATGCAGCACTAGTTGCATGCATGCAGTCCCAAAAAAAAGGGGGCGCATCATCAAAGCCATCGCTTAGTCAAAGATGGCGCCAGCATTAATAATCGATGACAGAAGTGTCATTCTCAAACATTCTCCCACCAATCATCAATGCAATTGATGATCAAAGTCCCATCCTTGTGTTGTAGTTGATCAGTGCGTGAATTCAATGCTAATTGGTCGTGGGTCGTAAATCCACGACCGTATCCATGTGCTGTCAGTGATCACCGTTAACTGGAACAGGTAAGACGCATAGTTTGGCTATGAGTCTAGTCAGTGTAGTGGTAGCAGTTTTAATGGTGACCACCCGTGTTAATTCATCCTTGCCTGGGTGTAAATCCAGGACACGAGCCAGCTGCCATTTGCTGGGTGGTAACCTCTCGTCAGTGAGTAGCACCAATGATCCAATTTTAATTTCGTTGTTTGGGTGATGCCACTTCGATATTAATTGCAGTCGTTGTAAGTAATGACTTGACCACTGTTTCCAAAAGTCTTGCACTTTGCGTTGAATGAGTTGCCAACGGGATAAGCGAGCCATCGACAAATCTTGCAAAGACGGTTCAGGGACAGCGTGTAGTGAATCGCCCGTCAAGAAGTGAGCTGGTGTCAAGGCTGAGACGTCAGTTGGGTCGTCAGTTAGTGGTTCCAGTGGTCTTGTATTCAGCACAGCTTCAATTTGTGCCAGCAGTGTAGTCACTTCTTCGTATGTCATTACTGTATCTCCCACCGTGCGTCGCCAGTGATATTTCACAGATTTAACGACTGCTTCCCACTTGCCACCCATATGTGGTGCGGCAGGGTGATTGAATTTCCAGTTGATGCCTTGATTAGTCAGGAGTGCTGTCAGTTGTGTGTGTTCAGTAGAATATTGCGTGAACAATATCTTCAATCCTGCATCAGCGCCGATGAAATTGGTACCACAGTCAGAGTGAATGGTGGCAGGCAATCCACGGCGTGACGTGAAGCGACGAAGTGCTGCCAAGAATGTGTCGGTTGAGTAGTCAGTGACGGCCTCAAGATGAACTGCTGAGGTGGTGAAGCACCCGAAGATGCACATCCATCCCTCGGTTGTCTTGGCGCCTCGTCCTTTCCATGTTTTAATTGTTAGTGGGCCCGCATAGTCAATTCCAAATGCCGTGAATGCACGTGAGGGTGACACCCGAGAGAGAGGTAGTTGGCCCATCAATTGATGGGCACGGATCCCCCTCTGCCGAGCACACACCACACAGTGCAATATATGTGTCTTGACCGCAACTCTCCCACCAACAATCCAATATGCCCGTCGAGTGTATGCAAGAGTCAGTTGCGTGCCACCGTGCAACGTTCTCATGTGTGCATCCTGCATTATCAGCGTCGTCAGTCGTGATTCTCGTGGGATGATTGCAGGATGTTTTGACTCCGCAGATAATTCAGACAAGTTGAGGCGTCCCCCAACTCTAATGATGTCATCACCATCGATGAACGCGGTGAGGCGACAGAAATTGTGGCTGGATAGCAAATGTGTCTTTGCTCTGAGCTTTGTCAGTTCATCACCAAAGTAAAGTTGCTGAGTTGCTTTGATCCAGAACTTTTTGGCGTTATTCATATCTGCTGGTGACACGCAAATTACCGGTAAGACGTCAAGTCGTGATTTCAGCTTGTTGAATATTCTGAAACAGAGGGATGTGAGTCGAAACAGTTTATGCAGTGAACTAGTATTATTAATCAGATCCCAATGATACTCAAGTATAGTGGTGACAGCAAGTAAGGCCTTATCAGTGCGGGCTTCAATGTCACAGGTGTCGTTAGCAATTGTGGCTTGTTTTGGCCGGTGGGACTCATCCAATACTACCCAATGTGGACCAGTCCACCACAATTTGTGATTTTTTAGTTGTTCTGTTGATATTGCCTCTTGAGGCGCAATCCGCTGGATTGGATTTTCCAGGTACGTGTCTCCAGGTGGCGTCAGGTTGCAGCTCTTGTATGAGTGAAGCTCTATTGCGAACATAATCCTTCCACTTCGCTGGGTGAGCCTTCACCCAGGCTAGAGTAACCGACGAGTCAGTCCACAGGTTTGTGTGACCAATGTCCAGATTGATCAATTTCTGAACATGAGTCACCATTCGAGTAAGTAGTAATGCAGCTGTCAATTCCAGGCGTGGTATTGTTAGCTTTTTTAAAGGAGCCACCTTAGTTTTCGAGCACACGAGTGTGGAATGGATACCTGTGGACTCAAAAGAAACAATTAAATATATAACTGCAGACATCGCGAATTGCGATGCGTCAGAGAAGCCGTGTAACTCGATTTTGGAATTGCTCAAGGTGCTAAGCCACCTTGGCAACGTGAGCTTGGCCAAGCCTTTTAAATCTTCTCTGATGAAAAGCCAGCGTTGGGGCAATAGTGGCGGCAGTTGTTCATCCCAGTGAAGTTTGTGGAGCCAAAGTTCTTGTAGCAACATCTTTGCTTTGATTACTACCGGTGAGATGAATCCGAGTGGATCGAATATTTGTGCTACTTCCGATAATACAGTGCGCTTTGAGATGATGCTAGATTGTGGGTTCAGTTTCGAAACAAATCGGAATGTGTCCGTTGATGGATGCCAGTTTAATCCGGGTAATTTTGTATTACAATCGTCAAATGTAATTGCGCTGTCCGATGAACGTTGTGGTGACACCTCTGTTAGCAACTCAGAAGTGTTTGAATGCCATTTTGCCAATGGAAAGCATCAGGCATGGCATAATCCAATGAGTTGATTAGCGATTTCAATTAATTCAGTAGTAGTGTCAGCTCCTCCAAATATGTCATCCACGTATCTTCCTTGTTTGATAGGTGGAATCGCTAGTGGAAATCGATGACCTTTATCATCAGCTAGTTGTTGAAGCGCTCGAGTTGCTAAGTAAGGAGCCGCTTTTGTACCGTACGTCACTGTAGTTAGGCAATACGGCACTTCGTTCTGATGTTGATCGACCCACAGTATTCGTTGGAGATCCCAATCTGCTCTGTCCACGTCTATCTTTTGATACATTTTTGTGATGTCAGTGGCGAATAACTGCCGATGCAGGCGTATCCATAGAATCACATCAACAATGTCCAATAACAGATTTGGACCAGTGTGCATGATGTAATTCACTGAAATGCCAGATGCTGTGGCACACGACCCATTGAACACGACCCTTAGTTTCGTGGTCTCTTTGTCGGGTTTCAGCACCCCATGATGTGGTAGATGATAGACTGTGGATGTGGAATCAGGTGTGTAGTCAGCTCGAACCATGTGGCCTAGTGTTTCATATTCACTCATGAAGTCGTAGTATAACTTGCCATAGATTGGGTCACTGGTTAGTCTCCTAATTGTTCGTTGAAGAGCGTTGTGAGCAGCTTTGTAAGAATTACCCAGTTGTTCACGTGGGGCTGTTAGTGGAATGCGAACAACATATCTGCCTGAAGAGTCACGTCGATGAGTCATTTTGAAGTGCTCTTCACACTCCCGCTCAGCTGCCGTGAGATTTTCGGTGGCGTCAGCAGGTAGTTCTTCTTGGACCCAGAACTTCGTGAGGAGCTGTTGCAAGTAATCTCCAGTTGAGTTTGAGGTCACATAGTATGTGTGGGCAGATTGACTTGAGGTCGCATTGATTGGTCCTAGTACCAACCAGCCAAAAATTGATAATTGCGCCATTGGCATTAATGGTGATGGATTGATGATGTCTGGTTGTATGATCTTCCCATAATTGTCTGCTCCAATTATTACATCAATTTGCCGAGGCACGAGGAATCGTTCGTCGGCGAGTTGTAGATTTGTCAGGTGTGGCCAGTTAATTTTTCGTGACTTGAACGATGGTAGAATGGTTGTCACTTTCTTTAAAATGTGAGCATCAACATTCACTGATGAATTGTCGTGAATTGAGCTCAGCGTGATGATCAATTTTCCCTTTGTTTGAGTGGCTTTGCCACCTCCAATCCCATTTTTCGTGATCGTGGACCGATCAGGCGGAGTGGCCACTTGTGACGCAATATCTGCGGATATAAATGTCAGTTCAGATCCAGGATCGATCAAGATTCTTACCGTGAGGTCAGCTGTTGGAGACTTCAATATAGCAGTGTCAGTTGCTAATAATGTGGATGTGATTGCAGTTGAGTTAGTTGAATTGACGATTGTACAGACTTCCTATGGTTTTGAAGTTCCTGCTGGAGCCAGAGATGAAGCTTTCCGTTGTTCGTCAGTGAGTGGAGCCAATGGTGTATATTGTGAGCCATGCAACAACGTATGATGGCGCACACCGCAGATCTTACAGCTGCTCTGGGATCTGCAATCTCTGGACGAATGATAGCCCAAGCAGTTGAAACAGAGTCGATTTGTTATTGCTCGTTGCTTTCTGGCATCGCCATTCAACTTCAGGAATGCTGGACAATTTGCAATGAAATGCTTCTCCTTGCAATACGAGCACTCAGTTGTTCTTGGTCGTGAGGAGTCAGCTTGTGATGGTGCGTTTGACGTTGACGGTGTTGCAGAAGTTGACACCGTTCCCGGTCGTGCAGTCGCAGTAGTTCCCGAGCGCACTAATGTGGCATTGTGCGCAGATTCGAAACTCAGGCGTTGTAATGAAGCGCCAGATTTTTGTTGCGATGCATTGCCAGTAGTTTTCTGCGAACCTTCCACTGACTTGAAGGCTCAAGCGTGGTTTTGCATGAAGTTCAAAAAGGACATCATTGACGGGTAGTCCTTCGCGTTGCCAATGGTGGATTCCCACGCCAGCCGTGATGATCGATCCAGTGATTGAGTAGCCAATGCAACAATCAAATGTTCACCCAACTTGTCAGTCACATTGAGTGTGCGTAGAGAATGATACGCTTCCACGATTTGATCGTGATTAGCCACCAGTGCTGAGGCGGCTTGATTCGTCAGTGGTTTCAATTTGATGAGCTTGTCGAGATGAAACTGGATCAGGTCGCGGCGCTTCTCATAGCGTGCAGCCAGTAGATCCAACGATAATTTCAATGATTCTGGTTTCATAGCCAGTGAATTGATCAAGGTTGCTGCAGCTCCTTTTACACATGATCGAAGATACTGCAATCTTTGCAGTTCCGTCAGTTCGTCATTGTTCATGATCACCATTGTGAACATCTCTTTGAAGCTTGACCATTTCTTCATGTCTCCCAAGAAGTCAGGTAATGCCAAATCTGGTAACTTGCTGGTTTGCAGGTGGGTTGACGAGGTTGTGGCCGCCGTTGATTGAGGTGGAGCTACAGGTTTTTCTTTTCGCGCAGTTTTGTTTTTATCCGAGAATACACATATGATTCACTCATGAATACATTCTCAGCAAAGTATTCATGATTTGTGAATGCCTTGGGCCAAGTCACCTCGAAGTACGAGTGCTCTTTCAAGAATGCTTTGTGCACTGAATCAGCGTAATTCAGGTGCTCAGTCACCACCTGTTCCGACAGCAACGTATCTGTTGAATGTACGTCATTGCACATCTCACGTAGCAATTGAAAGCGAGCGAGTTGAGTCTTGACTTTTAATGTCAATTCTGATGACAATTCAGCCGGGGAATCGCTTCTCAATCGTCTTGGTTGATTGGCACTGTTGTGAGATGCTTCTTGCGTTCTGTGATCAGGTGGTGCCAGTGTGTTGCCAGGACATGGTGTCACTGTGTTGCCAGGACATGATGCCACTGTGTTGTTAGTTGGTGCTGACAGTGTGGAGTCAGAACATGTAGCCACTGTGGATCCAGTCATTGGCAGATCAATTGTAATTACAGGTGCGGAGCATGGCCGTACTAGTGGGCCCGGTTGTATTGATGGGGCATCTCCTGCCTCACTGCTTGCTCGAGTGGGAGAGATCATTTTAGATGCAGTGGGAGAAACCTCTCGTTTAGGCGGCGTGCGTTTAGTCGTCATCGGCAATGTTCGACAAATTTCGTAGTTTTTCCCGCTTTCTTGCACTATGCACACGCACAACTGTTTTCACCAATGTATACACACACACAATTCACATGTATCACGCGACTTGTACGATGCGCACGCACTGATTTCGTAACCGTTATTTACCACGAGGCACTTATAACACAATTTCACACACTAAACTCGCACCAAACATCCGGCTCGAAGGACCAAATGTTTGAGCGAATTCAGGATTATGAATGTTTTTCAGGTGATTGAATGACTGTACACACACTGGTAATTTTAATGTCACATATATTAAATGAAGCACACAATATAACACACGTTATAAAATAAAATGGATGTCTAGTGAGCGAAATTATGTGTAAATTGTGGTGGCGTCAAAATAAGTGTCATTATTATAATCACGTTTGATCAGTAATTGATTGCGGGTTGTAAGGCCGCAATTCTTAAAACTTATGTGATCTCCGTCGTTGAATTATTGAATTATTGTGAAGAATAGTCAGTAGTGCTGAAATACCGGCACGATTACGCACGACTCGTGGGTCGTAAGTCCACGAAAAACGCGTAAATCACTGTATGTATGTAATCAAATTATATTCACGAGCAGTCAATAAGTGCAGTCAATAATAGTAAGAACAGTTATTATCACACACAATGAATAGTAGACACAACGATAGATTCAATTGAACTTCTCTAAGATTGTCGGAACAATAAGCGCGGAGACATTCAACGAGAAGGCAGCCGAAAACAGACTAGCAGCATGCAGCACTAGTTGCATGCATGCAGTCCCAAAAAAAGGGGGCGCATCATCAAAGCCATCGCTTAGTCAAAGATGGCGCCAGCATTAATAATCGTTGACAGAAGTGTCATTCTCAAACAAGGGTCGTTTTTTTTTATAAACATGGGATAACGCGAAGGATAAAATTTTTAGAAACATTTTTATTTCGTTACACCAAAGAAGTATAACTTCTTACGTGCGTACATCAGTACACACACACAATTTTTTTTTTTCTATCTGAATTTCAGATATTACGTCGCGTTCAGTATTATATCATATACTCTTTTAAATCGTGATCTATGATTGATTGATATATCTAAGTGGTGATAAGAGGTCACCACTATCGAGCATTCAACAAAAATAGCAAGTTATCATGATTGTCGGTAACTCTCGATTGTTGTCCACTTAGTATTTGCCACCAGCGCTCAACTTTGACTTACAGCGCTGTGAATTCGCGCACAGAGCTCGCGCCTGATTGGCCAAGATTGATGGCCATGAACTTCACTTATTTCGCCGCTAGGGTCTGTGGCGCATGTAGGTTAGGTCCACATCCGGGATCACATGACCACGACTCTTCCTCATTGTTCGTTCAACTGTATAAACCAAGTTGTGAAGGAAGTGACAAATTCAGCTATTTACATTGCATATTAGTAAGTAATGTGTTTTGTCCATTCATGTTTATTAATGACAAATGCAGAAATATAATTTTACCGAACAATATAGAAAAATATCATATCGATGATATCAACAAACAATTAATCTACTATATCGGGTAAAATACATATTGAGATTTTTAATGAAATATATCTTATTATGCAATATTTCATATTCACTTTTCTATCTCATTATGTTGCATACGTCCACAAATCAGAATTGGCTATGTTTTTTTATCAATCAATTGCCAATCGATCAATTCTCTGTGCAATCCTTTCAGTGACAATGTCAAAGATACATCTATTATATCGTTGTTCTTTTGAATATAGGCAATTGTATTGTTTACAATATAATATTCAATAAAAGACAAAAATCAAATAAAGTTTATCTCAAAAAATTCTATATATTCACGTTCAGCTACAATTGATTTGTAATACCATAGAGTGTATAGATGATTGTTCACGATAATAATATCACTCGGTTTGAAAATATATGTTTAAAAATTTCGAAATAGTATTTGCATATATGATATTTCGATACAACATATTTTTCTAAATTTCCAATATACCATATATGTTGTCACAATCAACTAGCATTGCTACTGGAGACAAGGAACATCGCCGAAGAGCGCAGGACGCAGAAGTTCTAAATATGTACCCTGCGGACACATATTTAAACCAAAATTGAACATTAGAGTTTCACGATAGCCTACGATATTCGAGTGTAATTATTACTTTTTGATATTTGTCTCTGTTTGCTGTACACATTCTCAGAATTGATCAACATTGCTGCTTGAGATGAAAAACATTTGAAAAACAAAAACATCGCCAGAGAGCGCAGAACGCTGAAAGTCTAAATATGTACCCCGTGGATACATATTTAAACCAAAATTGAGCGGCAAGAGAGTTTCGCGATTGCCTACGATGTTCGGGTTCTGTTATTACTTTTTGATATGTCTGATTTACCATACACATTGAAAATATTCTTAAGAGTGTCAGGACTACTATCGTGATGGCACACTATTTTAAATACATAATTGAAATTGATCCCATTAATACATGATTTTGCGTTTCTGGTTATTGCGCAATATTATTAGTACGATTGTACATGAACATTTTTTTTCTTTAATAATCACAGAATCTATTTGTTGATATTTGACAATGCATGTATTAAAGAGTTGAATTTTGGTATCCAATTAATATAATTTATGTTTCATTCAGGGTATATTGCATAGATTTCAGTATGCCGATTGTGACGATCACACCACACAGAAAGTATCCTCTAGCGAACCCGTGTCAATGCATAATATCGGCACGGGAAAAACTAGGGGAAACAAAAAAAAAAAAAAAAAAAAAAAAGATGTAACGTGGGATCGAACCTACTACCGCCAGGCCTGCTAACACCGGCGAATCGGTCCCACTTCGGCAGCATCCAGCACGTGGGAGAGCGCGCCCCACTACTCGCCAGCCGCACAAGTGGGGACAGACGTCACGCATCTCAGAAGATCGAGATGCATCTCGCGTAGGGGATGCGCGGATGGACCATCGCACCGACTCGCCCGGCTATATAAGGGCAGGTTTTGCGGCAGAAGGGCAGTGTTCCGGCAGCCAGTCAGCGTATACAGGCCTACAGTCCACAAGACGACCAGCTCCAGCCCGCCAGACTTCCTATATCTTCCTGTGAATACTCGTCGTTATTTTAAACGCTTGTATTCTTTCCACTCTCCAGACTATATCTTCCTGTGAATATTCGTCGTTATTTCAAACGCTTGTATTCTTTCCACTCTCCAGACTATATTTTCCTGTGAATACTCGTCGTTATTTTAAACGCTTGTATTCTTTCCACTCTCCAGACTATATTTTCCTGTAAATACTCGTCGTTATTTTAAACGCTTGTATTCTTTCCACTCTCCAGACTATATTTTCCTGTGAATACTCGTCTTTATTTTAAACGCTTGTAGTCTCTTTCTCTCTCCAGACTTCGCCTGTAAATACTTGTAGTTGTTCTCAACGCTTGTATTCTTTCTCTTTCCAGACTTCGCCTGTAAATACTTGCAGTTGTACTCAACGCTGGTATTCTCTCCCAGGAAAACCACGAGACCAGCTAAATCACCACTCCAAATACCTTACCGTACGTGCTGCCCCACCCCTACCCTTCACCGAGCGGGCGGAGGCGCAGGCGTCGGAGGTCGAGCGACGTAACAAACTTCAGCGAAGTACTGGCAACAATCGAAACTCGCGAATAAATTTTTGTACGTCATAACGAGACCTCGAGCTGAAAATTGTACACACGGCTGAAACACCAATAAAACCTGACTAAAATACCAGAAACATACACCGGCCAGTCTTTTGTACGTTTCTATCCACTCTCATCCTGCACGAACCCTGACAACTGAGCAAGACGCAATCATCGAGGGTAACTATCTTGACGACGGTCGAGCAAGGAACATTACACGGTGAAACAAAATTTCTTTCAAAAGTTACCAAATGAAATATTCACGGAAATTGTATCCTACTTGACATTTAGAGATCAATGTAGACTCATCCGCATCGAAATATTTGGCATCAAAAATATGCTCGTTGCCACGAAATATAGAAATTACACCACAGCAGTGTTTCGGAACTACACGGGTAGACGTTAATAGATTCGAAAGATACATTTCTGCTTCATCAATAATTTTCGTCGTCAATCCATTGGGTTATGGTACAGACTCGAAATTACGAAAAATCGTAATAGCTGATATGAACGTTAGTAATGTTAGCAGAATCAGAATTGAATGTATGTTACTTAATTATTTCAATGATCCGAGACATTGCGTAGTTGAAGTTGATCTGAGTGCCATCATAATTGCACCATTCATCGTAAGCCAGATGTCTGTCAATTGTCCAAGATTGAAAAGACTGATTTGGGGAATTACAAGAGGATCATGTGATCGAAGGCTAAAACAGTTCTTCACAGATTCAATTGTCAAGAAATCATTCAAAATACTTGAGATAAACAAGAACAATCATTTTTCTGGTTCAGCATTGGCACATGCGCAAATCTCAATACTCACGCATTTAACATTGAAAAATTGTAACAAATTGCATCTCCGTCACTTAAGAACTGTAGGAATTTACCTATTGATTTGGATTTTCTTTCATCATCAACATTTCATTTAATAATTCTTGTGTTCTTTCATTTCATGAAGTTCATCAGAAATAACAAAACTGTTATCAGTCTGGAAATTACTTATTGCTGCGATGATGAAAGAGGCCCTAATATGGATATCATATTGAATAGTCTTGGATGTACTATGATAAGTCGTTTCGTTTTGATGAATGATATTACGTATTCAAATCAATATATCTCTTGGGAGATGATGAACAGACCAACGTACGCATTGGAGGAATTAACAATTGGTGGTCATAGGGGTTTGAACCCACATATTCTTTCATGCGTTATACGTAATTTACCGAATTTGAAGTACCTCAAGATATCAAGTACGATATTGACAATGATAATTGCATTAATTTCAATTTCATATACCACTTTTAATATTTAAGGTAGTTCTCGTGAAAAATTATTTTCTATAGAATTCTATAAAACTCTCAGGATATGTTTAATAACATAAAATATATGTATTATTAAAATTTTAGTTCGATGACATGTACAGAAATTAAGATATTTAAGCGCAAACTTTGTTAATTTAACACGTAAAGGATAGGCCGCGCGATAAGAATGACGAATTGCTAAAAAACTTTTCTCTAGATTTTTTTGAAAATTGAATATAATACACAACTACTCAATCTAAACTTACTGTGAAAATTTGAAAACCTCTACCCGTTTAATTTAAGAAAAAAGCAAATATAAGTAACGTGAGATAAAGATTTTGCATCTTATATAGTAAACTTGGCAACACTGCAACCATATATATAGGTATAGTAGGAGCGCGAAGCAAGCAGCATTTGAAAGGTGGATTTGACGATAATAATGTATTTCATTATTTATCAATTAAACATTATTCATAATAATTATCAAATAAACAATTTGTTCATAATAATAATAAAAGTATATCATATGGATGGGCATAAATGCAGAAAAAAAAATATTGTACCATAATTATAGAAAGAAAAATATATTTACTTATTATATATTGCACTTCAACATGCAATTTAACATATTTAATATATTAGAACATTTTTGTTATATAATTCAGAAACTTATCTTTTAAAATAGACTTCAAATATTTGGCACACATACTTTCATTATATTTACTTCCTAGAATTTTTTATTCATAAGTATTGAATTTTCTAAATTTTTCAACTTAACTATGATTAATAATAATATCAGGATAAAATATATATTATTCATTTTCTTTTAAATTTTCAATTATTTTACTAATAGCTTTTTTATGACTCGTAACTTTTGGTTTTCCTGTTATCACGCACTTTTCTGACAATAATTCTATCACAGCTACTTCACCTCCATTATTTAAACAATTCTGCAAAATGTTATAACTAATATTTTCTAAAGCCATTTTTTTTAATAATGGTTCAGAAACGACTTTTTTCAATAATATTAAGTTTTCTAGTCTACTGTGAATAATATCGTATTGTAATTCATCTGTTAAACAATCGCTGTACTTTTTACTTTGGTTGACAATTTCTTTTTCGTTTTGGGTGATCATGACCAACTTTCTCAAAATTTTGACATCATATAAAGCTTCATGAAAATTGTGTGAATCATTAATTTTTAAAATATCAGAAGCTAAGGTAGATAATTTAAACATTCCTGGGCCTTTCCTCTGTGAGAAAGTTTTACGAAAAATGCCTAATGTATCACAAAAACTTGTAATCACAGAAAAATCTTTTTCCATTTCACAGCTTATAATTGCTTTAAGCAATTGAGGTATATCAAACTTAGCGTTATGTGCTACTAATATCATGTCTGATCTTTGGTAAGTTTTCAAAAATTGCAAAAATGCAAGTAATGCATCTTTCAAAGATAATGAGATTACTTTTGTATTTCTCAAAAATAACTCACCACCAATACTGTGAAGACCAGTAATTTCAGTAGATTCAGAAGAAATTCTTTGAGTTGGTGTAATATATACATTGAATTCATAATCAATACATACTGCAGCAATTTGCAGTATACCATCAGATCTATAGAGACCACAAGTTTCTAAATCAAAATATACAATAATAGTAGAATCCGGTATAGATCTTATTTGAGAATAGCTTGACGTTTCTGAAAGTAAATTTATTTCTTGCGAATTAATACCACAATTCGATTTATACGTTACTCCTTCGGTTCTTTCATTTCTCCGTCTTAATTTCTCTCTATTTTTGGATAATTCTATCCTTCTTTTTTTATAAGCTTTTGTTTTTATCTTATCTGACCTCTTAGCTTTCTTACTATCATATTGCCTTACATACTTGCTTGTATAAGAACCTGGAGTTATATTCAGTTTCTCTTGAATATTTAAAATACTGCACTCTCCAACATTTTTTGTGCATACTGCATCTGCTATTCTAAAATCAGCTGCTGAGCTTCTGCTAAGACACCTACTTTTTGGTGCTTTATTTGCAGCAATGTTATTGAAATTTTCATTTGCTTGACTTGAAGCAGATGTTGAAAATTTTGAAGCATTATTAGCATATTTATTAAACAAGATTTCTAATTTAACGAACAATTTACGATCTTCTAATTTCACTGTCTGATTATTTGAATTTTTTTTACGTGAACACCAGGTACCGCAATTTTCGTGCTGATCAAAAAGATGTTGGGGGATAGAACGTATTGCTGCAGCAAGTTCTTTACTTTTACCATTATTTTGTTCCATTGCATAACCAAAACATCTTTTTATATGCTTGATTACACCTTTTTTGTTCAATTCTTTTGAAGATTTGGCCACACCATACAAATCTTTTCCAATATTTTTTACTAAATGACCATGATCTGCTAATTTGTAAACAGTATTGGAATTGTTTTTTCTTATGGCTGCTATCGTGCTGCTATCTTCGTCACCTATGACTACACGAACATTGAGGTTTGCATTTTTCAAAATTTGACTTTTATTTACCAAATCTGCTCCTACGTCGGCCTCCATTGCTTTGGCACTCCCCTCAAAATTTTTACGGCAATCATGGTCATTTTTATTATGTCCTAAATCACATAAACAGCATTTGCGATTTCGGGTACGGTAATCAATAATTTTTCCCGACAAAAAACCAATTATGGTTCCATAACCATTAAAGCTGTCGTAACTTCTGCCACACCCTCTCTTAGACCATCCCATATCATAAGATATTATAATATTAACAATATTACCTAATGCTTGGTCAAATTGAGGACTAGATTGTTTATTTTGTTCTATATTTGATGATTCAGATTCTGTAGGAAGACTAGGATTACTAGAATTATTATTTCGAAGTGTTTCTAAACTTGGATATATGTCATCAACTATATGTTTGGGCCTGTAAAAAACAATAATTATGATCATTTTTTGTTTCTTTATTTCACACATTTTTAAAGGTATAACAGACAAAAGTCAAAATGTAAGGTGTATCGTATACCATTTATGTATAATTACAAAAGATTGTAAATAGATTCAAATAATTCATTCAATAATTTGCATTCAAAAATCATAATAATTCAATATGTACAATTCGAAACCAATAATCATGTAAAAGATACGTTCACTTACAAAATATTTCTTAACTTTTCTATATTCTCTATAACTAAACGACGCTCTTCAAAAGCAGCTTTTTGGCAACTTTCTTCTGCAGTCATCTCGATGGCTGGTCCAATGATATGCTCATAACGCTTGAACATGTCAGCACTAATATTTGGCAAATTTGCACATGATAATATTTTTTGAAGCCCAGTCATACCTCCCCCAGAGGGAATAGCACCTATAAATAATAAATCACAAAATATAATAATATTTAGTCAATTCGTAGTGAACATTATTTTACACTGCACATATTATTATTTTTCAAAGTACAAAAAATGATTGCTGCTATTGTTACTCATATTTTATAAAAAAAACTCAATTAATATATTTATAAAAATAATGCGATATTATGAATAATTAAAGAATGATAAATTAAAACAAATAAAATTATAATAAATATTCAAATAAAATAACTCACCTAGTATAAGGCAGGTGTTATTCTCGTACAAAACTTTATTATTTATCTCGTGGACATTGCTAGTACAAACGTCATTGACAATTTTGCACTTTTCACATATAATAGTAAATATTGAAGCCTGAGCAACCACTCTTTCTTTACTACTTTTTTCCAAATCTAAAAGATTACTGCAAGATTTACACTTTAAATTTTTTGAAAATACTTTTATATCAATAATTTGTTTTCCTTCGAGGTTAGAAATGCAGCTATCAGCGGAGCTACAACTACTTTCGTCTTTTACTTTTGCAGCAGTCATAGCTTTTAAACATTTTTTCACCTTGTCCACATTTTTCTTTTTTGCAAAACGTCCTTTATTATTTCTATATTGTTTATCACACATATTGCAAAATTATTTTATAAAAATATTACCAACTAATTATACACTACAAACAGCAGCAGACGTTATTGTGCTATGTATATTACGGTGTTGCCAAGTTTCAAAGCTCTCTCAGCGAAGTACAAATTAAATTAGTATGTGTACACACTTACAGGCAGTAGCGCATGTGTACGTGCTTGTCCGTGTAATATGACATATATATATCATGAGAACTACCTTAACAATATAATTTTAGATTTTGATCTCGACGAGCACATATTTTTTTCAAACCAATCCAGTTGTGAAACATTAGTACTGGATGATGTTATGTGCTTGAATTGCGCGATTTGGTTCACAAAATATCAAAGATTAAAATCTATAACATACCGAGGGTCATGCGAATTAAGTGGATGTCATTTGAGTATGTTTGTTATGATAAATCGAGAAACTTTACAAGTTTTCGATGTCACTGGCGCAGAAATAATAACATGCCTTCAATGCATCGCTCAACTTGAAATTATAGACAGTCCAGGTAATAAGCCAATACAGATTGTAATCAATACAGAACGCATTGAAGGAGCACTATCAATAAATCCGGTTATTGATGTTTCACATTCATTTGTGATTTTTACCGATGTTGCACAGAAAAATTGAATGATATTAATTTGTCTTCAAAGTTCGGGCGCTGTTCCCAACGCATAATTTTCATTCATCTACGTATGTTTAGAATAAATTCAAATTACTGTGGTAATAACGATTTATTGTGATTCATGAATTATAGTAGACTCTAATAATATCTCGCTCATGAAGTCAATAAACCAATAAAAACAAATTTCATACATAAAAGATATGCAAAATAAAAATGAACGGTGAATTAAAATTCTGAACAGAAAAATGATAAAAAATATTTATAGCGATGCGTATCTATTGCATTTTGATATTGGTCAGATACGTTATTATGTATGATAGAATATGTATGTGAATCATTTATATGCTGTTATTATTCTTAGATGCATGTGTACTATTTACAGATGCATGGACATCTATCTAATTATTGATGGTTAAGTACAGGATTTTCTTGATAAATTTTTTACGCAAAAGATATAATACAAATGTAATTGTTGATAACATAATTTTATTCATATAAGTTAATTGTGTAGCCGAAGGATTTACTTCGATTGGCAAGAATTGTGAAGAATAACATTATATTTTTGAATTATATATATTTTAAGGGGGTAGTCTCATGTCCGAGCCTAAAATTTAAAGGTTTTTAATGAATTTTTTTTTTGCGGAAAATGAAATTCAATCTTTTCATGACAATTTTATGTTATTATTTACATATTGAGAAATACAAAAAAATTTTTGTTAAATGAAAAAAAAAATTATTGACGTCGTTTTGATGCCTTGAAGAAGGCCTCTCGAAAAAAAAGTAGGTGGCTGGCCCCCCTGACTACTCCTCTTGTAATCATCTGAAATCAAAATTTCAAAATGATTATTATTCAGTAGTGTTGCCATTCTGTCCCGTACTAGAATCAAAATTTTTGATTGAAAAATAAAAAAATTGCGGCCTTGTGAAAAAAAAATTTTAAAATCGACTTTTTTTTTGCTCTAAAATTAAGATAAAAAAAATAAAATTGACAAAAAAATCTAATTCTAGTACCCGACAGAGCCATAGATGTGTAGGACATTATGTTCAAATTTCAGACCGATCCGTTGAATAGTTATTCTTTAATCATCCAGGCCGACAGAAAAAAAGTAGTTTCGAGAAAAACGCGTTCAAAGTTTGGAAAGAAAATTACCATTGAAAATTTATACTCACATTAATCATCTATTCCTGCCGCGTACAGGATACCTTCAGTTTCTTCATAGGCATCATTTCCAGCAACTCTCGCTGATCTGCGTAATTTTCACTTTCATTCAAAATGCCAATATTTTACGTATCGTACACTTCAGGTATAAATTTTTCAAGAGTATAGGGTCACAAACAATAGCGCAGGTAGGAGCGCCGCATAGGCAGGGTTCGCTCTCCCCTATTATTTGCTACAACTTCGGAATGACTCAACGTATCGGTCTACAATTTTCACAGTACATTCTCAACTTATTAAACTTTGAAAATATGCAAAAAAAAAAAAATCAATTTTTTGAAAATCGGACATGAGACTACCCCCTTAATGAAAATATAATTAGAAAAGTAACAAAAAACTTCATATTTTTGTTTATTATTGAAGCAAATGTATCATATTTTAATCCAAATACGGAAACCAATACCCGTTGCTATTATAATATAATGGAGCTCAGTGAATAGCGAGTATGAACACCAAAATATGACTGAACAATGTTGCAAAAGAGTTTATATTCGCCCATAAATGCATTGGACTCTGCTCGAAAGCTGCAGATTGTCCCCATTTTGTTCTTCCCAGACGAAAGAATGCTGTTTCGTCGCAGACCCGACCGAACTTCTTCACTGTTGACATTCGAGGCCTGGCTCCACAGTCCTTTCCATTTCTTATGAGGTTGCATGTAGTGCTAGGCAACCTCCCCCGAGACTACTCGGTTGAGATAACCACTGCCACCACGAGTCCAACCCAATTAGATCGATCACCCCGCCACCGTAGTGACGGAGGGGCTCTCACAATCGAATCACCCATGATACCAAATTATCAGTGGAGCTTTGCTCACCTCTTGGCTGTTGTTCTGTCTCGAACATAGGACATCCTCAAGCCAGGAGCCTAATGTTCCGAATCGGTTAAAGCAAAATAAAACCGAGAAGTGGCAAGGTCGTGGCATACTATATATATATAACATACACATATATGTACGCCAACTTACCCCGCACTCTTCTCGGTCTTCTCTTCGGGCCTACCGTTCGGAAGATAATCAACCCCTCAGAGGTATTTTGCATTTAACGCAAAATGGCACGACTACTGGTGCCTACATTCACCAGCATCGTGCCATACCTTCGTTCTCATCTACCCTGGTGCGAAAAGTTACCAGTCAACTGTACGACTGGTCCCCGCTTCGACCAGGGCCACACCAAAATATGACTATTAATTAATTTAGTGGGAAAAAGAAATAATGAAACATTTTTTGCGTTCATTATTTAGATGCCACGAATACCTAAAAACATTATCGCCAATTTTCATGTTTTCATCAAGCATACATGTTGAAAGAAATATGGACATTATATATATCACATGCACTTGCGCATTAAAAAAAAAAAAAAATGTTACGATTTTCGATTAAAAGCAGAAGAACGTTAGAACTTTTTCGACGTGAAACATTTGTTTCACTCCATCAGCCAATTCGCTACCGCGTCACCCCTCTCCTTTTTGTTTATAATTCTTGGAAGTAAGCGTTGTTTTGTTAGCGTCGTTATATTCAGCCGCAGTGCTGTCACCATAGTGTAAGACAAATTTATGTGTTATTCGTGAAACAGAAGACATCGTGATCACACAAGTGAGAAGAGCAAACGCCTGACGAATTTTTTTTGGTGCGAACGGAACGGCATCAGGACAATTTAACAAGCCTCTATGTAAGTATTTCATTTGTATTTTCATTAGTGTACCAATAGTTATGATTCTTTTTTTCGTCGTCGTCTTGAATATCTTTCCGCGTTGAAAAAAAATACAAAATTTCATCATAACATGAGTTCAGTCAGGAAAATAAGCAACAAGTTACACTTTCTATTGAATTTTAGTATATTTTATAAAAAAAAATATATGATAATTCAATCAAAATATTAAAAATACGCATATAATATATTAAAAGTGATGGGTAATTTTCAAAACAAAAAAATGTTGGGTTTTTTCAGCTAAAAACATAACAAAACAATAAATTCTTGGAAGAGAAGGCTACTTCGTTTGTTCAAAGGAAGAGTCGTTTGGCTATTTTGTCCTAACAACCAGTACGCTACGTCGTCGATGCCCACTCGGCTGCCGTGCCATCATCTACCGCGATTCTGTACACACAGTCGTGAACATTCAACGTTTCGTAACAGCAGTGATTGACTATACGTAAGTGATGCATTTGATCCCTTTTATTCTCTTCCAATTTTGATAATCAATTTTCCAACTTATTATCATTGATGAAAAGTAGAATCGCGAAAAGAATATTGTTCTCCGGTATATACAGACCACACATAATATTTATTGTAGGGTATAATACGTGAGAACAAAATGGATGAACAATTACAGAATAGCTAGAGCTCAAGTTCTTTTTTCATGAACTGTAGTTTTGCCTCAGAAATTAGTATCGATGACGACAATCCTAATATTATCAATACAACTTCAATCGCTTCTTTATTGCACGAATGGGAGCTTGATCCATATATCGAATCATTTACACGTAAGTTAGGCAAGCTAAATGATTGAAAACTGAATCATAATTTGTAGTGATTTCCTGCGTGCCGACAGTGTTCCACTGCATACCAATATCACCAAGAATGTGCAACGAATTGAATCTATATATTTCATTAAATCCATATGTATCATATATTTTTTTAAATAATATCCCAGAACTGTAATTATTGGTGGAGTATATGTTATAACGATCACCTTTCCGCAGAAAAGCTAAAAATCCGGTGTAATTGTTCAACAGCCGGACTTAACGTTACAAAATTATTTATATTCTTTATTTTGCCCCAAATTAAGACAAAATATTTCAAGGGATGCCACCCTAGTTGATAAATTTAAATGAAATGTCACTAGATAGAACTAGGGAATTTCTTTAGTAACCTGTTGAACTGCCGGAATGCTGAAAATGAAATAATTGTAGAAATAAACCTGAAAAATAATGACTCGACCATTCTAAGATAAATAATTCGGTTAAATGTGGTTAAATTAACAATAATTTATTCAAATAACATGTTCCAGAAATAAAGAACTTTGTCGTACATGAAATAAACGTTTGATAATTATTAAAAATGTTTGATACTAATTGAAAACGTTTGATAATAATAAAAAATGTTTGATACTAATTGAAAACGTTTGGTAACAATTGAAAACGTATAATAATTACTAAAAATGTTTGATAATTACTGATAACGATTGATAATTGTTGGTTATTAATTAATACTAATAGCAATTCCGGCGAATCATACAAAAATAATAAAATTATTACAATTTATTACTTTTGAATCATTATTCGTGAAACACCAATATGATCGTTTCTACGGATCATTAATTATTGATATTTCACCAATATTAATTAGTGTAATGCAGATTTTCTATACAATATCACACACAAAGTCCCTTTTGGAGATCTTCTATCTCTTTCTGTTACGCGTGAAGCCCGGGATGGGTCTACAAATACTGATTTTATACAAACAAATATGATTTACTTATTAACAATATCAACTAGTGACTTCGCCCGTAATAAAATTGCTGCGCTGTCGAATCGCTTAAGAATTATTTCAGAGAAAAATAAGAAATATTATGAACAAAATATTAAAAGAAAATTCAGCCCAATAATGGCGTCACTCACCACTTACTATCAATTTAAGAAAATTTCTTACTCCACGCCGTATTTAACTTCCACGGCCTTCAAGTATTACAATTCTTTTCTCAAACTTTCAATACAATCCTGTGTACGATTATCTGGCGTCGTTTCCCAATATTTTTCGGCAATTTCTTTCTCTTTTACAATTTTTCACTTTATACAACTCTGTCACTCACATACAACGCAACCACACTCTATGCTGTCCCAGGGCTAAGTGAAGTCAAAAATGGCCGGAGCGTCAGTCCTGGTGGCGTCTTCTTCTTCTCGAACCTTCGGTCGTCTTCTTCGTGTCTCCATGCGGAGTTGATTGGCTGCGACAATTCAAGTTCAAACATTCGGATCTCTGATTGGCCGGTCGTTGACCCGACGCGGACTCTACCGGGATAAAAATTATAAGGTCTATAATCATTTATCGACTGCAGTATTGAATTGTGCAGATTGGATCATAATTATATGGATGAATTCGGTAGTCCGGTGGCGCCAAGTCGATGTTTTCAGATCTGGTGGTATCACTAACCCTCAAAAGCGTCATACATGGTGCATCGCTGCTGCACACCATGATTGAATGTAGTGTTGACGTTGTTATTCTCAATTATTACACGGTGATTAATTCGTGATTATTAATTAATAATATTTCCTCCGGATGTTTTGCTCCCGTGAGTATTATTTTGTAATCACTATAATTTTCTCTTCAATCTTTCACGAGGCATTCGCTTCACCACTCTCGTTTTTAGGTTAGTGCAGATCTATGGATGTTCATTGAATCATATGTTATCTCTTTTTTGCCCAACTCTCCGGAAAACGTATTATTGGCTCATTCCATTGGACACAATCAGCTCGATGATTTATTCATGGTGATGATGCTCGCCACGCGATGACATAGATGTTAACCTCCGGTTCCCATTCATACTGACACATTCATGCATTCACACAACACTCTCACAACCGTTCATATCTTTATACGCCAGGCAAACCTCCTTTTTATTTTATCTAATTCATCCGGATATTTCTTACTAAAACATAGGCAATTCAACTTATTTGACTTTATTTTATCTTCAGCGCAGCAATACTTTTGTACACAAAGAGCCAAGGGATGATGCGTCCAGACACATCATCACAATGTATAATTTGTCAATAGAAATTTAGTGTCAACTTTGTATTGGTAAAGGAATTTCTTCATCAGACTTACTTACAGTAGCAGATAATATATTTAAAGATTTGATATCTAGTGCGGATGATAGAAAAAAGTTTTTTGATCAGAGACAAAAGTGGCGAGACCAACACGTAAGTGTAACTGCTAATTTCACTGATTATATCTCAACTAACTAATCTTTTATTGCATTATGGACTCATCAAACATGGTGATTTGTTGAAACATATGTCAATTAATCATTATTTTGAATGTAGGCTTTGGCCATTGGAGAAAACTCCGAAGAGATTGTCGAAGTTGAAAAGTCGGCATGTAATATTTTCGTTAAAAAAAATGTTTACTGTCAAAATTGGCGCCAGATAGAATTAACGGAATTCTAGAAACACACGGTAGCTTGAAAATATTATAAGCGAATTACAATTGTGAAGTTGGTATTACAGAAAATCAAAGCAATGAAGTAGTTGATCATATTGTTGAAACGTTATTGGCCACGTTTGGAAGGTAGTTCAATAATATTTAAAAACTCGGAGATAGAATTTAATGAAAATTAATTAAAAATACAATTACTTACTAATCATATTTTCTATGTCTAGTGATTTATGGGAAGACTCGCATTATAAAGCAATAGCAAATTGTATAATAAAAATATTTCTGAGTGAAACATTAGAAATATACTATATTCCACGTATGTTAAAGAAAGAATCCAAAGATAATAAACATTGACAAGCACGGGATAAAGTCAGTGATAAATTTCGAAATCTCAAGTATATGCACGAAAAACTGTCACGTAAAACTACAAAAAGAAATAAATCAACAAAAAATGAATCGAATAGTTCAAAACTTCCACGACTTGAAGGTGCATTGAATTACAATACTAAAAAGATTATAACTCTATACTACCTTCATATAGATAATACACATACTATTATAATTCAAGAATATCCTTCATATACGCAATATTATTACATTAGTTTAATTTCAAAAACAAATTTTATTTTTTGTCATACAGACCAAAGTCATGGCGTAAAAAATAGCATTACGTAGCTCGAACAAAATGAAAATCCATTAAACGACTTATTGTGCCATTGGAAAGTTACAGCTGAATATCGATACAAATTTATTCGTAGCAAGAAAGATCTTTCTATTGACGAAATATTGATGACCTGGCCGGCCCTGAAAAATAGTGAACATGCACCTGCCTTAATTCAACAGGACTTTGAACTAATTCAGAAAAAAATAGTATTGAACGATTCTAGCAATGACAAAGTTGAAAATAGGGAACATCTAATTCATCAGTGGGAGAAATTTATAAAAATTATTCGAGAGAAAAGTAATTGTGCATTATCCGAATATTCACAAAAATTGATGCGCTTAATTGATGAAAACAGAACATCAAATGGTGAGTATAAATTTTATCTGCATGAAATGTGAATATGTAGTCGTCTACAATAAGTATAAATAACCTAATCTGTATTATAATGTTTATAGATTCCCGAGTTATAGCTCAATTACTTCTCCTGCCATACCTTGTCGCACCTCGAGGAAAATTATCTTGTGCAAATAAATCTAAGGAAAAAAAGAATAATACAATCAGCGTTAGGGAAAGCCTTGTAGTCTTTATACATGTGAGTACGACTTGATTGTGTTTACAATTATTGGTATTTGATGCATAAAATAATTTTTATATAAACATTTCAGGATTTAAAAGATATTATGAAAAAGCAGGTGGCATTGAAGAATGCATCAGACAAGCAACCAATTCAACCATATATAATTGCTGTTGGCAAAGATGTAGAGACAATCACCAAAATATTAGTCTGTGTGAATGAGGTTCAATTTAAAACATCATCCGCTGTCGAGGCAATTGACATATGCTTCAAATTATTTTTTGTGCTGGACGCAAAATACCCAGACAGCAGTAAATATATTTGGCTTTTAATTCAAATGGGACTATATAAATTGAAGACAAAAGGAGATTCTGAACCAAGCATCACGAGAATGGTAAACATTTTAAATGCTATAATTTAATTATTGGAGGGCGCATTACATTTTAGAGTGGTAGACATTTCAACACATGATAGGCTTTAACGGTTCATCCAAAATTAGACTTGACCGAAAATAAAATTTTTACAAGTCACTATCTCGGAATAAACAGAGGAGAATTATTGCGTAGTAATGATTGCAATAATTGGTACTTTTCAAGTGTTATACTACTATTGTCACTTCGAGATTCTTTCTGTGTATTAATTATTAGAGAGCGCATTAGATTTTAGATTGGTAGACATTTCGTATGATACATTCCGCCGTGAATTCAACAATTAAACCATCGATCATACAACATCACAAAGTCAAAAAAATGATGAACAGAACAAATGAAATTCAATAATTCTTTCATTTATATCGTAATCGTTTGGATTTCACAGAAATTTATATTTGAGATCTCAACAGAAATGACGCATGCATGTCCATTTTGCGAAGTATCTTTGACTTCGCAGAATTTCATGTCACATATTAAATCAATGCACAGTTTACAAAATCGAGAACAGTGCAATTGCTGCCATTGTCACAATTCTCTTTCGAATATATACAATTATTTTAAACATTTACAAAAAGATCATTCATGCCCAAATATAGTCCCTAATAAATTGATATTAACTAGTAACATATCGCAACAAGTGCCGATTTTTCGTAAACGTAAAACCTTTCAAGCCGAATGTGAAGAAACTCCATTTGCCAAAGAATATAAGACTGCTAATAGTGGAAAACTCGCTGAAATCGCAGTGCCCAGTAATTTTTCAAATAACGACGTATCATGTAGCAATATAAAACCAAGATCTGGGGGTACGATAGAATTTCCACAAGAACAATCGATGAATATAAATTCTGTTCTTTCAATAACGTCAGCGTCGAAAAAAAAAATTCGATATTCACACAAACTGACATATCATATAGTATGAAAAACATAAATTTAAAAGTTATCAAACCACCAGTCGCACAGGAAATTGTTGATTTAAATAAGTATAGCCGTAATGTATATATTATTATTAATAATTTTGCTGCAGAATTATACGGGAAAGACGCATTGCCTCGAGTATTCGTGATAGAAATTATTAATAACGTAAAAGAATTATCTAGCTCTTTATTGACATAAATGCAACGCGAACTACACTTTAATTCAGAATGTCAATTGAATCTTAATATGATGTCTGAAATTATGAATAATGCTTTTTCATTATTCGATACAGAGCATAAAAGTATGAAAATATTTGAAAATTCCAATGATTACATAGCTCCTGTTCCTAAAGTGGTTACTAGCTCTTTGAATTTGAGACAGAAGTTTAAAAAACGTGGTATAGCAATTGTGCACATTGAAGTAGCTGTAATACCGATCAAGCTAGTCTTACAAAAATTTCTTTCACTCCCAAACGTATTTCAGATAATAATGAAAGAATATAACAAATGTAAACAAAACGAAAATATAATTTCACCGCTTCAAGGGAAACTGTGGTTGAAAATTGAAAAAAAGTTCGAAAATAAAATTGTTTTACCATTAATAATTTATTATGATGATTTGAAAATTAATAATCCATTAGGCTCTCATCGTGGCATTCATAAACTTGGTGGAGTATATTTTTATATTCCCTGCATTCCAAATGAATATATGGGAATGCTAGACAATATTTTTCTTGCGCAGCTTCATAATACTAAGGATTATAAAACATTATGTAATAGAAAAATTTTCGCGGAAGTAAAAAATCAACTGTTAGATCTCGAAAAAAATGGTATATTATTGAAAATCAATGGTGATGACAAGAGAATATATTTTGCATCGTTGTCAATAACTGGCGATAATTTAGGTTTGCATGAAATACTAGGATTTACTCTCAATTTCAAACATATCAGAGCTTGTCGTATATGTACGACGAGGAAGGACATTCGTGAATATCAATGTAGAGTATCAGTGTAGAAAATTCCAAAACACTTCGTACAAGAGGCAATTACATAAAACATGCAGCTTCTCAATCTCATGGGGTTACAGAGAAATGTATGTTCAATGAGCTCATGAGTTATCACGTGATAAACAACATGTGTGTTGATATTATGCACGATCCTTATGAAGGAGTCTGTCGATATGTAATGGCAAAGGTGTTATATAATTTGATAAAAAAATATAAATTATTTTCATTAAATGTTCTAAATTTCCAAATAACAAATTTTGATTACGGTTCTGGTTATGGTAAAAATATTCCTACTGAAATCTGTCTAATTTCTATAAAAAACGGTATATTAATCAAATCAGCATCAGAAATGGAAACGTTAGTTCAATATCTCGGATTATATATAGGGTGACCTTGTTCCTGAAGGAAACAAAGAATAGAAATTGTATACGTTACTGAGGGAAATTATTTACATTATCAATTGTAGAACTTACAATGATAAAAAAATTTCGAAAGTAACAACACTTATAACACAGCATCATAAATTGTATACCGAAATTTTTGATGAACCGTTAAAACCAAAGTTCCATCATTTGATTCACTATCCTCGATTGATGAAAATACTTGGGCCTTTGCGATTTTATTCGTACATGCGTCCTGAAGGCTTTCACCAAAAGTTCAAAAATGACGCGAGAGCTATGAATAAACAAAGGATTTTCGTCACGATTAGTATGGGCAGTGATGTGATGAGAGCACCCGTATCTCATGGCAACTAAGCGTCTCTCCGCAGCCCCGTATGCACAGTAGCGAAATACGGGTAGTTCTCATGCCCCAATTATCAGAAAAGAATATTTGTACCACAAGCTATAAACACAACAACCACTCCATGAATAATTTAGATACATCAAGTGTGGGCACAAACATAAATATTACTTTTAGTTCTAATAAATTAGTATATGCGTGATGGCAGTGGTGGCTAAGTTGCCGTCTGCAAATAGGTGTATATAAGAAGGATTGGGTTCAAATCCTCGAAATAAAATTTTTTTTTTATTTACTCCATGAATATATCAAGTATTGATATACTTTTTAAAAAAAAAAAAAAAAAAAAGGCGCCAAGTTCATGTGTGGCAAAAAAATTGAATTGCAAAAATTACTTTGGAAAATTTATTTTGAAAAAATTACTTTGCAAAAAGTTTATCTGAAAAAGGTACTTTTAAAAAATTACTTTGTAAAAAGTTTGTCTGAAAAAGTTACTTTCAAAAAATTACTTTACAAAAAGTTACTCCGAAAAAATTTCTTTGCAAAAAGTCAATTCGAAAAGTTACTTTGACAAAATTACTTTGCAAAAAGTTAATCTGAAAAAATTTCTTTCAAAAAATTACTTTCAAACAACTACTTTGCAAAAATTTTATCTGAAAAAGTTACTTTGAAAAAATTACTTCACAAAAAGATTTGATATCACTCATTTATTTGCCAAGTACGCAATATAAGGTTATACATAAACATATATAGACTTACTATGTATTATATATTATATCTGATATATAAAATTCTCCTGTCACAAATTTAGTTATAATACTCCTCTGAAACGGCTTGACCGATTTTGGTAAAATTTTATATGTATACTCAATAGATCTGAGAATAGGTTTATAACTATTTCATACACCCCCAACTGTTAAGGGTGGTCCACCCCAAAATTTATTTTTATATTTTTTGGACAAAATTTTTTATTTTGATTTTTTTGTGATGTGGCATTAAAAAATACATACAACCCTAATGTTTCACCCTTCTAGAATCAACCCCTATTTTTTAATATCGATATTAGTAATTTAATAATTTTCCACCCCAGTCGATAACTGATCAATTATTACTCGATCAGTTATCCCCTCTAGGCCGCTAGGGGTCACTTCTCACCCAATAAACAGCACGGAGTAGGGGTGAAATATCTCTCTCACACTAGAAACCATTTCTCACTCCCTACACAGTTTTCGGCCATTATTGAAGTGAAACTTCATAATCGACTTCGGGAATGAAAAGCGTTAAATATTCAACAATGGGTATTTGGCGCATGCGCAGTAGCAATATTTAGTGCGCATGCGCAGTAGCGATATGTAGTGCGCAAGCGCAGTAGCAATATTTCGTGCGCACGCGCAGTAGCAATCTTTGAATATCCATGATGAAATTACATAAACAGCCTAAATTTCACTAGTGCGCATGCGTCATAGATGCCTGTCTCAAGGTAGGATAGATTTAAAGTAAAAATCTACTATAAAGAGGGAATGTATATTCGACGCATGCGCAGTACACACACACACACACACACACACACACACACACACACACACACATATATATATATATATATATATTGTAACGGCGCTAAATTTGTCCTTCGGAAATTTAGACACCGTTATCGTTGTCCTTGGTTAGAAGGGATGCCACCCCGATTGCCTGAAAATGACTTACAGGTTATCGGGGAAACCTTTTTTAAACAAAATACAGAATAATATGTTTTCACCATAAATAATTTTAAATGAAATAATAACGACTTTTATTTAATCATAATAATGAAGAAACCGGATGAAAAAATAATAATAATGGAAAATATAATTACTCGAGAAATAATAATGTCTTTCTTTTTCACTTTTATCAAATAATCTAATAATCAAATAATATTCTATTCTTATAATTTTGGCCGTGACTATTGACGGGTCTACGGCAGTGCGACAATACATTCATATTCACAACAACTATAACTTTCTCACTCATCCATTTTACTCAACATATTTATCACACTATTCATTACTTATTGTTATCATTCTGAAATATTACTGTTTCACTCATATATAATATAATATAAACAAATAAATTTAATTTATTATATTTTATTCACAAATCAATACACAAAAAATAGAAACACAAAAATAATCAATTCAAATTAATAATAATTATTTGTCTCCCGCGCCGATCATTATTCTAATAGGGACCATTTGTTTTTTGTTTTCTCGGGCCTCGTGCCCATCGTTTAGCTGAAAAAAAAATATGTTGATGTACCGAAATTGTTAATCAAAATAAATAATATTTATTGTATGTAATAATAATAATTACGTTTATCTCCATGTGACATCAATGATGGTCTTGATGGTACTGATGCTGGTGGTGTTGATGGTGCTGATGCTGATGGTATTGATGGTGATCGTGGTGCTTGTGGAAATGATGGTGGTGGTGATGGTGGTGGTGGTGGATTAGAAATTGGACCAGGCGTTGAATAATTCGCCTGCTGCATAAAATTCATGAAACCTTGATTTTTTAAATTGTTAAAAAATACTCGCATCATCTCTAGCTTCTTTATTTCAGTTTGTAATTCTTCATTCATGATTGCTGAAAATATAAAATCACATATTAATCATTTGTAAATTATTCATAATCCACACCTATTATATTTAATTTATCATACACGTCATAGAAAATCAGTATAATCATCGATAATGAATATATATATTGTGATGTGGTGGCCTGCCACACACCGAGAGAGTATGGAAAAATGGCGTGAATATTGTATATGAGCGTAAATATAGTATGTACAGTGTGAATACGAGTGAAGTAAGAGTGAGCGCGGCAAGAGTAGTGTAGCAGCAGCGGAAAATCCCGAGAAGGAGCGAGTGTGGCCGAAGATGGAGAAAGAAAGAAGACGACACACGTGCAAGAAATTAATTACTATCATGGCGGGCGCCGAAAAGTTAACACCTGTAAAGAGTGAGGTGTAATAACACAGTGGAATGGGCGTTGATTGTTATGGTGCGTGCAGATGTGAGTGCGTTCGTCAGTATAATTAGGACGATAGTAGTGAAATAATGCCAGGAAGATTTCCTCGTAGGGTGACCTGGATTATTTTACGCACTCTGAAACGCGTGATTGAGCAGACGTACCTATGGATCAGCACGTGGAGAGTACTATCGTCGATTACTTTGTGGCCGTTCTACAATGCCAGAGCCAAATAACATCGAGTCATGGTAGTCAGAGAAAAGAAGAAATTGTCCGGTTCCCCAAGAGAAGAGTTTAAGTGAAGAAAAGTGCCCGTAAATCATTGTCGCGGTGATAAGATGTAATAACGAATGAAAAGTTATGACAAATAGAATAATGAGTGATCGAATGTAAACGAACGTAATGAGTGAAAAGTTATAACGAAAGTAAATGAAATGAACGTGTGGAAAATTGTATTGAGTAAATTGTATGAATTGATTGAAATGTGAGAAATCGTATTAAATATTGTGCACTGCCGTAGACCCGTCGTTGAATTCACGACCAAATTGATAGAGACAGTTTATTTTGGTTTAATTATTATAAAAGACATTTGTAGTTCATTATTATTTTTTGTTTCAAGGAAAAGTTATAATTTATGTTGTGACGTGGTGTTTTCTAGGCACCACGTACAATGAATTTTTAGATTTAATTACCGTAATTTTCTCCACTGCAGCTTACAAGGGATGCCACCTTCGTGTACCTATTTAATTATATATAAATAAATAGGACAAGGATATTTCCCGACCACGAAGGAAATCGTTTAATGTAATTTAATATGCAAAATAATAATGATACTTTATTAAAATAATAATGATAATATGGAAATCAAATAAAGCAAAATAATATATAAGTAATAGTAGTAATAATATGACGTCACGCAAAACAAAAGCGTTTGACGCAAATAATTGAATGAAAAAAGAATAATATTTATTCTTATATGTAATGGCTGGGTTCTTAACACCAGTGAACAACTGATCTGGAGATCAACTTAATCGACTAATTATCTTTTATATTTTACAATCTCTATTATTAATTATTGACCAGGAATTTGGCGCACTGTGAATACAAAATGGACGCCCGCTGAACAAGGCGAGCGGCACGTGGCAACGGACACAAAAGTTATTATCTTCAATTATACTCACAAAGATTCTTCTCAAATGTGTATGATGCAACTCGGCAACAACCTCAGCTTCTCTTACAATTTTTCCACACACACACTTCTTCACATTCAGTAAATAATTTGATTATTTAGATAATTATCTTTTCTCGCAAAATTCGGCACACGTCTAATTGATTCGCTTTCCAAATTCCAAGTGACGCCTCATTGCTTTCTTTTCCGTTTTATTGTTCCATTCCGTCCAATTATTCTTCACCACTTCGCTGGGTGTCGTTTTAGGAAGTGCTGCCACCTTGGGCTATTTGGTGCAATGATATTATCGACTACGCGCCAAGCGTATCGATCAGCGGATTGCTGGACATCACGTACATTCTATTTGACTTAGAATCATCGTGATACATTGTGATCATTTATTTCTTTCAGCTTGTAGCGTGCGAGTTAATGCACAATCTATTTAATCTTCTCTTATTTATTTCTACATTCATTCATTTATTCAAGTCTACACTCATTCATTTATTTAATTATTCTACATTCTATCTTCATCAATATTTAGCTACTCTCTAGCTTATCGACAATTTATGTCAGCTGTGTCCGTCGCCCGTTTCAGCGAGCGTCATATTGAAGTAATAAGAAAATTTACTCGTGACTATAAAAAATCGTCACAATGTTCAAATTTTTCATTCGGCTAATTCCCCCATTTTTGGTTTGAGTCATTATATTTTTTTCCCCAATTTTCCCCAATATTAATCAATAAATATAATGCTTATTCTCAACTAAAAAACCCATTGCTTGTGGTAATAATTTATTTACGAAAAGGTTTCCTCGGTGACCTATAGCCGTTCCAGGCAACCGAGGTGGCATCCCTTCCATTCAAGGACAACGATAACGGCGAATAAATTTCAGAAGGGCACATTTAGCGCCGTTACAATATATGTATGTGACGTCACAAAATCACAATATATATATATAATTTGTGACGTCACAAAATCACAATATCTATATGGTATTTGTGACGTCACAAAATCACTATATATATATATATATATATTGACATTTGGACATAAATATATTCATTATCGAAGATTATACTGATTTTATATGACGTGTATGGTAAATTAAATATAATAGGTGTGGATCATGAATAATTTACATATATATATATATATATATATATATATATATATATATATGTAAGTCGGTTGGACGTTTTTGTGACCCTATATTTTTTATACCTGATTGCGTGTGTTTTAGCACCCTGACAACGTCCTTCAAAGGATATGACGATAGCCCTGATAGTTTTCCAGATATATCCATTTTTCTACCGTTTGTACATTTATGTGACTTATATATATAAGTCACATAAATGCATGTTTCTCACGAAATGGACATATAAGTCACATAAATGCATGATCCTCGAGAAATGGATATATAATTCCCGAAAAACCAAAAAAAACATTTTTTTAATCATTTTTTAGTGTAGCATGACCTGGGGAAAATATTTAATATCACAATAAACAATTTATCATTACAATACTAATGATGGATATGTTGCACAAGTCTTTTGCTGAAACTGTTATATCATCCAGTCGTGGCATTAAAACTTCAGTATGATGAATTTTCACATACAGAGTGGTGTACTACTTCTAAAAAATTGATGCGGCCAATATTATTTCACCATATTGATGTGTCCATATGAACTAATGTAAACTTACATTATTTAGTATGGGATCGTCGCAAATAGTTTGTCTAATTCAAATGACCACTCATTATTTATTTCTGCCCGATAAAGAAGGAAAAATTGATGTTTGACATAGCCTTCGATAATTTCTTAAAATATTAAAAAAAGTTCACATATTCTAAAAATCCGTATAGGCTAGTAGAAAGTGAATCGAACATCGAAGCGACAGACAATACGTTCGAATTTCTTGTCATTAAAACAAGAAATGATCGATTTTCATTTATAGATTTTCAGAGAAGATGCTATAATTTCCTGAAAAGAAGATTAAAACGATCCTGTTCAATTATATCAAAGAGTTCGATTGATTTGTGTGAAGTCACATAAATGTATAACTCGTAAAAACTTTTATACATTAGGTGAAAATTGCATTGAACTATATCAACATGAATTATTTGTCACGAATCATCACAAATAATTGGTCTCATTCAAATGACCACTCATGATTCATTTCTGCCCGATAAAAAGAAAAAATTAATAAATGACATATCCTTCGATAATTTCTCAAAACATTAAAAAAATTTCATATAATCTCAAAGTGCCTATAGGCTAGTAGAAAGTGATTCAATCATCGGAGCGACAGACAATACGATCGATTCTTACCTTTCGGTTTTCAATTTATTAATTTTTCTTTCTCCATTGAAAATGAAAATTATTTCTTTTTTAATATATTGGTAGTCAGAGAAGATGGTATCTTTCTTTAGGAAATACAAAATTATTCATTCTCTAAAAAATCAAACCATTCCGATAATTTTTTGTGATGTCGCATTAATGTATGGTTTATATCTTCATATATTCCCATTGATATTCGCGTGATTCCTAAGGTTCCAAGTATTTCTTTACAGTTTTCCAATTCAAATGTATCCATGCATATTTTCTATGACTTTATTGATTTATATTATGAATCATTCATCATTTGTGTGTTTGTTCAATTGATTCTCTGCTAACATTCAATAGTTACATGAATCACAGACGCTATATCATGGTCAGTTTCTATAGCTAATTGAAACGAAGAATAAGTGACTAGCACCATCTTCTGGTCGTTGATGTGTACTTCACTCGGTAGCTGTTATGCACGCTGCACGTTTGTTAACGGGTTTTGAAGCTCATATCAATTGCGATCGAAAGAAAAGGTGAGTGTTCGCTGTTAAATTTGTTAACGTTTCCACTTATCATAAATCGTTCTTCGTCATAAGTTATATTTGTAGATTCTCAAATAAATTCATTTTTGTATGTAATATTTATTTTTTTCAGTATGTAATACTTCTTTTTACGTCACGGTTATATATCTTGATAGTTCTTCACTTCACAAAAAAAAATTGCAAATACATTCATTTGTTCTGATGATCATGTTATATTCGTGAATTTATATTGTTTAATCTTCTTCATTATTGTTATTCTTGTTAGAGTCTTCCATTATCGATATGTGTAAAGTCAATTGTTGATTATCGATTAACCTCAAAAATTGATCAATGGATGACTTCACATTAAAATAAATCGTTTTAACAGTTAATGAACTGTTTTTTTATTCTAGTTATTTTATACTGGCAAAAGATTGATTAGTCCAGGATGCCTCCAAGAAAATCAAGCGAGTCTTATTCGATTAAAAATATCGATCGAATTCTTCATGTTAGTCTTGTCAGATTAAATATTCCAGAGTCTAAGTCTTCTGAATCTAAAATAAATAATTTACACAGAAGTAACAATGTGGCAGAAACTAAAGAAGCTGAGGATTGTGGCATTGATACCGGAAATAGTAAGTTGTATTTAAATATATAGATTATTTTCTTTCTTATAAACACTTCATTATTGATCGATGTAAAGAATAGATTTTGAAATCGATATTCTATGTAGTATTTTCTTTTCCAGACTTCGATTCTGTCACTCATAATATTCGTGGTCCCCGTGATGATTCTGATTATGATTCTGATTCAAGTTCTTCTGATATCAGTGAACTTGAAGAGCTAAATGATGCTTTCGAAGATGCAGTTCGGGATGATTCGGCGTGTTTAGACATGGCAGATGATATTGATCTTTCATTTAATTTGAGTTATGAACGTGCTGGTGTACCTTCAAGAAGAATTTCATTACCGCCATTATCTGAACTATCGGGTAAAATTTTAATAGCTTTTTGTTGCGTATTGTTTTTTTTCTGATTCACATACATTGAATTAATCATAATTACGGTAGGTGATATAGAAGATGACACAATCACTGATAAAAATGATGAAACTTATAATGCTGAAAATGAAGATTCGTCGATGAGAGATACTTCTCAAAACGAAAGTCAAGAGATATCAAACATATCTGTACCATTAGATACGAATGGATCTCGAAATAATATTATTGCTGAAAATAATACTCTTCCTGGTGGTGCTCCCGATGACGATCAAATGTTTGTGATTCCCTCTAATCCAGAAATTAGAAAAAAACATTTTTGTTTGTATTGTAAAACATTTCAAACAGTAATAAGTCGGCACTTGCCGACTGTCCATAGTAAGGAACCTGAAGTCAAAGAACTTCTCATGTTTACACCAAGTGAGTGGATATTTCCTACGATAGTTAGGTTTGATTATTGATTATAATTCGATGAGCATGAAGTATTAATTGTTACATTTTTTTATTGTTTATAATTAGAATCAGTAGAACGACGAGATCGTATAAATTTATTACGATTAAGAGGTGATCATTTATTTAACTCAAACTCAGGACTTAATGATGGTGAAAAGTTAGTCACTCGTCAGCCTAATAAAATCAATCCAAAGAAAGCATCAGAATATAAAACATGTCATAAATGTTTGGGTGAATTTTATAGTATTCATAGACATAGAGCAAAGTGTCTAGGTGAAAATAGTACACATCATCGATCAAATCCAATATTATCCCGAGCAGCTGCCGGTCATATTCACGGAAACTCGAGTCAAAAATTGAGAAAACTTTTTTCTGTGATGAGAGATGATAATGTTTCCAGAATTATACGATATGATACACTTCTTATTTCATTTGGAAATGAACTTTGTGAAAAATATACCAAACAACAACAACATGATATGATTAGATCTAGGTTGAGAGATTTAGGAAAGCTGCTTCTAACAATACAAGAAAATCAAGATATTGAAATAAACATTCATGGTTTTTCATCATTAATTGATCCGCAAATGTATAAATATGTACTTGAAGCTGTGAAAAAAATAGTTGGTGCAAATTCAGATAATCGAACATGTCGAGCACCATCGACAGCATTAGGTTATGGCATATATATTAAAAAAATTTCAAGGTGCTACAGACGACAATGTTTAGAAAATGGTGAATATGATAAATTGGAAACTATCAAATATTTTCTACAGTTACATGAGGATAAATATCCAATAGTTATAAACAAATTGGCTCATGAAATTCAGACAGTCAACAAAAGACATAAGAAAGTAGAACTTCCTCTCACTAGTGATATAAAAATCTTTTGGTCTTATGTGCGGGACCAATATAATAGAGCTGTGACTAATTTGAATACTAAGTATTCATACAGAGATTATGATGATTTAAATAAATCTACTCTTTTATTGGTATTAATTTTTAATCGTAAACGACCTGGAGAGCTTGAGAGAGTAACCATCGATGACTACCAAAGTGCTACAAACTTCTCAGAATCCAATAGAGAAGAATATGAAAAGCTGTCTGAAGAGAACAAAAAATTAGTCGGCGAATACATAAGGTTCGAGTTAGGAGGAAAAAAAGATCGAAATGTACCTGTTATAATTTCTCGAGAAATGAAAACAGGTATCGATATATTATTAAAGTATAGAAGCTACACCGGAATATGTCCTGATAATCCGATGATTTTTGCGTCACCGGGAACTGAAAATGCTGGTCGTTATAAACATTTGAAAATTTGTATTTTAATGCGAGAATTTTCTAAGAAATCGAACGTAACTAATCCAACGACTTTACGAACAACTCTCTTGCGAAAACATGTTGCAACAACGGTTGCATCACTGAAATTCGCTGAAAGTCGTATTTTTGATATCTCTAACTTCATGGGGCATGCTGAAGAAATACACAGACAACATTATCGACAACCTGTCATGAGTCGTGACTTATGTGAAGTATCACAGATTCTTGAAGTTGCTGTGGGTATGAGACAGGATTCTCAGATAACGACCAATACTAGTGATGAAATCGCAGTCCGGAATAACGATGCAAATCAGTCTAGGTTTATTAGTGAGGTTCAACCTGTTACGGAAACTACCGAATCTGATGAACATATGAGTGATGATTCTGATGATTCTGATGAACATATGAGTGATGATTCTGATGATTCTGAATCGATGAAAAGATGCGCTAAGAAACGCAAAATTGAAGAAAAAGGTATATTTTATTTACAGTTAAAAATTTCATTCATTATCAGCAGAATTTTGTATAACTGAAAATATTCAATCTGTTTTTTTTTTCATTTATAGGAACTAAAACATCTAAAAAAATTAGATGGACTGAGTATCAGATAAATACAACTAATACAGTATTTGAACATAACTTAACGAATATGAAATTGCCTTCTTCTCGTGAAATTCGAGAATTTTTGAAAAACCATCCAAAAATAATACGAACTGAAGCTCAAATTCGCACATGGATACATAATCAATATAAGGTTAGACAACAACGATCACGTTGTTGACTGTAATTGAAGAAATTAACAGAAACTGGAGCCTTCTGAGACAGTATAAATAGATCAGAAATATATTATTTTTATTATCATATCTTTTATTTTTCAGTTAATTTTACTTTATTTGATTTTCCTGTTTGCGCATCATGATTCTTCTGTCAAAAAGAAAACGTTATAATAATTCGTTTAACAATCGGAAGATACTTGCAATGTACTAATAAAAAAAAAATCTTTCAATTTTCATATCTGTCATCTTCCAAAAAGAACACACCAAGTTATTGTTTAATGAATGAATTTCTAATCATTCATAAAAGAATAACTCGGTGTGTTCTTACTGGAAGAATCAAAGATATGAAAATTGAAAGATTTTTTTTTTATTTGCAAACGATTTATCAAGATAAAAGAATTTTTTATTCAAAATGTTATATTGTATGAAAAGTTATTATGTTTGAACGAAGCTAAAAATATAAATTAAGTCCAAATAGACTGAATATAGTCGTAAAAATGCGAGTTAATAAATAGTTTTTGGGAACTATGTAGAAGTATTGTATTTTGAAATAACTTATATTTTATTGTAACTCGTTATTATGTTCATAAGAAAACTAAGATGTTATGATAGTCGTTTTCATCATTCGTTTGTTGAAATAACAAAGCGTATAAGAGCGATAGTTTTGCAATTACATTTTTGCATTTGATGATTATGAAAAGAAGTTTTATGAAAAATATTATTTTAAATTCGTTGTTATTGTATCTGATCATATATTCAACTAAGAAGCTGCTTAGTACAACTTATGATTAAGTAATAATTCCTGTAATTTGTAACAATTGTGAGTTGTTATGTGCTTGGATTGAACAATAACATAATATATTTAACTATCTACTGATTTTTTGTTGTTATTGATGTTCGATTATCACTATGATACTGGAAGAAAATTGATTCAGTAAAAATATGAATGAAAAACTTCGAGGATATCATTCCATCTACATCGACAATCATTTATTTCCAATTTCAGAAACCCTTACAAATAATAATTAGTAGAATAACTCAAATAGAAATATTTATCAAAGTGCATTTATTCGGAATAATTTCGAGCAAAACACTTTTTCATTATGTAAAACTTGAATTTAATTTTATCACTGTGTGCAAGCATATATAAAGAGTAATGTCGACATGCTAATAGTAAAGTAATTGAATAATATCGAACAGTTCGACTAATTTTTTGTAGTGTCACATAAGTGTATAATTCGTAAAAACTATTGTAAATTATGTAATCAAGGAATTTTACAATGTGATCATGAATTATATAATATGGGATCATCAAAAATAGTTTGTCTTATTTGAATGATCATTAATAGTTTATTTATGCTCGATAAAAACAAAAAAAATGGATGTGTGGCCGATTTTTTGATGAATTCTTAATATATTTAAACAATATCAATTGTTCTCAAGTCGTCTATGAGCTAGTGGTAACTGAACTGAACTTCGAAGCAACAGGTCAGGCGTTCAAATCTTATCATATCGTTAATACATCAACTTTTTTCTTTCTTATTAAAAATAAGGAATGCTTTTTTATTCATACATGTTCATTGCAGATGCTATCATTCATTTACTATTTACCAAAGTTTATTATTAACATATCGATATCACAATTATACGGAACAGTTTCGAGCAAAACACTTTTTTGCAATTAAATACTTGAATTTAATCTTATTATTGTTTGAAAGGGCATAAGGTGAATATCAATATATTAATAATAAAGTTTTAAAAAATGTGAAATATTTATTATTTTGGATCTCGGAAACGGATGATTTCTGAGAATATTATGAATAAATTGTAGAATCAGAGTCTTACAGCACTAACGTTGACAGCATGAGAATGTAATAACAACGATCTCAAATGAGAATTATAATTTCAATGCTACAGTCTTTGATGGTGTTCCAATTCTTTTTTTGGTTATGAATATATTATCCGTGAATTATTTGAATGAGATGAACTATATGTGACAACTCCATATTATATAATTCATGATCACATTGTGGAATTCCTTGATTACATAATTTACAATAGTTTTTACGAATTATACACTTATGTGACACTACAAAAAATTAGTCGAACTGTTCGATATTATTTAATTACTTTATTATTAGCATGTCGACATTACTCTTTATATATGCTTGCACACAGTGATAAAATTAAATTCAAATTTTCCATTATGAAAAAATGTTTTGCTCGAAACTATTCCGAATAAATGCACCCTGATAAATATTTCTATTTAAGTTATTCTACTAATCATTATTTGTAAGGGTTTCTGAAAATAGAAATAAATGATTGCCGATGTAGATGGAATGATATCCTCAAAGTTTTTCATTCACATTTTTACTGAATCAATTTTTCTCCAGTATCATAGTGATAATCGAATATTAATAACAACAAAAAATCAGTAGATAGTTAAATATATTATGTTATTGTTCAATCCAAGGACATAACAACTTACAATTGTTACAAATTACAGGAATTATTACTTAATCATAAGTTGTACTGAGCAGCTTCTTAGTTGAATTAGATCAGATTCAATAACAACGAATTTAAAATAAAATTTTTCATAAAACTTTTTTTCATAATCATCAAAGGCAAAAATGTAATTGCAAAACTATCGCTCTTATATGCTTTGTTATTTCAACAAACGAATGATGAAAACGACTATCATAACATCTTAGTTTTCTTATGAACATAATAACGAGTTACAATAAAATTTAAGTTATTTCAACATACAATACTTGTACATAGTTCCCAAAAACTATTTATTAACTCGCATTTTTACGACTATATTCAGTCTATTTGGACCTAATTTATATTTTTAGCTTCGTTCAAACACAATAACTTTTCATACAATATAACATTTTGAATAAAAAATTCTTTTATCTTGATAAATCGTTTGCAAATAAAAAAAAAATCTTTCAATTTTCATATCTTTGATTCTTCCAGTAAGAACACATCAAGTTATTCTCTTATGAATGATTAGAAATTCATTGATTAAACAATAACTTGGTGTTCTTTTCGGAAGATCAAAGATATGAAAATTGAATGATTTTTCTTTTATTAATACATTGCCAGTATCTTCCGATTGTTAAACGAATTATTATAACGTTTTATTTTTCACAGAAAAATCATGATACGCAAACAGGAAAATCAAATAAAGTAAAATTAACTGAAAAATAAAAGATATGATAATAAAAATAATATATTTCTGATCTATTTATACTGTCTCAGAAGGTTCCAGTTTCTGTTCATTTCTTCAATTATAGTCAATAACGTGACCGTTGTTGTCTAACTTTATATTGATTATGTATCCACGTGCGAATTTGAGCTTCAGTTCGTATTATTTTTGGATGGTTTTTCAAAAATTCTCGAATTTCATGAGAAGAAGGCAATTTCATATTCGTTAAATTATGTTCAAATACTGTAGAAGTTGTATTTATCTCATACTCAGTCCATCTAATTTTTTTAGATGTTTTAGTTTCTAGAAATGAAAAAAAAAAACAGATCGAATATTTTCAATTATACAAAATTCTGCTAATAATGAATGAAATTTGTAACGTTAAATAAATAATACCTTTACCATCAGTCTTGCGTTTCTTAGCGCATCTTCTTATCGATTCAATAATGCTGTCTTCAGAATCATCAGAATCGTCAGTCATACATTCATCAGACTCACTAGTTTCCGTAACAGGTTGACCCTCATCAATAAACCAAGACTGATTCGAAAATGTACTGATATTTGAAGAACTTGAATGAGAATCATAATCAGAATCATCACCGGGATCATGACTATTATTAGTGACAGAATTGAAGTCTGGAAAAGAAAATACTACATAGGATATCGATTTCAAAATCTATTCTTCACATCGATCAATAATGAAGTGTTCATAAGAAAGAAATGAATCTATATATGTAATTACAACTTACTCTTTTCGGTATCAATGCCACAATCCTTAGCTTTTTTAGTTTGTGCCATTTTGATACTTTTGTGTAAATTATTTATTTTACATTCAGAAGACTTAGACTCTGGAATATTTAATCTGACAAGACTAACATGAAGAATTCGATCGATATTTTTAATCGAATAAGACTCGCTTGATTTTCTTGGAGGCATTCTGGACTAATTAATCTTTTACTAGAATAAAAAAACAGTTCATTAACTGTTGAAACGATTTATTTTGATGTGAAGTCATCCATTGATCAATTTTTGAGGTTAATCGATAATCAACAATTGACTTTACAAATATCGATAATGGAAGACTCCAATATACGTACGAACATTGTTAAATTTTTTGCATGAACGAATAAACAATATAAATACACGAATATAAATTAATCATTACATGAATGAATGTATTCGCAATTTTTTCTGTGGAGTGAAAAACTATCATGATATATGAACGTGGCGTAAAAAGAATTATTACATACTAAAAAAAAAAAATATTGCACACTAAAATGAATTTATTTGAGAATTCACAAAAATAACTTGTGACGGAGAACCATTTATGATAAGTCAGAACGTTAACAAATTTAACAGCGAACACTCACCTTTTCTTTCGATCGCAATTGATATGAGCATAAAAAACCGTTAACAAACGTGCAGTGTGCATAACAGCTACCGGGTGAAGTACACCTCAACGACCAGAAGATGGTGCTAGTCACATATTCTTCGTTTTAATTAGCTATAGAAACTGACCATGATATAGTGCTACTGATTCATGTAACTATTAAATGTTAGCAGAGAATCAATTGAACAATTACAATGACGGATTATTTATAATATAATCCAATAAAGTAATGAAAAATATGGATAGAAACTATCAATCTGGATAACTGTTAAGAAATATTAAGAACCTTGAGAAGTACGTGACTATCAATGGGAATATATGAAGATAAGGATCATACATTAATGTGACATCACAAAAAATTATTGAAACTTTGATTTTATAGAAAAAAAATAGCTCTGAATTTCTTAAGGAAAGATACCGTCTTTTCTGACAACCTATAAATTGAAAAAGAATTTTTTCATATTTTCGAAAGTGAAAAAAAAATTAATGAATCAAAAATGGAAGGGTCAGATTCAAACTTATTGTGGCGCACTTCGTAGATCAGTTCGCTCACGAGCATTGTATACGTTCTTTGATCTGATATTTTTCCGCTATATCGCCAATTGATCAAAGGATAGGACGCACATCATTCTTTTTTTCATTATCAGGCATGATCAAATTATCAGTGATTATTCAAATAAAACAATCTGTTTGTGATGATCGCACATCGGATAAGTCATGCTGACAATGATTAATTTATTGATCAGCCAAATATGAAAGCTTTTACGCATTATGCATGTGACACCACAAAAAATCAATTGATCTGTGTGATGTTTTTTAATAATAATTCTTCTTTCTTTTTTTAGAGAATGAAAGCATCTTTGAAAACCACATTGAATATTATGTTATTAATCAATTGAAGAATGTCAGCATGAATGGTATAATATGGGATAATCACAAATACTCTGTCCCAATTGAATAATCACTTATAGCTTATTTATGCAAAATGAAAAAGAATAGATTGATGTGTGACCTATTTTCCGATAAATTCTTAATATATTCGAAAAACATCATTGAATCTCAATGTATCTATAGACCAGTGGTTATTGAACCGAACTACTCAGCGAAAGACCACAGATGCAAATCTCCCTACGCCGTTTTTGATATAATAATTAATTTCATTGAAACAAGAAATAATCCTTTTTCAATATACCGGTAATCAGAGAAAATGCTATCTTTTTACAAATAATACAAAACTATTCATTCTCTAGAAAATCAAATAGTTTAAATATTTTCTTACGGAGTCACATTAATGTATGATTTTGTAGAAACTTTTATACATCGAAGAAGTAATGAATCAAACAATGTCAACATGAATCATTCGATATGGGATTATCATGAATAGTTGGCTTTCATCAAATAATTACTGATAATCTATTCACGCTTGATAAAAAAGAAAAAACTGATGTGTCACATATCCTTCGATTATTTTTTAAAATATCAAAAAAATGTTATAGAATCTCATAGTCCCTACAGACTAGTAGAAAGTGAATCGAATATCGAAGCGACAGACAATACGTTCGAATCTTGCTTAGCGGTTCATGATTTTCTATCATTGAAACAAGAAATTATCTTTTTTCATTTCTAGATCTTTAGAGATGGTTTTATCATTTTCTGAAAGAAACATACAATCGATACCATTCAATTATATCAAAGAGTTCGATTGATTTTTGTGAGGTCACATGAATGTATAACTCGTGAAAACTATTATACATTAGGTGATCAATGCATTGATCAATATCTACATGAATTATTTGTCACGAATCATCACAAATTGTTTATCCCATTCAAATGACCACTCATGATTTATTTCTGCCCGATAAAAATGAAAAAATTGATGAATGGCATATCCTTTGATAATTTCTCAAAACATTAGAAAAATTTTATATAATCTCAAAGTCCCTATAGGCTAGTAGAAAGTGAAACGAGCATCGAAGTTAAAACAAGATATCATTTCTTCTTAAATATTAGGTGATCAATGAATTAAACAATGTCAACATGAATGCGATATGATACATCACAAACATTTCATCCCATTCGAATAATTACTGATAATTCATTTCTGCCCGATAAAAAAAAATTGATGTGTGACCTATTTGATAAATTCTTAAATTTTCGAAAAATATTATTTGATCTCAATGTATCTATAGACTAGTAGTTAGTGAAATGAATTACTTAGCGAAAGAGCATACCATCAAATCTCACTATGCTGTTTTTGATTTATTAATTGATTTCATGGAAACAAGAAATAATACTTTTGTAATATACACGTCGTTGGACAAGAGATGCTATTCTCCATCATGAACAACAATTTTCTTCATGTTCTACGAAATTAAACTGTTCAAACGATTTTTTTGGGGTCACATAAATGTATGAATAAAATAAAAAAATCGACATCTGAATTTATACATTTTTGTGACGTCACGCAAATGCATAAATCTCATGTTTTACATTTGTGTGACGTCACAGAAATGCACCAAAATCACATAAATGTATAAATCCAATAATTTTTGGTCACAGAAACGATCAAATTACGTACATATATATATATATATATAACAATGACACCAGGTATTAAATACAAATAAATTAAGAATAAAATCATTTAAAGTAATTAAACTTACTTTTTTATCCTTGATGAGGAAAAATGACACCATACGTCAAATGAACAAATAAACAAATGATGAGAACTGTGTATGTATATATATATATATATATATATATATATATATATATATATATATATATATATATATATATATATATATATATATATATATATATATATATATATATAATGACGTGTTTGAGATTTGATATTCAGAAATATATGTAAAGATGACATTTATTGCAACAAATTATTCTAGTGAATTTTATTCTTTATATATTTTAAAACAAGCAATTACATCATATTATTTTTTCGTAGTGGTTGTGCTTAATAATTTCGAAGTTATGAAAGATCTCAGGTAAATATTAACAAATATAACTAATTATTCCAAGATATATAAAATAGAATCATTTCTATTCGAACATTAGTGTTATATAATTTAATATTTTCCTTTGAAATAAGAATTTTATTTTAATTCTTTCACAGTAATTGTGTGAGTGTGCAAATTGTCAAAAATTTTCAAAGGGTTACAAAAGAAAAAATGAATACATTTATTCAATTTAAGGTATAATTAAATCATTCCTGCATAAATAATAAATATGATATAATTTTGAAAAAATTTTAAAGTAATATTATTTTATTTATTGTTCCCCTCGGGGTTACAATTCATTACAATCTCACATCTCTTCTTTTTACATTCTCTCACTCTAAACTTAAACTATCTTAACCTACCCTCTTCGCCGTACACACACACACACTCCCTTCCCTATCCAAGGACTACCGGTTCTGGCTGCTCCTCTTCTACATTCCAATCCTTAACACTCACACCCTCACACACTCCGCGCCATTCTTCCACCTTCCGCAACCATTTCTCCCCATTACCCTCATCCCCCAACACCTCCATCACCATCTTCTGCCACACACCCTTTACTCCACCCCCTACACATCTCCCCCATACGTGCTTCCACGTCTCCACTTCCCACCCACATATCCTACACTTATTCTCCTCCTCCGTCAACCAATATCTCCCTCCCCTCATCCCTCCCCCCAACCGGAAATTCGCCAACCTCCTCCATCTACTTTCCCCCCAACCCTTCTTCAAATATCCCGGTATCCCCGTACCTTTCACCACACGATACCACTTCCCGAACCTCGAATTCCCAATCTCCCTCCACCTCTCCTCCTCCTGCATACTTCTTTCCTTTTTCACCAGTTCCTCCCCTTTCAAAATCCCCTCTCCTCTAGACTCTCCACCTTCCACCCCCTCATTTCAAAGTATCCCCTTCTCTCCCCCTCCCACCCTTTCCTTGTTTCCTCCCCCCTGGCCAACCCCTTCATCTCCTCCAAACATAATCTCGCCAATTCTCCCCCCTCCCCTCTTCCAATTTCCTCTCATATGCCTATGCCCTCCACCCCGCCCTTACTCTCATCTTCTCCCTCTGCAACTCCTCTCTTACCATGTACCCCGGCGTACACCTATCCACTCCTAACACCCACCTCAAAAACCTCTCCTAAGCTCTTTCCACCCCCACCCTCTCCTTCCAGCCCCAAATCTCCACCCCATAGTCCATCACCGACCCTACCAACTTATCGAACAACCATATCCTTCTTCCCCAGTCCTTCCCAAACTTCCTTTTCCCTATCCCCCACACCTGTCCCATCACCGCCACCCCCTTCCTTACCCTATCCTGCACCTGCGCCTCTTGTCCCCCATTTCTCACCATCACATATCCCAGATATTTATACTTCCCAACTTCCTCAATTTCTCGCTCCCTCCATTTCCAACTCACTTTCTTCCATCTCCCCCCTCCTTTTCCACACCTCATCACCTTAGATTTCTCCACATTCAGCACCAGCCTCTTACCCTCCAAATACCTCTCTAACTTACCCATCATCCCCCTCATACCCAACTCATCTTCGGCCAAAAGCACGATATCGTCCGCATAAGCCAACAAATTTTAAAGCAATATTTATACAATAAATCAATTATTTTACAGTGATTGTGTGAGTGTGTGGACTACTTAAAATTTAGTGCACGAGGAGATTCAAAAGAAGACAAATCGAGTTAATTATCTCAAGGTAGATCATTTTTATATGAATAAATAAGTAGTTTATATAAAAAAACTTATGTCTGAAACAACATATATAACTCGAATCAACAATGAAATTTCGAACACTTTCAAAAAATTAAAATATATGTTTAATTTAGATTGCATATCAAATAAGAGACAGTTGAAAATGATATACAAATTTTACTACATTGACCTACGTGGATTGCTTAGAAATTTTTAAATTCGCTCAAACGAATATAAAACATATTGAATAGAGTCGCTTGAATGAATGAATGAATTAATGAATAAATGAAAAACTACATATACGTTAACAAAAATTAAAAATTTTTATACTTTTTCATCAAAAATATCTACATCATAAAAAATATGTTGAAAATGATAATTTTGCAAATAATGAATAATATTTCATTTTAAATCCAATATAAATATTAATATATGAAACGTCAATTTGAAAATAGTTTAATTATGAGTATTCAACATAGTATAGGAGCCAAATCGAGTAACATGAAGAATCTAATGAATCAACATCATATTAGAATAGAATTTGAATAAAAAAAAATTTTAATACGAATTTCGAATGGATTTTTTACCCGGTATCCATTAATTAATTATAGATTATTGTATCAAAGATAATAATAAATTTTTATGATCCCCTCTACTTCCGATAACATATCCCTAGAGACTTATGATAAATTTAATTAGTCGCGTAACGTTGAAGATGAATTGATATATAAATGTTTATATTATAAAGGTATTCGTGGATCAACCATCACATCACAGTGGATGCGAGCCGGAAGGGTAAGTATTTGTATTTAATTTTCATATTTTTTCATTTTTTTTTTTATTATTTTTCATTTTTTTTTATTGAAGCTGCTGTGCGCCATAAAGAGAAGGCTGCAGAGCGCCTCAAAAAATTGGCTGCTGTGTGCCATAAAGAGACGGCTGCAGAGCGCCTCAAAAAATTGGCTGCTGTGCGCCATAAAGAGAAGGCTGCAGAGCGCCTCAAGAAATTGACTGCTGTGCGCCATAAAGAAAAGGCTGCAGAGCGCCTGAAAAAATCGGCTGCTGTGCGCCAGAAATTTTTTTTTTTTTTTTTGGAGTGAAAACTTCTTTAGCGGCGTTGTGCACTTTTTTTAGATGGGTAGAAAATGTTGAACTCGCGTCAGGGTCACGTGATGCTGATCGAAAATTCGTAAGATGTAGGGAGGGTAGACTGCCGGCGTAGGAGAGGAACCCCCTTTCTTTCTGCAGCGCGCCGAAAATGTATGCCTGCTGACTGTTTCGTTTAAGCGGCACGGGGCGCTTGTGTGAGTGTGCGTGTGTGTTTGTACTACAGGCTGCTACGTGCATGCACGGCAGTGATGTGGTGGGAGCATCTAGTGCGTGGCGTCTGCGCACTAGAAATTTATCGCTCACCATGCTGAATGTGACGGTTACTGTTGAATGCTGATCAGCTGATCTGCTGATGGCTCGACCGTCTGTATAGTTGTAAAATTCTCATATATAAAGTGTTTAAAATATGGAAATTGAACAAAGTGCATCTATTAATGAAAAAAGTGACGAAGAAATAGTGAAAGAAAATGAGTGAGTACTTTATAATAATATACATATGTACCTACACATTATAGATGTAATATTTGTAATATGTTTATTTATACTATATAGCATTAACCTATACTTTTATTACGTCACAATAAGCACGTGTGCGGTACTGCGGTGTAGGTTAGGTATCAAAAACACGATACCAAACAAATAATTTCAAATGAAATTATATAAAATAAAATAATAATAAATAATCTTCGTTTTTCAGAGAAACAAAAGAAAAATAAACAAATGATGATGTTGGTAATGATGATGGCGAAAGAGTCGTCGAAATTATGAATGAAAGTTGTTGATTTTTCTGAGAGATAAAATTTTTAATGTAAAATAACTGTAATAGTTCTGAAATGTTAAACTTAGAAAGTAATATAAATTGTCATGTTTGTGTACGATATGCGCAATAAATGAATATTGTATTTAACCACATAAATGATAGTACTTCTATACTGATAAATAAAGCAATTCGTCCGAAATTATTCCCTAACCATTCCAAAATATTAAAAAATGTACAACGTTAATGTTCAAGTTTTCACTTCTGCCGGCACTCCCAGAGTGCCACAGATCATTTTTTTTTTTTTGGAAAACCTTCGGGCCATTCAAGAGAGCAATGTCCAGTTTATTTAGTATGATTCAGATCCAAACCGCCGGCATTAGCGTTACCCAAAGCGTACCACATGGAGGTTGCACGGTCGGATTTACGCTTCTTACACCCGCGCGTGTGTGTGTGTGTGTGTGTGTGTGTGCGTGTGCGTGTTTGTGTTCATGGGTGTGTGGGTGCATGTATGTGTTTCTGGGTGTCTGTTTGACTTGAAAATAGAGTCGTCTTTAATACCGTGTATTACCACCGTGACTCTCAATAACTGTTCTCAATCGTTCGGCCATGTTAATGCATCGTGCAATTTGAATCTGCGGGATCGTGTTCCAAATTTGCTGAAGCGCACACTCCAACGCATCCGAGTTGATCAAATTTGGATACTCTCGTCGCAAACGACGTTCCATGATGTCCCAAACGTGTTCGATTGGGTTGAGGTCGGGGCTCATTGGTGGGTGTTGCAACACAGTCATGTTATGCCGCTCGAAAAATTGTCTGGTTATCACAGCCCTATGAGCCGGTGCATTATCTTGCATGAAAATAAATGACCTTACACGCTGTCTTCTGGGCAGCACGATCGGTCTCAAAATTTGGTCGATGTAGCGCCTAGCAGTCAAATTCGCACGGATAATGACCAGAGGTGTTCTCGAGGTTCGCGAAATGCCGCCCCACACCATTATTGAAGCGCCCCCGTAGGCTACCACCGGACGAACAAAATTCTGTTGAAAACGTTCCCCTCGACGGCGCCAAACTAGGGGACGTCTGTCGTTACCGTGCAAGCTAAACCGAGACTCGTCCGTGAACAGAACATTACTCCATTGCCTCAAAGTCCAGTATTGATGTTCATTAGCGTACCTGAAACCAGCTTGGCGATGTCTTCGTGTTAACATAGGTACACGATTAGGGTGTCTTGCACTCAACCCAGTTTCACGGAAACAGTTCCTTACCGTTCGGCCACAGATATTTTGAACTCGTTGTTGATGTCGTCGTTGCTGTTGTTGTATTTGCTGACGTTGTCGTTGTTCTTGTTGTCGTTGCTGTTGTATTTGCTGCTGTTGTCGTTGTTCTTGTTTTCGTTGTTGTCTTCGAGTCCAGAAACGCTGCGCAATGATATTCGCGGAAAGAAAAGGTTTACGACGGACATGTCGAACGATCGCCCTATCGTCCCGACGAGTAGTCACTCGATGGCGACCTTGCCCCTGCCGTCGAGCGTATTCAGCGGTCTCGGGGTACCGCGCATATAGGCGAGATACCACGGATTGGCTGACTCCCATTTCATCACCGACTGCTCGGCGGGTATATCCCTCTTCAATGAGAGTCACCAACCGTGCAACTTCCAGCTCTGACAAATGACGTCTTGGCATGATCGATGTTAAAAAAATGAAAAATATTTTTTGAATTTTTTTTTTGTAAAGAAAGACGATGATTTTCAAAATAATTGTCTTTTGAAAGCGTAATATGGTGCACTGAACTCGATAAATGATTTGTCTTAAAGACAGGTATGAATTGAGGTCGAAATCTGGTTTGAGACATCAACTTTGGTTTTAATTGAATTAAAAATTAATAAGCAGAAACATGGGACGGAAAACGGGAATCGTGCTGAAAACAACTGGACATTGCTCTCTTGAATGGCCCGAAGGTTTTCCAAAAAAAAAAAAAAAAAAAAAAATTGAAAAATTATTTCGAAAATTTTTCGCAATTTTTTTTTTTTTCGTCGATTGTTGTGTTTTCGTCTTACAAAACATTGTTTGTTCGAAAAATGTGAAAAAAATTTCCAAAAAATGTTTTTTCTCCATTTTCATCATGATCATGACGTGTTTAAGCGCAAAAATCGTGACCCTTTAATTTTTTCAAAAGTTTGATTGCTTGAAACAGAGAAACGGGTCGCACGATCAAAATGAACAATTGCAGGGGGTTTCTGGGTATATCGAGCTCAAAAAGTTACTCTTAACATTAGTCATTTCATGGATATTTCCAATTGTTCCGTCAATTTTTTAAAAATCCATAAATTACCCTTTTTTTCCTCTTTTTTCAAATTCATGTTAAATATAAAAAAAAATTTTTTTTCCTCGAGATTGTGGTAGTCTCTTATAGGAAATTCATCCTAGTTTCCAAAACTATCCTTTGATTCTCTGTAGGAGCATTTGTCGCTGAGATATCGATGATTGAAGACAAAAGGACCATTTTCCGTTAAAAGTCCCATATTTCAGTGAAAAATGGTCGGATCGAGGTTGTCAAAAAAAGAAATTAAAGCTGAATAAACAAGCTATTCAACCCATTCAATGGTTTAGCTAAAAAAAATTTTCTCAAGTTCGTGCACTCAAAAAAAAACGACACAAAATTTGCAAATTTTTTTTTTTGCGCTATTCGTTAGGATCACGTAATAACCGTAACTTCTAAAATTTTTTGGCTAGAATATCTGAAAACTAGAGACTCGGAGCTTCAAAATGCTTTTTTTGAAAACTCGATACGACCATTTGTCACTGAGATACAGTCGGTCAAAAAACACGCAAAAATTGCGAAAAGATTTTTGACCCTTTAATTTTTTCCTTTAGTGTAATTATTATCGTTTATCATTCATGCCGTCAGATAATATTATAATGTTGGGCGGAGCCTGGGAAGGAGGTGTGGCTTCGAAAAAAATTGTGAAAAAAACTATGAATAGATGGAATGAAAAAAAAATTATTATATATATGTATTTATCTATAAAAAAATTGTTTATATATTATATTATTTATGAAAAATTGTACATATATATTTTTTATACTCCATGTGTCGAAAAAAAAAATTCCGACCTAGACTTGAACCCTCGCTGGAGGTTTATCTTGCGAATGGCATACCACTTGCCCACCGAAGCTATCAGTTCCCTTTGAAGTGTCGAAGCGTGAACACCTAAGTGCATATGTGCTAAACAGTATATTACAAAGTGTGAAAAAGCAATTTGATTGCATTGGACCAGCGCCAATATTTGAAAAGTTAAAGTAGTGTGCCGAAAGGCAGATTCTTTCACTAAATAAACTGATAGTGAAACTAATATCACGAATAATTGAGACTAACAAAAGTTGGACCGAACAAAGGTCCTTTATAGGCACTAGCATGGCCTCCAACTCAAAAAGGAAGCTAGATAATGGTTCAACTGAGTTATTGAGCAATAAACAATTAAAAAAAGCGGTTAAAGATTTTGACCGAATGTATAATGCAAATAATTACAATGTTATTTTCAAAAATAATAATAGTACGCAGTTGAGTGAAAGGAGGCCCATTCCTAACCTCAACAGACCCAGAAGGCCCAGCGTGTCCACGGAAGGCACGGAAACAGAAAATCCGGAAATGATGGACGAGGAAAATTTTGAAATTCCCAAAAGGACATCAAAATTTGTGAACACAGCCGGTAAGACACCGACCGAAACTAGTAACAAATACGATCCCCTGGCGGATCCTTTGACACAACAAGAAAACGATGAGTTAACCCCCGGGACCTCCGGTAGAGGAGCAACTAGCCAGCACAACAAGGCGGAAAAACTCAATACAAATCTACTACCAATATATGTTCGAAACTTTAAAATCAAAGACACGATCGAATTATTAACTATCAATAAAATTGGGAAAAATAAGTTCACCATTAAACAAGTAGAAGAAAAATACGTGAGTATCCGAGCAAGAGACATGGATAATTACAACTTAATTTTACAGATCCTGAAAGAAAAGAACATACTTTTCTACACATTGTGACGTGGCGTTTTCTAGGCGCCGCGCACAATATTTAAAAATAATTGTTTAATTAATAATCAGCAGCAACCTCCTCAGCAACACAACACAAGGGATGCCACTCCCGTTCAAATAATAATAAATAAATAACCCGGGAGAAGTTATTTATGTTTCAAACCAAAAGTGTACTTTTATTCAATGATAATGAAAATAATAGTAATGAAAATAAAATCCGTCCTTCACATTCCAATATAACACGCTCTTCACGCATAACCAAAGTAATAACAAAATAATAATGCGACTCGAAATATTCTCTCTCTAATAAATACGTGGATCCTCACACTTAGCGTACATGATAGATTCGCAGCATTCTTATCCTACAATATTACACGACAGGGGGGAGGGGTTTCTACAGGGGTTCTCACGCACTCTCATATCACACATTATAGCACACACATACAGCACAATTTCACTGCACTTCTACAGCTTCCTCGGCTTCATCCTCAGCCACCTCAGCATCTACGGCAGCTCCAACATATTCAACAGCATCCTCTACTGCATCATCAACACCAGCTACCTTGACTGATGACCATCTGCTTTCTTTATTTAGCGTTCTCTATGCGTCTGTCGCTACGCAGTGTCGCGATCTCCTATCGCCTCTTACGCAATTGCGCCCAAACTCTACACGTACTAACGCGTCTTCCTTACTCACAGGCTCGATCAACAGTGTCGTTCACTGTCGCCTCAATGCATCATTAGAATAGGTGCATACGCACCTATCCCTACTACTGACACGCCTAATTGGCGCCGCCTGGACGAAAATCGTCACAACATATACGCCTCAAATAAATAAATCAAAGACCATCATTCTTAAAGGGGTCAGAGGTGGCTACGATGAGGATGACATTAAGAACGAGATATTGGAACATGAACTACAGGATGTCGTGTTAGTAAAAATGTCAAAAATGAGATTCGATAAAACTAACAAAAACAGATATCATTTTATTATACAGATTAGCAAAGAGAGCAATATGACCTCACTAACAAAAGTTAAAGTTCTCTGCAACCAAGTTGTAAAATGGGAAAAACTGCGCAGACATAAAATATTCCAATGCAAAAAATGTCAACGTTTGGGACATGCAAGTGCCAATTGTAACATGGAGTACAGATGCGTAAAATGCTCACTATCCCATGAACCAGGCAAATGTAGTATTACAGAGACTACAGACCCTGCGCGACTGAAATGTGCAAATTGCAAGAAGACGGGTCATCCAGCATCGTACCAAGGATGCCCATTTTTCAAAAAAACCACGCAAGATGAAAAGGAGGAACAAAAAATGAAGAAAGCTCTTACACAATACAAAATAAACAAAATAAATAGATTCATAGAGCCGAATGTTTCCTTTGCGGATATGATGAAACAAAAAGAAACAAAAAGATGGGTCGATATTCACGAAACATCACACCAAAACAGACAAACGATGAGCGCAATGGCTCAACAACAGCATAAGGACAATAGCCACTATGAAAATAACAAAGAGGACAACAACACAAACCAATTAAAAGAACTTCTGAATGAACTGAAAAAAGACATCCTGAAAGAAATAAATACCAGAATGGAAGACTTAACCAAAACAGTTATGGAGAATTCGATCAAAATCGAATATCTATTATCTAACATCAGCCAAGAATAATGGCTACCCAAAAGACAAAGTCAAGAACAGACATAGTGGCAAACGAAACGTGCCTTGACAATAGCATAATAAAACTATGCGCACTAAACGTTAATTCAATTGGGTCGCTAAAACGTAGATATGACCTGCAAGAGTTCATAAACACTAACAACATCAACATAGCAATGGTGTCCGAAACCACGCTAAATAATAAGCATAAATTAAAGTTTGATAATCACACAATCATAAGGACAGACAGACCCAATAGAAATGGAGGAGGCACGGCAATCATAGCCGATAATAAATTAGAAATCACTACAATAACAACACCCAACTCACTACGCATCAAGCTAATAGAATATACAGCCATCAAAGTAGCAGTAAACGCAAATAAAACTCTAATAATCATAAGTATTTATGCAGCTCAACGAGACAGCAGTATTTTTATCAAAGAATTAAATGATTTATTCGAAGAGTTCAATTTAAAAGATAACAATATCTACTATATAATCGCGGGAGACCTGAACGCCAGAAATGAAATATGGGGTGACTCCACCACCAACAATAGAGGAAGACAACTCCAGCAATGGGAAGCCGACAGTAGCGTAATCAATAAGGCTATAATATACTCAGCCAATCTTCCCACATACCCCAGGGCAGGATCATACTTAGATTATTGCATAGCAGACGCAAGACTGAAAATTACTGATAACCACACCCATAAAATCAGTACGACTCCATACGACAGTGACCACAACGCGCTGGTATTCGCACTCAACACCAATTGCATTTTTAATGGAAACATCACCGTTCCATTGAGAACACCAACTCCTAACTATAAAAAAGCGAACTGGAGAAAATTCCAGAGACGATTGAATGAAACGCACCATGATGAGCATTGCATACCAAAGGATAGAAATCTCACTAAAGAGGAGATCGATAGTCATATCCTAAAGCCATAGACGAGGTAATTCCTCTAAATAAACATAATGTAAATAAATATTACCAAAAATACGAAAATAACAGAATAATCAAGCTACATAAAAATAAATCTTGGTTAATCTCAAGGAAATTTAAATTGGCGAACACTGCACACACAAGGCAAGATAGATTAGAATATAAAAAAATAAATATTACAATCCGCGCAATAAACCATGAACTACACAAGGAATTTAAAAAAACAATAACCAATTATTGGGAGGCACTAATCAAAAAGATTGATTATAAAGACACGAAGGAATTCTTCCCGAGAATCAATAGCCTACTTAGGACCAAAAATCCTCTGAACATCAACACAATTAAACTCGTAGACAATAATAATGATTTATACAAAGTAGTTAGCAGAGAATACCCTCATTTAATGAATAACAGTAATGAAATCATAGCAACAGAACCAAATGAAAAATTAGAAATAATAGGAAAACATTTAGAATTTATCAACTCGGCTAGATACTCTAATTTAAATACACTAACAAATCAACAGCAGATGAATCTGCCATTATAATCAAAAAACTAAGAGACAAAATAAGAACAACAAACTCAACGTTCACCACTTTTTCTAGTGAGAATCCAGCGCATCTGCCTAATCAAGAGGAAAGAGGTCCAAAATATCTTTTCAATTATTTAGAAGTGAACGCTATTATAGCTAAACTAAAGAACAAAACATCGGCTGGACTTGACAAAATTCCAGCAATTGTCATCAAAAATCTACCTACGAAAATAATAAAGGAATATGCTACCTTATTCAACAATGCCATCAACATTGCGTACTACCCTGACAGATGGAAAGTGGCAAAAGTGCTGCCAATACTCAAAAAAGGAAAAAACCCAAAGGATCCCCAAAGTTACCGACCAATTAGCTTGACCATGAATATTAGCAAAATATACGAAAAAATAATAAAAGAAAAACTGAACTCGCATATCAAAGCCAGCAAAGTCATTCCAGACAACCAATTTGGTTTCAAAAACCACCTATCAACAACTCATGCTATTAATAAATTAGCTTCAGATGTTAACAACTACCTACATGAAGGAAATACTGTGGGAGCAATATTAATAGATCTCGAAAAGGCTTTTGACTCAGTCTGGATCAATGGGCTAATACATAAACTTGTGATGTATAAATTTCCAGCTGGATTAATATTATTGATCACAGATATGATCATAGGTAAAAGTTTCCACACCTGGGACGGCACCAACATCTCCAAAAGTACCTTCAAAATAACCGAAGGATTACAGCAAGGAACCGTAACATCCCCTATTCTTTTCAACATTTTCAATAGTGAAATTATTAACTCGTTTGGACTGAACACACCCAACAGCAATCTGCACTCCATAGCATACGCAGACGATATGATAATCTACAAAGCAGATAAAAACATCAAAAATATAGAAAGCACTTTGCAGGATAAAATCAACGAAATAAATAGATATTACCTTAATTGGAATCTAAGAATAAATCCTAGCAAAAGCGAAGTAATTTTCTTCAGAAGACCGGTCAAACAAATTCCATACTCAGCAATATTAAAGATAAACAAAAGTAAAATCACCATAGTAGATCAGAACAATCAAGAAGAAAAGGAAATCCCGAGGAAAGTGGAAGTAAAATACCTAGGAGTCATATTCGACCAACTACTAAGAATGAATAAACACCACAAAGAACAGCTTGAGAAGGCAAAAAAAAATTTTAAACAAAATGCCAGAATTTTTCACAATAATAACCTGGAAAAGAGGGCAAAAATAATATGCTACTTACTGTTAATAAGACCGATACTCACTTATGCATTACCTACTCTCTGAAACATGGGACTAACAATTGCCGAAAAATACAGAAGGCTGGAAAGAACATGCCTCAGATCATGCTTGAGAATGCACAGAACAGCCGAATCTAATTATAAAAAAAGAGTCAGCAATAAATTACTATACGAAAAAGCTAATATACCAAGGATAGACTGCTTCGCCCTAAAACTGACAAGAAAATATTACAGTAAAGTAAACAGAATAGACAATATATACCTCAAAGAACTTAAATGGACAGACTCTCAAACGAACATTGAAAAGATCAAGAGTGGATATTTCCCACCTGAATATTTCACATACTGTGACAAAATAGGGGTAATCCAAGACCAAGAGAATATACCAATTACTTATCACAAAAAACGACACTCAGCTAAGAAAGGTATCAACCTAGATCTGGAAGAGTACACACAAGCAAATTCTATATTCGCAAAAACCATCCCAAAAGTCGATCGCGATGATTGGAACAGATTATCTAAAGATTATTGGTGGCTAGCTAATGATGCCAAACATATAGATGAACTAAGGCGACGAGCGAGGAAAAAATAACCTCTTTTATAGTAAGAACTTAACAGTCAAGTAAATACAGCTGACTAGAAAGTCATAATAGTACAAAATAGAATGATACGACCATCACAGAATCAGTAGTTAAAACAAACCCATAGTTCTGCCTAACCCTTCCCAGACTCCTCACCATCCCTATCGCCCATCTCCTACCCAGTTCCATAACCCTATAATACCCACACACCAACTCTCCCACTCCTGTGTATATATTTTGTAAATTTCGTGTAAAAAGTAGTATGTAATTCATAGATGTAAGTTAAGAATAGAGAAAGATGTGTTTTTTTTTAATGGGTAATTTTCACATCCTACCAAAGTAACGTAATCGTTGGGGACAAACACACTCATAGTCCCCGCTTCAATCCTAACAGAGGAATAATGATGATATAGTAATATAGAAGTAATAAACAAAAATTGATATTTGGCGAGAATAACCACTAGGTCTACATACCAAATTAGATATTAAGCATTATAATAAGTTGTTTCTAAGAAATTTGTCAACTTTATAACAAAAAGACTGTATAAACCCAAATAAAAATTTTCTTTTTCAAACCAAAAACCCACCGAAGCTATGGTAAATGAGTTTCAAATATTATATATAAGATCACAATTTACATATAGTTTGATTATTGTTTGAACAATATTACAATATTGCCGATATGTAGCTTATTTATATAATTTGATGAATAATATGCTCTATTCACTATGGCCACTCCATATTGGGGCCTGAAATCATTGTACATTCAGAGGCAATTATATATGAAAAATTTATTTATTTTCCCGCTGTACACCTCCAACAGTCATTCTCCACATTCTGAAAAAAAGGAGAAAAAAAAAACTTTGTCACTCATTCATTACCGCATAACCGAGCTTGCATAGCATCAGGCATGCTTGTGTAAGTGACTCCTTTCCTTTTCTTCGTTTCTATATCTGGCGACCCGAACTGATATCTCATCGTGAGAACCCCCACATACAGGGTGTCCCAGAAAGAGTGACTTTCCTTTGGCAGTCAGACACCTGGCACTATTCTGAAGCATAATTTCTTTGACTACTGCAAATTTGTTTGTTAGTTTTTGAATTATTAGTTAGTTAAGTGCAGCCAATCAGAGCGCGTCATTTTCGCGGTACAAAAGTGGAAGGGTTTTTCAAAAAAAAAAGTTCTAAAATCGACTTCTGGTAAATATCTTGGAAGTCGGTATTACCTTAGGCCCTGCGGTCATTTTCGGACACTAGATGGGTCCTCTGCATTTTTCCAAATAAATTTTCTGACAAAATTTTCATCTCGTGAATGCCATGAGCATACCCAGTGTGCTGAATTTTTCTGCGCTCATGAATGTTGAAACATACTTCATACTGGCTATAATAATGTAGTTAGAAATTTATTTTTTTAAATGTTTTATTAGTATTTTTAAAAACGTTATTTAATGAATTTTTTTCATCGATTGCCTCATTTTTTAAGGAAATTATTTAGAATTATCAATACGTCAAATGGTATTTGGATTGTGTTTAACAACAGATACAGATTAGAATGATACAAAATTGAAAAATTTCATTTCTTCATTTCGACAAATATTATTTTACCAAAAATGTATTCACTTACCTCTGGTCTTGCAAGGTATAATTGCTATAGAAAAGGGTAGAAATAATTTTACCCTCATTCAATGTAAGCGAAATTGTGCATGGGCATTATGATAGGTGTTTAAACGGTATTTGCAGTATGAAAATTTTAAAATCAGATTTATTTTTTATTTTAACAAATATGCCGAATTTTTGGGTGAAACGTGTTAATTACAACATGTAAATATTTCGTTCCACATAATTCATTGTCCGCGTAATAATCTATGCACGATTTAATTGTTCTCTACATTCTATAGCTGAATCAAATGCATTTTTGTTTGAATTATAACAATATTGAAGATTTATTGTGCGAAATTTATTTGAAGATAACATTATTTTTCATGTGGTATTTATTGATTCAACATTTCGATTTGGATTCAGGGTTAGCTATCATAAAAAAAAAAGGGTCGACGCTACAACTACCTGAAATCCTAGTTGGTGGCATCAGATTATTTCCATTTTCTGCTAAGTGTAGAAAATTTCTGTTTAGTGTGAATATTTTCATTTGTTTAAATGATCTCCGTTAACGGCCAAAAGCTTTTCTGTATAAAATAAGAAAATATCGAAATTTCACATGATTTTGTTAGTAAATTTGCACTATCTCCGTCTCATTTTGCGTGGTATTGTTATAAAAAAGGATATAAATTACATTACCCTCATTCAATATAAGCACAATTGTGCTACAGTTAAATTTTTTTAAAATTTTAAAAGACATGCTAAGTTTTTAAGTGAAACATGTTAACTTCAACATGTGAACTTTTCTTTTCTCATCATTTTTCATCCGTGTAATCATTTGTTTATTATTTGATTCGTTTAAAACACTCTATAATTGAATCAAATGTATTTTTTTTAATTATAAGTATTTCGAAGACTTATTGTGCGAAATTTATTTGTAGAAAAGATTTTTTTTCGTGTGGTATATTCATTGATTCAACTTAACATTTCGTTTTGGATTTAGGGTGAGCTATCATAAAAAAAAGGGTCGATGCTACAACTACCTGAAACTGTAGTTGGTGGCATCAGATTATTTCATTTTCTACTGCGTATGGAAAAAATATTTTTATTTTGAATAATTTCCATCAATGTTAGTACGCATTTATGAAGCATCATGAAAAAAAATTATATTGTTACATTCCCGTATTACAGTTGACACCAGTCATTTGATCCTTTTAGGATATTATGTAATTTTTTTTTTTGATTCTGATCCATTTGAAATTTATTCAATTTCATTTCAGCTACTTTAGTTTCTATTACAACAAAGTACTTGTTTATGTCTGAATAAATATGTTTAAATGTTATTTTTTGTCCATTTTAAAAAATTTTGTCTGTTTTGAAAATATTTTAAAAGTATTGTGGTGAAAGGAAAAACTCGGGTAAGGCTGGTACCCCAAGTCCGCTACCTGCATTTACTGTCAACTCGCTTTACTCTTTCCGTAAAGTAATTTTCGGTATAGACCAGTGAAATGTTTTCCATTTCAAATTATATTAATGATTCTATTTATTATTCATACAACTGCAGGCAACTATTGATGACTTTTGACTAATATCCAACTAGATATTATTCGATTTTTGCTAAAAAGATGTGAAGAATAAATTATTCTTGATAATTTTCAATTTCTTTGAAAATTATTAATACATATAAATAAATAAGTCTAATTTTATACATAATTGAATTAAAAGAAGCAAAAAGAAAAAAATTTGGTTGCGTTTGAGTTAAGAAGTCAAATTTTTATTAATCTCAATTCCGTGCGGTTTGTAAAAGACTGACCCAATAGTGTTGATGGCCGATTTTGTATGCAAATTGTTGTTTTGATGTATTATTAAATATTTGGTTCCCAATTATTCAATAACTGCTGTGTATTCATGACAAAACGAAATATGCCGATTTTAAAATCATATGTTCATTTTGATCTTCCTCATGTAAGGTACGTGCGGGTAATAAGGCCTACCTAAGGGATATTTTCAATAATATGAAAAATGTCCAAATTAATCATTAAGGTTTATTATTAATCATTATTTGATTACATTTTTTATAAAATGTAAATAATGAATTGTAATTTTTATTATAAACAAACAAAAAATTAATCATTTGTATCATTTAGGCCTTATTACCAGACAGGCCTTATTATCCGCGGGTACCTTAATTAAACTCCTTCTAAATATTTGATGACTCGATCAGAAGCGTGCTTGTATAAAATGAGAAAATATCGAAACTTTGTGTGATTTTCTTAGTTAAAATGCACTTCACTTCCCTCTGGTCTTGCATGATATTGCTATTGAGACCGTGCAAGCCGATGGAGAGGATTGAACAAACGATCGTGCGTGGAAAAATTTTGAACTTTTGATTGTGACAGCACATTGCCATACAATTTTCAATACGTTTCTAATGCAGACGTACAACAAACATGAGCTCTCGGAAATGTTGTGTTCTACATTGTTGAAATGCAACAAAAAGTAGTCTGTATCAATTTTATTATTTTCCTATAGCCCAACATAAATTAATTCAAAGGGCAAAGTGGATTGTTATTTGCACCGCAATATTTTGACTTTGCTTAGCCTAAACATTAGATTTAGCATAGAAATGTCATGATACTTGTCACAGTCATTTGTTTTTTTGAATTCATCCGCCGGTTGGAGGCTATGTTTATGCTTTCCACTACACCTCTTAGCTGATACAGTTACGGAAAGTGTAAAAATTGAACACCATTTTTGCACGGTCCCAATAAAAAAAGAATAGAAATAATTTTGTCCTCATTCAATATAAGTATAATTGTGTCCTGGGCATTATAAGAGGTGCCTGGACGGTGTTTGAAATATACAAACGCTACAATGAATTTATTTAAAATTTTGAAAGACATGCTACTTTTTTAAGTGAAACTAAGATGTTTCACTTTTACTTCTGAACAAAAACTTTTGAACAAAAGTTCAAAATTTTAACTGCAATATGTGAATATTTCGTTTCACATTATTTTTTATACGCGTAATCAACTATGAATGATTAAATTTTTTTAAACACTCTATTATTTGATCTAATGCATTTTTGTTTGAATTATAAGAACTTCGAAGACTCGTGCAAATTTTTTTTTTCATGTAGTATTTATTAATTCAACATTTCGATTTGTATTCAGGTTAAGCCATCATAAAAAAAAAGGGTCGACGTCCCAACTACCTGAAATTGTAGTTGGTGACAACAAATTATTTCCATTTTCTACTGCGTGTGGAAGAAATTTTTTAATTTTTTGAAATAATCTCCATTATGGTTGGTACGTATTTATTAAGTGAGATTAAAAATATTAATATTTGTTTATTCACATATCATGGTTGACACCGATCATTGAATAATTTGTATAGGAAATTATCAAATTTTTTTGACTCCAGATCTACTTAAAATTTATTCGATTTCATTTCAGCTACTTTAGTTTCTTACATCGGGTGCAGTCACGTTGGGCGCCTACACGCTTTGAGCGCTCATTTTTCATACCAGTCCAATGCTAAAAATGACATATAATAGCGCTCAAAGCGTGTAAGCGCCCAACGTGAATGCACCCATCGGAATGTTTATTAACGTCTTCGTTACTATGTTTATAACTGTTATTTTGTATTCGATATAATGTGTGTTTATTTCGAAGGTATTTTAAAAGTATTGTAGTGAAAGGAAAAACTCAGGTCAGGTTGGTACCCCAAGCCGTCCACCTGCGTTCACTGTCAACTCGCTTTACTTTTTCCATAAATAAAAGTTATGTTTGGTTAGGACCAATGAAATCATTTCTATTTGAAATTATATCGATAATTATTTTTGTTTATTATACAACTGACAACAAATGATGACTATTCACTAATTTTCTACATGATATTATTTTATTTTTTGCTGGAAGACATGTAAAAAATAAATTGTTCATGATAATTTCCAATTTGTTTGAAAATTAAAAAAACATAAACAAATAATGAAAAATTATATCGAGTACAAAGACAGAGAAACACAAAAATGAGAAAATAACTTCAATGTCTTTGATTCACTAATTTTTAATTGAGAAGAAGTCAATTTTTGTTTCATACCAACCCTTTGCGGTTTGTTAAAGGATGTCATAATATATGTTGCACACTCCGTATGCAAAATGTTGTTTTGATGTTTTATCATAAATAGTTATTTGTGTATCTAGGCCGGAAAGTTGATCATTTTTGGCCAAATCCGAAATATGTGACCGAGGCGTAGCCGAGGTCCACTATATTTCGGATAAGGCTAAAAATGATCATCCGGCCTTGATACACACAATATTTTGTGATGAACCTAATCACACAACACAATAAAAATCCAACGGTTAAACCCGCACCGGCGACATCGTAACCGATGCGGGCGACACCAATGGAAACACGCCTTCATCCTAGTAACTTACCAGCCAGGGGAAACGCGTAATGGCGCGTCCTCGCTGTAAGCGAATCGAATAGAGGTTTTCTTACCGCGAACCACCCTAGCGGGAAATGAAATGAACTAAAGAGCACCGAAACGAACAGAGAAGGAAGTCTATGAATAAAATTAGATAACGATAAGTGTAAAACATAATATAGGGAATATTATGAGCGAATCTTACGAAGAAAAATAAAACTAAGCATTATATAACAATAAAATAATAAAATTGTTCATGGGTATGCCAGGATAATAATATTAATAGATGAAAAGTAGAAAGAGGAGGAAAAATACTCCGCCAATCAGCGCGCGACACGAGCGCCCCGGCACCCTACTCTTACGCCGTGCCTGAAGAAGGACGGCGCACTAGCCGACTGCGCATCCAGTCGCGTATAGCGGGGGAAATCTGCGCAGTGGGTCACGGCGCACGCAACCAGCCTATAAAAGGCGATGCTCCGGCAATAGAAAAGCAGTTCTCCGGTGACTGTTCAAGGAACAGTAACTACAGGGATATAGTTTGCACGAACTCAAGTATCTCTGTCCCGCCTTGATGAGTTATTGTGCAATCTGCTCGGATTGTACTAACCCATCTTACTCTACTCTTCTCCCACTCCTCGTACAATATTACGCCATTAGCACTAGTGGACATATTGTGCATCCTTCCCCGGATTAGTGTGCACTCTGCCCGGAGTGAACCGGTCCATACCTTCCCAGCCTTTACCCTGTACAAAATCACGGCAAGTAGCACTACTTGACGGTTTGTACATCCCAGTGTAGGCGGAGCGCAATCTGCCCGGATTGACACGTCCACACTATCCTCACAACAACCCCTAAAGACGTAGTGCAATCTGCCCGGACTGACGCGTCTTTCCACCACGTCCTTGAACACCAGCCGAAGCAACTCCTCGTCCGTACTCGGGTCGAAAAATAATATTGTAAACGGGAAGCATAAATTATAAGCCGCTTTTATTTGTACCGGTTATTTTGTAAGTACCATTTTATTGTAAACCTGTTTTATTGGCATATTTTTTTGTTATAATTTGTGTTTTGAATAGAGACGAAGGAATCGTCAATAAAAGTCGCAACATTTGCATTGTGACGCATACGGGGCCGCGGTAAACAGACCGGGGTAACGGTAATAATTATACGTATAGCGTAGCGCCTCGCAATGAAGATAAAAGCGTGAATTAGTAATTTAAGTAAATAATTCTCCTGAATTTACCATTTGTAATTAATAATCTATTGTGAAAGAAAAATAACCGATGAAGTAAATATTTTTGAATAAACAGTCGAAAACATAATAGAAAACAAAGAGTACACCGTGTAAATTTGTTAGCGTTATCTTTCACCCTCACCCTGAAACGGATCCTGGAAAGTCGGCTGAGCACAGAGGCATTCACCGAGGGTACGCTGCGATTTCAAGCAGTCATGAAGAAAGATCGTTACAATTTTTTAGGCGAGTGCCTCAAAAAATGATGTTTAAGGGATTAAATAGTCACTAAAATGACAAAATTAATGAAAATGTACGGCGCTGTATACCTATATATATTATAGTATAATATAGGTATACAGCATGCGCTGGGATCACGCAACTTTGTCTTTTGTTTTATGGGTAAATATAAAATAACAGATTGCGTTGCTACACAGTTCAATCACAAACGTTGTATCTGTCAGTATCGTAGCGTTTGGATTAAAGGTAAAATAATAGTATGTTTCATCATGTTCACTGTTAAATAGATACTTATGTTTTAGTTATCATATTTAATAATATTATAATGTTATGAAATAATATTTTAAACTCCTGCTTTAGTTTCGTTATTTTTAAGGAATAAATTTATAATAAATATAATGATCAATTGAAATAATTGACATTCGTCCGGGAAGTAAAAAAGTGTACAGAAAAGTATCATTTTAGGGACTCTATTTAGTCCCTAAAACGTCGTTTTTTGAGGCACTCGCCTAAAAAACCTTTTGTTGTTCACAATTATTCGGTTATCACTGAGTATTCATATATGTCAAAACGAAACATATCATTTTCAAATTCACCTGTAAATTCTGATTATCCCGATATGATGGAACTTATTTTAAATATTTGACAATTCGACCAACAGGGTTGTTGGTATGATAAAAGACAATATCAAAATTTTTATTGCAATATTTTCATCAGACTTAATTTCCACGAAAGTTGGCACTGCACGTTTTACAATTGTGATTTGCAAATCTAATGTTTTCATGCACGTTAGGGTGAGCCAAAAAAACTAACCTATCGAATTTATTGGTTAAAGTGAACCTTTTTACCGAGAAAAAAATGTCCCTGCAAGGCAAAATTTTTAGCTCGATTTTAAAAGGTGTCGGTGAGCATTCAAATTTTCCCATTTAAATAACACGTGAAAAAATCTTTTTTCATTAAAAATATCATAACTTTTGAATGGTTATGGTAAAATTTTTTGCATAGCAGATTCTTGTAGAGCATGAAATTTCCTAAAAAATCATCCTCCGGACTATTTTTTTACTTTTGTGAAATTCGCATATTTGGAAGCCTTAAAAAATGAAAAAAAAATCGAAATATGCAGGTTTGGTGTTTTTTTATCAAAAATGTTCATATTCAACAATAAAAAATTGGATTAAAATGGAAAAAATACTTGAAATATATTGTTTATGATCTAGATTTATCAAAAAAAAAAAAAAACAGTTTTTACATTTATTAATTTTTTATTCCATTTAAAATCACTCATACACTCTTTAATTAATAATATTTATTTTATTACAATTCGGATATTGCTGACAATGTAATTGCACTACTTGCAAAATGAATTGTTTTTACTCTTCATCTTTCGTCAGAGTTGATAATTCTGAGGAAAAATTTTTGAATAATAAGGCTATCATAAAGTTTTTTTAACACAAATATAGTTTGTTAGCTTTACAATAAAAAATTAATAAATAAAATTAATAAATAAAAAATAAAAAAAAAAGTAAAAACTATTTTTTTTTGACAAATCTAGATCATAAACAATATATTTCAAGTATTTTTTCCATTTTAATCCAAGTTTTTATTGTTGAATATGAACATTTTTGATGAAAAAACCTGCATATTTTGACTTTTTTTTCATCTTTTAAAGCTTCTAATTATGCGAATTTCACGAAAATCAGAAAATAGTCAAGAGGATGATTTTTTAGAAAATTTTATGCTCTACAAGATTCCGCTATGCAAAGAATTTTACCATTAACCATTCAAAAGTTATGATATTTTTAATGAAAAAAGATTTTTTTACGTGTTATTTGAATAGGAAACTTTGAATGCTCATCGACACCTTTTAAAATCGAGCTAAAAATTTTGCCTTGCAGGGACATTTTTTTCTCAGTAAACAGGTTCACTTTAACCCATAAATTCGATAGGTTAGTTTTTTTAGCTCACCCTAATGCACGTGTAATTTCATTTCCATGACGATTATTGCAGGTCAATTCCATGTTTGAAATAATTAATTTTTCTTTTGCTAAAGATCAACGTATAATATATTTGACTTTATTTTAGCCACTTTACTGCTTCGAAACTATGCGCTCGTCAATGTTTTGATCAATTCGCATTATATTTGTTTCATGTGGGATATGAATTTTGTCTTTCACAAAAGTATCATAAAAATTTTGTGGAAAAGGGAAAGGGTCAGGTAAGGTCAGTACCCTCGAGTCGATTACCTGCACTCACTATTTTTTCGCTTTCTTTTCTCTGTACAATAATTATTGATAATGACCAGAGAAATCTTTTATATTTGGGATTACATCAATAATTATATCTAGTTTCTATACAACTAAATGTACTATATTATATTGTCTTTTGAAGGATACATTGAAGAACAAGCAAATTAGTAGTAAAAAAGTTATGTTAATAACAATCAAGACATGATGAAATCGATTAAAAATTATATCGAGTATTACGACAGAGAAAGTTAAAGAAAATGCTTTCAATGTCTTTGATAAACTAATTTTTAGTTGACTACTACATGAAATATGGTTTTGTCGATGTGTTTTAGAGGTTAAATTTCATTTCACCACTTACTTAATTTCGATTGAATATTTTCATTTTTGCTCGCTGCGTTACTTACGCTCCAAAATATTCAATAATTTCCAATCTAATGGAGATTTTACTGTTCTTGAAAAAGGATTATGTATATTGTTAGGAGGATAGAGAACAAATTAATGCACTAATTTAATGTCAATTTGAATCAATTTGACGTGGGACTCGAGCATAGGAAAAACTATTTAAAAAATTTAATTGTTATTTTCTTTCATTTTTTTGTTTAAACAAATGACTATACGTTAGTCAATGTTCTGATTAATATGCATTATATTTCTGTCAAGTAGGATATAAATTTTGCCTTTCTCAAAAGTATGATAAAAATGATGTGGGGAAAGGAAAAAAGTCAGGTAAGGTCAGCACCCTCGAGTCGATTACCTGCACTTACTATCTTTTAGCTTTACTTTCTCTGTACAATAATTATTTGTAGTGACCGGTGAAATCTTTCATATTTGGGATTACGTTAACAATTGTTGTCAGTTGTCAAAACCAAATTGCATTTGGTTTCTATACAACTGATAACAATTCATGACTTTTGACTAATATTCAATTGGTTATAAGTTAATTTTTGCTGGGAGAGGTTTTTAAACCATGAACACCCTACTTTTTGAAGTAAACTGCTCATGGCAATTTTCGATGAGTCTTTTACTTGAAAATACCAAGGGTTACTGTATGAATGACATATTGCTTTAAATTACCTCCACAACAACATACGGACATATATCCGAATAAAATATAAATGGTAAATATTTTCTACTGCTGCACTGGTCGATTTTAACGACAAATTATTGATGAAAGTAGTAACGTTATGTCATAAAATTTACAATTTTTTAGTCCATTCGAGTTATAGAACTATCATCAATGATGAATCTTACTTGATATTCAACAAACATATGAATTGTTGAAGATTTTTCCAATGACCATAGTTAAAAAATTTCATAGTGCTCAATATAATCTTTCACAATTGAATAATTCCCATAATGTCATGTTCTCTACTTATAATTTCATTGCTTAATATTTTTCTAAAGAAAAATATTTCATTCATGTTATTTTCAGTGAAATGTAAGCTGGTTGTTGCTTTATGCTTGCCAAAAGTGATTAAAGCAAGTAAAATTTTACGGTGTGCCATATTTTTTTATTGCTTTAATCCTTAAGGCCAGCAAAGGCTACTGGTGTCATAAATAAAAGGACAGTAGTGTTTATATCTCCATTTGAAATTGGCACAATAATGTTAACAACATTCTGTGGTGAGTGCTTGGGTGATGGTTATGAATCGATTGAAAACAAATTATTTAACCTTCATTCCATTTTTGATTTCATTGTGGGTGGATAGTTTTTTCCATTAACGTGATTTGTACAACTGACTCGTTATTAATTTATGAGTAATTTTCATGGAAGAACATTTTGTGTCGATTCTCATGTTATCATGGTCAATCATGTTCAGTGACTCAATTTTTTGAGATTCTTGAACTACCATTGCTGAATTCAAATTAAAGTCAACATTCCAAGTCGTGAATACTTTATCAATGATAAATAGGTGATTGCTATTGCTCCTGTCGCGTTTAATGACAGTAGATTATCGCAGTACATGTACAGACGCAGTAGAGACATGACGACATAACATCTTTCTTCTTTTCAGTCAATTTATGTTTTTGAATATATCATTGATAAAAAATCACATGAACACTCAAACATGACATTCCATTACAGCTACAACAATATTTTATTTGTTTGTTGTAAAGTAATTGACAACTATTGTCGATATTTGTTATCGAATCTTTGTTTATAACATGTGTCACAGATTCTGGTATGGGTTATCATAAAAAGGGATGAAGCGGCCCAAACCGAAATCGTCGTTGGTAAAATTTTCTTGAAAGTACCATGTTATTATTATTTTCTTTTATTTCCATGGGAAATAATCATTTTTCGGTTTTTGGAATACACTACTGGTCGGCCAGGTCAGCAATGAACTGATGAAATTACATTTCATTTCGTTGGTAGAATAATAATTCTATTGTGTATAATGTACATCGTACTTTTATTTTTATGACAACATTTTTTTTCCTCAGGATATTTGTGAAAAGACTTTTCATATCCTCAAAATATTTTGTCTCATGTACCCACAGTAAATTTTTTTGGCGACACCATATGTTCTGTACCACCCTCACATTTATTGGGGTTGGAGTGGAATTTTTCCAACTCAGGAATATTTTCAAAATGTTGTATCGCCAAGTAACTTTTCTTGGTGAATCCTCAGTCTTGAACTTGTTCTGAAAGTGTATAAACCCAAAATAAGAAGTATCAAATCAACGAATTTCTCGATTATTCCACGATTTTTTTACAATTCAAATTTTATTTTTCTTTTTTTTTTCTCAATTTTTTAATATATTTTTTCATTTTTTTGTGTGTTTTTTCAAATTTTATTTTCAATTTCTCATTAGTTTTTAGTTTTTTTTTTCAGTTTTGTGTGTTTTTTTTCCTAGAAAATAAGTGTTTTTGCGTGTTTTTTAAATATTTTTTACCGCTTATTTTTCATTAGCTATGAGTTTATTTGTGTGCATTATTTCTTTCTTAGATTTTTAGTTTTTTCGTGTGCTTTTTTAAATATTTTTTATCATCAATTTTTCTATTATTATTATATTTTATTTTGTGTGTGTTTTTATTTTATTCATTTGTATATCATAGTTAGTTTTACGGTTTTGTCGGCTTTTGCATTTTTTTTTTGGTTTTTTTTTATTGTGTGATTGATACTGACAATGGCGGGATATACACCTCGAGAGTATTCCGAGATGATTAAATTGTATTGCCAGAATGGTTGCGTGGCTGCAATAGCAGCGCGGGCTTATGCGGAAGCAAACCCCAATGCACCTGCGAAGCCCACGGGAAAAACGATTCAGCGGGCTTGGATGAGGCTGGTCGAGACGGGATCAGTGACGCCCAATAAAAATGAGTGTGGGGTCCGCGCGACGGTGTTGACCGCGGATTGTGAAGATGCTGTTCTGGACCGCTTTCAACGGGACGGGACGCGCAGCATCCGTGATGTAGCCCGGGAGCTTCGTGTCTCCAAATCTTCTGTACACCGTGTGTTGAAGAGAGAAAAAATGCACGCTTTTCACTACTCGCGCGTGCAAGAGCTCGAAGACGGAGATCGTGCACGGCGAGTAGAGTTTTGCCAATGGTTATTGGGCGAAGAGGCACGGGCTCCTGGGTTCGTGAAGAACATCTTGTTCACGGATGAGGCGACGTTTCAGAGGAATGGATTCTTCAATCAGAGGAACGACCATTATTGGAGTGTGGAGAATCCATTCCTCGTCAACGACCAGAAGAGCGTCCAGAGACGCTTTAAGAAAAACATTTGGGCAGGCATGATTGGCGATAAAGTAGTAAGTAAACAGAAGCAAATAATTTGACACAAACAAATGATCTGTATATGAATAATTTCCAAAATTTTTACAGGTTGGGCCCCACCCTTTACCATCAGCTCTAGATACCGCGCTGTACCGAGGGTTTCCGACTCACCGTTTGCAAGGATTATGCACGCATGCAGGAGTTCAAGAGGTCACATTCACAGACATAATGTGGTTCCAGCAAGACGGTGCTCCAGCACATACAAGCGTGGCGTGCACAACGTACCTGCGCAGAAAATTTCCTGGGAGACTGATTAGCAAAAGAGGCAACATCAATTGGCCCCCACGATCTCCGGATCTTAATCCGTTAGACTTTTTTTTGTGGGGGTATATCAAATCAATTGTGTACGAGTCGCCTGCGGAAAATGAGGCAGAACTGGCCCACAAAATCTCCCAGGCATTCCGTCAAATCTCGCCGCAGATGTGTGCCAGGAGCACCGACAGCCTCTTGAAACGAGCACGTGCCTGCCTCGCTCAAAACGGTGGACATTTTGAGCACCTTTTCCATATGTAGTGAGTAAACAAACTGTACAAATATAGGATATTGAGACTTGCATTGTCGATATGATCTGTATATTTTTTTGTATTCCAGTTAAACAAAACTAAAAGTCTTCAATACAAGCCTGACCGAAGCATCAATTATATTCCGAAAACGGGAAAATGAACATTTCCCCATGGAAACGAAATAAAAAGTCAATAATGTTGGTGTCATGAAAATTCTACACACGATGATTTCGGCTTGGGTCGCTACAGTCCTTTGTACAATACAGAAGCCCATACCAGAAGCAATTACTAATTTTAGGAAAAAGTAATTGCAAATATTGAAAAAAAAGGTATTGAATAGTTCTGATATATGAAAAAACTGATTTTTTTTGTTATAATTGACAATTTTGTTACATTTTTCAGGAGATATGGATACACCATTTGCGAAATAATTGTAGAAAGTTGCCATGAACATTTTACTTGGAAAAGTAAACTGTTCAAGAGTGAAAATTAACTTTTAACTAATTGAATATAAGTCAAAAGTCATTTATTGTTGCCAATTGAATGGGAAATAAATCATGTTATTAATGTAATTCCAAATATAAAAGAATTCATAAGTTACTACCAATAATTATTATATGAAGGAAATAAAGCATGAAGATAGTGAGTGCAGGTAAACGACCCGAGGGTACCGACCTTACCTGACTCTTTTCTTTTATCATAATATTTTTGAAATACTTTAAAGAAAGAACGAAATTCATGTTACACATGAAACAAATAATGCATATTGATCAAAACATTGACTAACGCATAGTTATAATGAAATCAAGTGGCTAAAATAAAGTCAAATATATTATACGTTGATAATTATAAAAAAAAAATTAATTAAATTAAACAAAAAGTTGAAGATCTTCAATAACCATCATCGAAAGGAAATTATGTGTGCATGAAAAAAAATTAGACTCTTTTTGTATAATATCTTACTCTTGGTTCCAAAATTGGAATATTGAATCTATAAATATTGTATGAAAATTAATCTTATCTGTAAACAAACTTTACACAATATTTTGTATGTTCAGCATTCAAATAAAACTGTCATAACAATTTAATCGATGATCAAAAATAATTTCAAAAATATTTGATATTTCTCAACAGTGATACAGTCAATTGTACTAATCGATCACCAAAGAATTCAAACATAACTTGTGCCTGAAAAAATATTAATTATTTAGTGACACACAATTATTATACCCTTGCCAATGTTGAAGAATTATTCCCAATAAAAATATCATTCCCACCTATTAATATTTCCAAATAATGTGGCAGTGCCACTTCCAATCTTAGTTGCCATTAGCCAGTTTGCCAAGAAATCAAGCTCAGAATTGAAAATCAGAAAATAAATCGAGTGTTTAAATAAAATTTGGAAAATCACAAAAAATAACGGTATTTTCTTATTTCATACAAACAATCTGCATCTGGCTCGAATAAACAAATATTTAAAAAGAGTTCAATCATATCAGATAATTTCCTAAAAGAATTAAATGATCAGTGTCAACCATGACGTATGGATAAACAAATATTATCATTTTCAATCTCACTTAATAAATATGTGCGAACGTTAATATAGAGATTATTTATAAATAATAAAAAAGGGCAATATTTCATCTCCGCGCAGTAGAAAATGGAAATAATCAGATGTTACCAACTACTTTTTCAGGTAGTTGACCCTTTTTTTATGATAGCTCACCTTAAATCCAAATCCAAATGTTGAATTAATAAATATTACATGAAAAAGAAATTTCGCACAAATCGTCGATATTGTTCTAATTCAACCAAAACTACATTTTATTAAGTTATAGAGTGTTTCCAAAAAATTTGATCACATATAGATAATTACACGGATAAGAAATTATGTGAAACGAAATGTTCACATGTTGCAGTTGAAGTGTTTCACCTAAAACCTTAGCATGTCTTTCAAAATTTCAAATAAATTGATTGTAGGGTTTGTTCACTTCAAACACCGTCCAGGCACCTTTTATAATGCCCATAACACAATTGTGCTTTGTGACGACCTAGGTCGCACACGAACAGTAAAATCCCCATAGCTAGTTGGTGCCCGTGAAATAATGCACGGGTGCCGGCGACGCTACTGGGGAACACATCCATTTATTTTATTTTTACTATTTATTAAGGAAGGAAAAAAAAAAATATAATATACTAGCCGGGATCGAACCCGCGCCAGTAGAAATCCGAACGACCGTCCGACCGGGTGGGGGAACCAGAGGGTCCCACCACCACGCCAGTACCGAGAATCTCCCACTGCACGCCGCAAGGCAGTGGGAGATGCGCAGTCCGTTTTTGCGCAACGAACACCGCGGAGTGGGAGAGGCCCGCCGCGGCTACATAAGCCACCGCATGAGCTCGTAGAGCTCAGTCTACGTCGAGCGCTCAGTACGAGCAACACCAGTCCAGTGACCAGTCTCCAGTTACCAGTATCCAGAAGCAATCAACGTGGGAAAATAGTTCTTCTCAGAACTCTAGAACCAATAGCTCTTTTGAGAGCTGAATTTCATCGCTTACGCCGAATAGCTCTTCTCAGAGCTCAAAACCAATAGTTCTTTTAAGAACTACAGTTTCATCAATTTCATCGTGAGGATGCCGAATTCTCACATTATCCCGTACCTTCCCGTATCCGCCACGTGTTCGCTGACCGCAGTAGACGGCAGCACGTGTACCCGTACGACTCTGACAGCTGGCACTAAGCTGAGGAGACGATCCTGCTTCCTACCGAGATACCTTTCGCTCGCAGTAGGCGAAAGTATCCTTCCGTCTTTATCCAGGGTGCCGACAGCTGGCACTAAGCTGAAGCACTTTCGCCCGTCCTAGTATTCCTGCCCGTGGCACCGACAGCTGGCTCTGAGCTGAGGTGTCCTTGATCTCTTCCCCGCGAACCGTATCGTCGAAGCATTGTACGCGTATCGGGATAATACAGCATTATTGTACTAGTTTTAAGAGGCATCACGTGTCAAAGAGCCAACTACTAATCGAGAGAATATTGTACGACGAGGAAACAACGTAATAATCGTACGACACGGGATTGCAATTTTTGTAAGAGCATAAATAAAAGTATTCTGCCAAAATATACTGGTAGAATTCGAAACGAATCCAGTAAATTTGTCAACGTTTCTTTCACCCTCACCCAGTCACGAACCTTGGAATTCGGCTGAGTCTAACGGCATTATCACCGAGGGTATCTGTCAGCCGACAGTCAGACGGAAGAACGTTACAGCTTATATTGAATGAGAGCAAAGTTATTTCTATTCCTTTTTTATATCAATACCATGCAAGACCAGAGAGAAGTCAAGTGAATTTTCACTAAGAAAATCACACAAAGGATCGATATTTAATAATTTCATACAAGCCCGTTTTCAGAAGCGTACTTGTATTTCATAACTCGATCAGTCGATGGTAACTTTAGGAAATGCTGTTGACCGAGGCGTGAGCACGGAAGAACAATCCAAACAATTCAATTGTTAATATCATCAATTTTTTTGATAACAATTTTCTTATTTTTGAATACACTTAGAAGTTAAACTATATAATATAATTGAGAATGAAAAGAAAAAAAATTCAATTAGATTAATAGACCTAAAGACAATGAATACAGAGTACACGAAAATTACAAGGAATGCATCAAATTATGAAAATTAATTTTTAGACAATACCGCAAAAAAGTTTTTCTCAGCAAAATCTTGAAATACTTGTCGATTAATTTCATGCATATAATTTATGAAAAAAAATTTCAAACGTACGATTTGCAAATGTCGAGGTCAAAATTGTGTAAACAGATCATTTGTAAACAAACGATCCTATTGTGCCTATTAACAATTACTTTTTTATCGTTTTTTCAAAAAAGTAGTAGCTTTCACCAGCCATGATGAATCAAGCGCTTAAAACAAATAACATATTCCTTGAAAAAAAATATTCATCCAATTAAATAATCCGTAATGTCCGATAGACTTATTTGTTCATATGTATTTTTAATTTTTAAATAAATTGAAAATGATCATGAACAATTCATTCTTTACATGTCTTCCAGCAAAAATCGACTAATATCATGTTGAATATTAGTGGAAACTCATCAATTGTTGTAAGTTGTATAATAGACAAAAACCTTACATGAGGAAGATCAAAATGAACATATGATTTTAAAATCGGCATATTTCGTTTTGTCATAAATACACAGCAGTTATTGAATAATTGGGAACCAAATATTTAATAATACATCAAAACAACAATTTGCATACAAAATCGGCCATCAACACTATTGGGTCAGTCTTTTACAAACCGCACGGAATTGAGATTAATAAAAATTTGACTTCTTAATTCAAACGCAACCAAATTTTTTTCTTTTTGCTTCTTTTAATTTAATTATGTATAAAATTAGACTTATTTATTTATATGTATTAATAATTTTCGAAGAAATTGAAAATTATCAAGAATAATTTATTCTTCACATCTTTTTAGCAAAAATCGAATAATATCTAGTTGGATATTAGTCAAAAGTCATCAATAGTTGCCTGCAGTTGTATGAATAATAAATAGAATCATTAATATAATTTGAAATGGAAAACATTTCACTGGTCTATACCGAAAATTACTTTACGGAAAGAGTAAAGCGAGTTGACAGTAAATGCAGGTAGCGGACTTGGGGTACCAGCCTTACCCGAGTTTTTCCTTTCACCACAATACTTTTAAAATATCTTCAAAACAGACAAAATTTTTTAAAATGGACAAAAAATAACATTTAAACATATTTATTCAGACATAAACAAGTACTTTGTTGTAATAGAAACTAAAGTAGCTGAAATGAAATTGAATAAATTTCAAATGGATCAGAATCAAAAAAAAAAATTACATAATATCCTAAAAGGATCAAATGACTGGTGTCAACTGTAATACGGGAATGTAACAATATAATTTTTTTTCATGATGCTTCATAAATGCGTACTAACATTGATGGAAATTATTCAAAATAAAAATATTTTTTCCATACGCAGTAGAAAATGAAATAATCTGATGCCACCAACTACAGTTTCAGGTAGTTGTAGCATCGACCCTTTTTTTTATGATAGCTCACCCTAAATCCAAAACGAAATGTTAAATTGAATCAATGAATATACCACACGAAAAAAAATCTTTTCTACAAATAAATTTCGCACAATAAGTCTTCGAAATACTTATAATTAAAAAAAATGCATTTGATTCAATTATAGAGTGTTTTAAACGAATCAAATAATAAACAAATGATTACACGGATGCAAAATAATGAGAAAAGAAAAGTTCACATGTTGAAGTTAACATGTTTCACTTAAAAACTTAGCATGTCTTTTAAAATTGTAAAAAAATTTAACTGTAGCACAATTGTGCTTATATTGAATGAGGGTAATTTATATCCTTTTTTATAACAATACCACGCAAAATGAGACGGAGGGAGTGCAAATTTACTAAGAAAATCATGTGAAATTTCGATATTTTATTATTTTATACAGAAAAGCTTTTGGCCGTTAACGGAGATCATTTAAACAAATGAAAATATCCACACTAAACAGAAATTTTCTACACTTAGCAGAAAATGGAAATAATCTGATGCCACCAACTAGGATTTCCGGTAGTTGTAGCGTCGACCCTTTTTTTTTTATGATAGCTCACCCTGAATCCAAATCGAAATGTTGAATCAATAAATACCACATGAAAAATAATGTTATCTTCAAATAAATTTCGCACAATAAGTCTTCAATATTGTTATAATTCAAACAAAAATGCATTTGATTCAGCTATAGAATGTAGAAAACAATTAAATCGTGCATAGATTATTACGCGGACAATGAATTATGTGGAACGAAATATTTACATGTTGTAATTAACACGTTTCACCCAAAAATTCGGCATAATTGTAAAAATAAAAAATAAATCTGATTTTAAAATTTTCATACTTCAAATACCGTTTAAACACCTATCATAATGCCCATGCACAATTTCGCTTACATTGAATGAGGGTAAAATTATTTCTACCCTTTTCTATAGCAATTATACCTTGCAAAACCAGAGGGAAGTGAATACATTTTTGGTAAAATAAAATTTGTCGAAATGAAGAAATGAAAATTTTCAATTTTGTATCATTCCAATCTGTATCTGTTGTTAAACACAATCCAAATACCATTTGACGTATTGATAATTCCAAATAATTTCCTTAAAAAATGAGGCAATCGATTAAAAAAATTCATTAAATAACATTTGTAAAAATACTAATAAAACATTAAAAAAAATAAATTTCTAACTACATTATTATAGCCAGTATGAAGTATGTTTCAACATTCATGAGCGCAGAAAAATTCAGCACACTGGGTATGCTCATGGCATTCACGAGATGAAAATTTTGTCAGAAAGTTTATTTGGAAAAATGCAGAGGACCCATCTAGTGTCCGAAAATGACCGCAGGGCCTAAGGTAATACCGACTTCTAAGATATTTACCAGAAGTCGATTTTAGAACCTTTTTTTTTGTCAAAACCCTTCCAATTTTGTACCGCGAAAATGACGCGCTCTGATTGGCTGCACTTAACTAATAATTCAAAAACTAACAAACAAATTTGCAGTAGTCAAAGAAATTATGCTTCAGAATAGTGCCAGGTGTCTGACTGCCAAAAGAAAGTCACTCTTTCTGGGACACCCTGTATAATATATAATACATATATAATACATAGTAAGTCCATATATAATACTAGCTGACCCAGCAAACGTTGTTTTGCCATACACATTATTTCTAGTGAACATTTCGGTAAAGTTAAATAAAAAATAACTAACTTATTGTGAGTGTGTGGTGATGTGTTATGACTGAAAGAGGAATGGAGCGCTGTGGATGATGACGGCCTATAAAAATAATACACCAAACATTCATTATTTTGATTCATTGTACTTTATTAACTTAACTAATATATTCAAAATTAAATATCTTGAATGTAATAAATTAATTAATTGTCTGTGTGAAAAACATAGTTATTCTTAACTATTACTGTTGCTCCGGACGATGTCATTTGGAAACATGAATTGAATGTACGGATTGACTTCAGGAACAGGTTAGCATCAGGATCCGTGCCGGTAAGTAAACCGTTCAATGGTTCAGGAGGTGTATCAATGGCAGGTAGTTGCACCTTTGCTGACGCGCAACACATCACGTCTGGCTCATTTTTAAATTTGAGAGCATTACAATGCGAACATTCCTAGCGCATAGCACCAATTCCCACATTTGAATGAGCATAATATTGAATATCGGGCTCATACTCGAATGCAAGACGCAGGAATAAATCAGATGAAAATGCTCGATGTACTTGTTGGCGTTGTTGGTCATTTGCTCTGCGTCTATCAACTATGAAAAGACGTGCTTGTCTTTGTCGTAATCTTATTTGCTCATTTCGTTCAGCCCGTGTATCTTCCGATTGTACTTGATGCAATCGCGCCGTGGCCACACGCGCATTAGTATTATCTTGCTCTTTTTATTCTTCTGTTCTTTGGTCTCTTCTATTTCGCATAAGTGCAGCTTGACGTGTTTGACGGCCCAAATAAGCCCCTCTGCGTTTTGTTGGCATTGTTCACTGTTTAAAACACGCATAAATAGAACGACTTGGATTAGTTCATAATGAAAAATAGAGAAGTAATGCATATACATTATTATTGTTACATAGTGTTCCCCTTAAGGTTGGACTTTTTCTTTTTTCACCGATAGCTAGATTCGAACTCTGGTCGCTCGCGTAGCATGCGAATGCCTAGCCCAGTGCGCCACTCCACTTCTTAATATGCATGTACACATATATAATATTTAGTGTATATCGTGTGTTTTATTTTATTATTTAACTTACCTGTTACAATATTTCTTTTTTATGATTCTCACAAAATTTTGCACACTGACTTCAATATTATTATTATACTGTCGTTTAACAATAATTCAACAAATAAGAATAATTTATACGTGTAACACAACAAAAGTTGTTGGCGTGAGCTCGTGACACGTGTTGAGTACTTATGAGGTTATATGAAATCACTCAATTAACTAAACGTGAGAACTACACTCAAAATTAATAAGGAATAAATAATTACAGCCCTGCAAATTAATAATAAATTTACTTGAGAATTACATTGAAATAGTAAAATGATAATTGTAAACTTCACTACAACGATCGATGCACAAATAAAAAAAACAAATAAACAAATGATGCGTGAAGTCCCTACGCGCAGATGAATTGAAACTTCAAATAATAAAATATAAAAACAAAGATTATATATTTTGAATGATTTCATATTTTTAATTATTTTTTTCATAGTAATACATTTTCATGCAAACTTTATTATAAATAGTCATTTTTCACAATCATTCATTAAATTGAATTATTATTCTCGAGGGACAGATCGTTCATATCAATTATATTAATGATTGGATTATGATAACTGAAATAAGATATACAGGGTGTGGCGGGATAAATGTCTTTCCCTTTATAGACAGACATTAGATACTATTCTGATGCAAAATTTCTTTGACTACTGCAAATCGGTCTATCTGATTTTGAATTATTAGTTAACTAAGAGTGGCCAATCAGAGTGCGTAATTTTCGCGCTACAAAAGTGGAAGGGTGAAGGTGCAAAAAAAGGATTCTAAAATCGACCTCTGGTAAATATTCTTGAAGTCGGTATTACCCTGGGTCCTACGGTCATTTTCCGACACTAGATGGGCCCGCTACGCTTTTCCAGATGAGTTTTCTGACGAAATTTCTTTCCCTTGAGCGACACGAGTATACTGAGTGTACCAAAAAGTTATGTGCTTACGAATGCTCCATCATACTGGCTTTAAAATTGTACAATGACATAAATATTTTCTCTATCGTTTTTTTGTTTTTTTTGTTTTTTTTCATTTACACAAGCGGTATTTGAGAATCCAATTTGATTGAACCATTTATTTCCATGTATGGTCATTTCAACATAATGATCATATTAAATTTTTCGCGACATTAAAAATACTCTAAATAGTTTTCGATTTGTTTTAAGTAACAGTTGCACACTAAAATAAGATACTATTCGAAAGTTTCAATTATTCAATTTGACAAATGATTATTTCGTTAAAATGTTTTTTTTTCATCATTTTCTATTAAACAAATGGATCTTGATGGATATGGTCATGAGAAAAAATAAAAATTACTCGACTCTCATGTTCAATGTAGGGAAAATCGTGATATGGGCATTATGAAAAATGACTGGCCGATGATTGAAAAAAAAACATTTTGATGAAATAATTATTTGTCAAATTAAATATTTAGAGTTTCAAAATTGTATCTTGTTTTAATATGCAACTATCGCTTACAACAAATCGAAAACTATCTAGAGTATTTTTAATTTCGCGAAAAATTTAATCAAAATAATTCTGTTGAGGTGACAAACAAATGAAAATAAATAGTTTAATCAAATTGGATTCTTAAATATCGCTTGTGTGAATGACAAGAAACGATAGAGAAAATATTTATGTCATTGTACAATTTTAGAGCCAGTATGATGAAGCATGCAAAGGCTAAAATGAATTTTTTTTTCATACAGTTATTAATCAAATACAAACTTTTTATGTGAAATCAAAAGGTATCAACTACAGCGTGCTGAAATTTCGTCCTGGATAATTTTTTACCCGCGCTCTTATCAATCCGCTTTTTAACTTTTTTTAAACATTTTATGAACATTGAATTAAATGTGTTTTTGACCTTTGAATTATGAATGTAACGAAGTCTTGTACGGAATTTATTTGGAAATAAGATTAGTGTCCATGTGATTTTTTTTCTGGGTTGCACATACTAATACTTGATTTGAGGGGGGAGCTGCCATAAAACAAAAAAAAGGGTCCAAACTGACACTACCTGCAGTTATACTTGGTAAAATGAAATCATTTCGGTTTTCTACTAATGAAAATTTGAAAAAAATATTTTCATCTATAAAAATCCCCAAGAATACTAACGATTATTTACCAATCATTTGTTTTCTTATACTTATTTATGATATGCAAAGTTTTCGTGTAAAATCAAAACGTGCCAACTACAACATGTCAACATTTCGGTCCTAAATAATTATTCACCCGTGTTCTTATCAATCCACAATTCAACTTTTTTTTAATGATTTTATTATTGAATTACATACGTTTTCGTTTGAATTATTGTAATACTGAAACCATATGCGAAATTTCATGTACCAATTTTGTAATCGGAGGGGAGCTCTCATAAATCAAAAAAAAAAAAGGGTAGGCGCTGACACTACCTGATGTTGTAGATGGTACAATGGAATTATTTTGGTTTTCTAAGACGTGTGAAATAAATATTTTTTGTAAAAACTCCTAACAACGCTATACCGATTATTTATATCAATCATTTCTTCTGTAACAGTTATTAATAAAATGCAAAGCGATCGTACCATTTATACTACGATAAAAGTATTTATACTTTTTTCAAAAATGTTTGACTTTGTTTAAACATTTCATAAATGAATCAGTTGTGTTTTCGTTTAAATTATTGGAATACGGAAATCTTGTGCGAAATTTATTCAAAGAGAAGATTATTTTAGAATCGATCAGTATAGAGTATAAGCTGTCATGAAAAAAAAAAGGGTCGGGGCTGACACTACCTGAAGTTGTGGTTGGCAGAATGAAATTATTTCGGTTTTCTACCGTGTTTGGAAGGAATATTTTCTTTTGCAATAATCCCTAACAACATTATCAATCGTATGTCAATTGTGCTTCTTGGAATTAATATTTGTTTCATGCGCATATATTTTCATTTTATGATGGCTGACTCTGACGCTTGACTTCTTGTTCAGAATAATCAACTTCTTTTTTGCTACTTATCAACATGAAATACATTCAATTTCATTTCAGCTACATCAGTTTTTTATAGTGAAGCGTTTGTCAACGCGTCTCGATTGATATAATTAATTTCTATCATTCATCATGCATGAATTTTGTCTTCTTCAGAAATATTTCAAAAATATTGTGCTGAAAAGAAAGACTCAGGTAAGGCCGATACCCTATGTCCGTAAACCTGCATACACTCACTCTCTCGGTGAAATTATTATTGATGGGGACCAGTTATGTCTTCTCTATTTGGAATTACATTAATTGTTTGCCAAAAGTTATCTATTGTTGCTGGTTGTATAGAAAACGAATAACCAGCAACAATTAGTGACTTTTGGCTTATATTCAACAAAGATATTATCTCATTTTTATTTGAGAAGGTTCACATCATCAATTGTTGATGATAATTTAAAATGATTTTCCTGAAAAATATAAATATACCAAATAACTCTTATTTTTCTGCAAAATAAATAATTTATTCAAACAAATGTCCATTTGAAAAGCCAGATTTTTGCATGAAATGACTTATTATTTATTAGGTGATTTTTTTCTCCAGCATTAATGCTGTCTTAGAAAAGGCAATAACAGAATTTTCATTTTTAATTCATCTCGATACGTCAATATTGTTATAGACATTATTTGTTACCGAACAAACGACGACGATCAACGACAATATTTATTATTTGTTTATTATCATCATGAGTCATTATCGTGTTTTTTCTTTCCATATTGTGTACTATTTGAAAATTTTCTCCACGAGCAACGGTTGAATCGAAATGAACTAAACCAGCAAGTTGCTCATGCAAATATCAAAAATGATTGCACAATTTTTCCAGAGCAGCTTGGGCAGCTTTGGTATGAATTTATTTATATTTTATCAAATTTTTCAAAAGCTGCAAATCGTTGTTAGGCGCTTTTATGGTATTTGGAGCCTCAAACCACATTTTAATATACATCATAACAACAAAAACACAGATTACATTTTGCTTTTAGTAGTTCAAGATTTGTTAACGATACTGCCGAGGGAGTTGTAGCTTTGTTAGAGAAAATTAATAATTGCCTAACAAACGACGAAGATCAACGACAATATTTATTATAAGTTGTCCAGAACCATCGCAAAAATTACTCGTTGTGCGTTAAATCTAATTATCAATTGGTTCAATCCTAAGTAAATTATTTGTGAGTGTTATTGTAAAATATTGAAAAAAATTGGAGATGAATAAATTGATTGATTTATTGCATACGATTGATTTTGTGTTCATGATACTGGAATGATTTTTTTCAGCTGTAGTGTCATTAAAAAGCACTAAAATCTAGATTAAACAGGGAAATTTCAAATTTATATTTGTTTAATTGGATTTTTCTCGAAACTATCAGCTTTACAGTTTTTGTTAAGAATAACATTTTATAGATAATTGACTTTCTTACAAAAAAAGTCCTATATACTTTTGCTGCAAAGTTGATAATTTTCGCGAAAAATCGAAAAAACCATGAAATTCAAGCAAAAATTGGCTTAACCATTTTTTACTGGTAGCGCAGTTCACTGAACATAATTTTTGGTAGATATACTATCAAATTTTATACATTTCCGTACGATTTCTGCTGGAAACCAATTCAATAGTATAAAATGCCATGAAGCTCTAGATCAATGTAAAAAAAATCGGGATTTACGTGTTAATCAAATGAAAAAATTTCAGATTGATGGTGGGAGTACTGAATATTAAAATTAAGAGCTCATCTTTGGAGGGAATTTTTTTTCCATGTATAGAGTGATATTCCGTCTGTTAAGCAAAGAAAAAAGATAGCCGTCTCAAACAAAGTACCCTAATAAAGATATTATTTTATTTTTACTTGAGAAGGTTTAGGAAATCAACTCTTGAAGGTAATTATGAATGATTTTCACTGGTCAATAAAAATATGCCGAATAACTTCAATTATTCTAGCGAATAATGATTTATTCAAACAAAAGTCCATTCAAAAATTCGGATTTTCACATGAGATGAGTTATTATTTGTCAGGTGAGATTTTTTTCCAGCTCTACTGCTGTCTCGGAAAAAACAATGAGTTATTTGATTGTTATCTCATCTTGATACAATAATATATGTTCATTAGGGTGTGCCATTTTTAGGCAACTTTTTTTTTTCATTAAAGAAACAGGCTGAAAACTTACTGGATGATGATAAAAGAAGCCTGTTCAAAGCGGGGTCTTAATTTTAATATGTACAGTTTTCTCTATCGTTTTTTTTTCCATTTACACAAGCGGTATTTGAGAATCCAATTTGATTAAACTATTTATTTCCATTGTTGATAATTTCAACATAATGTTTTTGATCAAAGTTTTCGCAAAATAACAAATACTCTAAATAGTTTTCGATTTGTTTTAAGCAACAGTCGCACATTAAAATAAGATACTATTTGAAATTTCCAATTATTCAATTTGACAAATAATTATTTCGTCAAAATGTTTTTTTTTTTTTCATCACTATTTCCATGGATCGTAATGGGTATGATCATGAAAAAAAAATTAAAAATCACTCAGCTCCAATATTTAATGTAGGCACAATCGTGATATGAGCGTCGTGAAAAATGACTGACCGATGATTGAAGTGTGCAAATGCTAAAGTCTATTTGTTTCTCTTGTAGTTATGAATAACATGCAAAATTTTCATGTGAAATCAAAATGTGTCAACTAGAGCATGCTAAAATTTCGTCCTAGAAAATTTTTCTGCCCGTGTTCTGATTGATTCATTTTCTAACTTATTTTAAATGTTTTATAATCAAATTAAATGTGTTTTTATTGTTTGAATTGTAAAAATGCTGAAGTCTTGTACGGAATTCATTTGGAAAAAGGATTACTTCATATGTGATTTTTTTTTCATTACACATTCTAATACTGTTGATGGCGGGAAGGGGAGGGGGAGCTGTCATGAAACAAAAAAAAAAAAGGTCCGAACTGACACTACCTGAAATTGTACTTGGTAGAATGAAATCATTTCGTTTTTCTACTATATTTGGAAAAAATATTTTTATTTGTAAAAACCCCCAAGAATACTAACAATCTTTTATCCATCATTTGTTTTCTTTACACTCTACACTTATTAATAAAATGCAAAGTTTTCGTGTGAAATCAAAACGTGTCAACTACAGCAGATCAATTTTTCAATGTTTGTTAAAAAAATTTTATTCGTTTTAAATATTTTTCCATTGATCGAATGCGTTTTCGTTTAAATTATTAAAATACCCACATTTCTTTGAAGAAAAGATCAGTTTGTATGTGATTTTTATTGATTCCATATACCTATTTCGGATTCGGGGGTGAGCTGTCATAAAAAAAAAGGGTCGGTGTTGACACTACCTGAGGATGTAATTGGTAGAATGTCATTATTTTTGTTTGCTAAAACGTGGGAAAGAATTATTCCCATTTGTGAAAATCCTCAACAACGTAGCTAGCTGTGCGCGTCTATCAACCAATTTTTTTTCTTACAGTTATTGATAAAATACAAAGTTTTCATGTGAAAACGAAACGTGTTACTAACTACGACATATTAACATTTCGGCCCACATAATTGTTTACCTGCGTTCTTATCAATCCCCTATTTAAATTTTTTTAAAGATTTTATAATTAAAGCGAATACGTTTTCCTTTGTTTAATTGAAACACCGAAATCATGTGCGAAATTTACTTGAAGAAAAGATTAATTTCCATATGATTTAAACAGAAAAAGGGTAGGCGCTGACACTACCTGAAGTTATAGATGGTTCAATGAAATTATTTTGGTTTTTGAAGATATGTGAAATGAACATTTTCATTTGTATAAGAACCCCTAAAAACGCTACCGATTATTTATCAATCATTTCTTTTCTTCCAGTTATTAATAAAATGCAAATTTTTCATACGTGTGAATTCAAAACGTCGCAACTATACAGCGTGTAAACATATCAACTTTTTTCAAAAATGTTTGACTTAGTTTAAAGATTTCATAATTGTATCAGATGTGTTTTTGTTCAATTCATTGAAATGCGGAATTAAATTTCATGCGAAAATTATTTAAAGAAAAGATTTTTTTTAAATCGATCAGTAGAGTAAGCTGCCATGAAAAAAAAAGATGGGTCGGTGCTGACACTACCTGAAGTTGTAGTTGGTAGAATGAAATTATTTCGGGTTTCTACTATGTTTGGAAAGAATATTTTCTTTTGCAATAATCCCTAACAGAGTATTATCAATCGTATATCAATTGTGCTTCTTGGAATTAATATTTATTTCATATACATCTGATATTTTTCACTTTATAATGACTGACTCTGATGCATGACTTCTTGTTTATAATAGTCAACTTATTTTTTGCTACTCATCAACATGAAATACTTTCAATTTTATTTCAGCTACTTCAGTTTTTTATAGTGAAGTATTTGTCAACCTCTCGATTGATATAACCAATTTCTGTCATTCATCAACTTCATTCGTTACAAATTCCAATACTGAAATATTATAATATTCCAGAAGAACGTAAAATTAAAATAATAATTTCAGACTTTTTGATTTATTACCTTCCGATAAAGTTCTAATAAATGAAAAAATAGAGATGTTTTTCATTTTGTTACATTATTCATAATTTTTTTTAATATTTTATTTTTTAGCAATCTACACGAAACTAATTGTTTCTAATAACTTTTGTGGTAGAGAGTAAAGTTGATACCTAATTATCAACAACATTGCAATATCAATAATTAGAATGTGCCTTATAAAAATAATGAAAAGATGAAAAAAAATTATGCCTCATTATTCATATTAATGTATACTTACGAGTAAAACTATAATAATAATTACGGAATTTGAAGAAGTGTTTTATGAGAATTATGCCTCGAAAACCCCTCTATCAAAATTCTATGATATCATTTTATTGTAAAATGATCAGAAAAATAGTTACAACGAAAATAAGAGAATTATATGTATATTACCCAAATTTCCACATTCTACACTATTTCCACATTTTCAAGCGTAATTAAGTAATAACGAAGTTTTTCTTCATTCCATATTTCAATTCTGAAATTGGTGATGAGCTATCATAAAAAAAAAAAGATCGACACTGACACTAGCTGAAATCGTAGTTGCTAGCATCAAATTATATCCATTTCTACAACTCAATTGTGGAAGTAATATTTCACAATTGATAATGGTTGTTTCTATCATAAACAAATGAACAAAGTTCATTCGTTTCATCTGATTAAAACGCAGATTTAATAATGGCTCCTATTAATCTGGACAACTATCATTTATCACATTAGTAGATTATTCCAGTGCATACTCGGACAAAGTAGAAGTAATCTATAATGTCATTGTTCTTTGCACAGAAGTAGTAAAATAAGGGGGATTCTGGATCAAACAGCATCATTTTGGCCGCAAGAGGCGCCACTATCGTGGTTCTGTTCCAAGCTATTGTGTAATAGGGGTGGAGAGGGGCCCAAAATAAGGCGGGTTCTGGATCAATCTGCTTTACCATCACAGGTTTTTGTTCCAAGCTATGTCATTACCTACCTTACCAGCGGTAGTGACGCGAGTTATTATCTAGCTTACCTATTTGTAGGTCACACTATTGTAGGCCGTTTTTTTTATCGGCAAGTGGGGCATCATAGTTTTATAAGCGGTCTGAAATCCCCACCACTAGTCACGCATACAAGATATGAACCAGATGTCATTTGAATGTATTTTCAAACGTTAGAATATGTGTGTTGTTTAAAAGAATTGTCGAAACATAAACATCTGCATTGTGAATAGTGAGAGTGTAATATGACATCACGGGTAAAATCAAGATGAAATTTTGTCTCAATAGAAGCCAAGTGTGGTCTACAATTCAGTCAAAGAGCAACGCGTGTTTAGTGAAGTGCTGAAAATATTAATTAAAATTTCATATCAAAATAACGAAAAGAATGGGCAAAGTGAGGCGTGATATCATCAGTGAAAAGGGGATGCGTTATGTAAGTACAGAGTTTCATTATTGTGTAACAGGAGGAAAATTGACTCCAACGCGTAACACGGAGATACTCGACGGACTGTACGTCGAAATAATGTAAATTATAATTAAGAATAAATTAATTTTTATGGAATTAATTTATAACATTAAAACGTGAATCGACGATCAAATTATTGTCGTCAATATATATACAAATGTAACAGTCGCTATATACTCTGTATAATTCATAGACTCTTTCATCCTTGTCTGATTCATTCGAATTATTATTCAATTTCTCACGCCGAAATATTTCTAAGAGATATTCTAGAACGACGTAGAAGGGGCTAGATGCAGTCTACTGAGTATTCTCCTTCGTCTTGTCGTCACTGGGAAAATAGAGAGGGAAGTCCGTACGAGCAAAGGGCCTATTGGGACCCCCTACGAGGTTGGCCTGTGACCCCTTCTCTATAATGACGAGCATGCATCGAAATTGGCCGAATAAGACGACACTGGCCGAATGCACTTCACTTCCTCCTTGGCGAGATAACTGTGAAGTCACAGTGCGTCAAGTATCTCCAGTAGTCGAGAAATTTATTTGAATAATTTATATTGAGAATTTATATTGAATCATTTTGAATTGTATTGAGTTGTTAATTGACGTGGTTATCGTCATAAGATTATTGTGGAATTGTAAAAGAGATTATATTGTCGAAAGTGCAGGTTGCACAATATTATATTTGAATTATCATATTGAAATAATTACCACGAGGTCGTGGAAAATTATATATATCGTCGAAACAAGGAATAAAGGAAAAGACGAAACTGTTAAAGTCCGTTGGACTAATTATATAAAAGGAATATTAATTGTCGATTCACGTAAGTTGAAATAATTACTAATAAATCCTATCTGAATCATTCTATAATAAATTGATCAGAATATTATAATATAAATTTACAGAGAAATTATTTAATCTCCTATCTTTGTCGTTGTGAAACCCATCATTTGATTGTTGTATTTCATATTTATTTTGTCATAGGGTTCTCTAACGCACCCACCCTGCATTATATTGTTGCTAAATTTTATTAAATGTAGAGTCTCGCCGGAATTGAATTAAAATATAAGTACTAATCGACTGGCGCCCAATTAAATAAAAATAAATTTGTCGATTAGAAAATTATTCATGAACCCTGGCAGCCGACGAACCCCGGCCGCGCCAGGTGTGGCGTTTCGTTAAAAAGGATTATTAAAATTATTAAAATTATTAAAATTATTAAAATTATTATTAAAATTATCAAAATTATTTAGTAGACGAAAACCGCCTGTTTCATTTGGCGCCCAACGTGGGGCCACGTTAGAATTTTTGTCTAAATTGTTGTAATTTTTTTTATGCATAATTTATTTCAATACAGTTGTCGTGAAATTTTCAGTTAATAATACGCAGTAAATACGTCGGAATTTTCATTTCATTTCATCTAATATGCAGTTGTAAATAAAATTTGTCGAGTGAAAGACTTAGAAATTTTTTTTTCATAGTGTTGTGCGTAGACCGGTGTCGAGTGACCGGCCGTTAAGCCATAAAACCTCTCCGTTGTAAACAAAGCCGAGCGGAGACAAAGTAAATGCAGTCGAACAAATAAAGTAAAATAAAATTATTTCAAATGCATCGAATATTATTTCGAATATTTCAAAGTAATATAAATTAAACTCGTCCTGAAAATATCGACCCGAAAATAAAATTTTGTCGAATAATTACATGCGAAACTGAAATTGTACATGAGCTGGTTTAGTTGAGTAAAGCCCAAACTGAAAATATATATCAATTGTGGATTTTGAGGAATTCATCCATTCGTCATAAATGTATGCCCTTAATTATTTATTAATATTGTATTAATTATTTATTGTCTTAATCTATTTATTTATTGAATTACAGGAAAGGTGAAATTTTTTTAAAAGAAAGTGTATTATTTGAATTAGATTTTTATTATTTATTGAATATTTAAATTTGGATAAATAGTGTTTCGCGAGTTTTAGTGAATTGTTAAATAAATAAAATTCTTTTTGAAAGTAATAATTTTTTTTTAAATTTATTAAATTATTTTTTTTATTATTTTTTCAAGTCGAATAATTTTTTTTCTCGCCGCGTCGAGTTGAATAAAAGTGTATCGCGATAGTTTTCAATCATTTTTGTGAATATTTTGGGATAAATTGTTTATTGAATTAATTATTAAAAAGAATAGAATTTTGTTTTACGTCGTGTTTTAGTTTTTTTTATTTAAATTAAAGTGAGATATCGTTGGTAATTTGAATTGACAGGTAGAAATATTATTTATTTGTGTCGTCGGTACGACAATTAAATTTTTTTTGATTATTGATTTTGAATGGCAATTATTGTTTGATGGATGTCCTCTAATTGCACATTACTCTTATTAACGAATTATAATATTTTACAAAATTTATTTTTTTTTGAAGAAAAAGTGGATAATATATTGATCTTTCCAAAGTTGTTATACGAAGTCGACTACATATATGGTCGATAGTAAATTGAAATAAAAATTGAATACTGAATTGTTCATTGTAATATAAATGTTGAATTATTTATTGTGATTTGAATTTATTATGCAAATGTGAATTGTTTTTTTTTACAGGATACCTATAGAATTTTTTTGTGGTTGTCAAGGTTTATGACAATTTTATTTGAATTTTTTTTAGTAAATGGAAACTCGTCGCGATATTATTGAAATTTTTTTTTATTGAAAGAAGAAAGAATTAATTAATTAAATGAAAAAGAGAATTTTGAAATATTTTACAGATTTTTTTTTGAAAAATAAAAATTAAATAAAGAAGCTAAAGAAATTAAGTGAAATTTTTGTCGGGATATTTTAATTGAAGTCTGAAAAAATATGATTTTTGATTTTGAAGATCGATTACGTGGATCGACTTCTTTATTGAAAAATTGAATTATTGTCAAGAAATTAAATGAATTGAAAATGAAATTATTTTGAAAAATTTGAAATGAGAAATTTAATATGAAAATGAAAATTGATTGAATATTGAATAAAAAGATATAGATTTTTTTTTTGAAGAAAATGAGATTATTGAAGAAAGATTCCGTTGCGATTATATGGATTTAGGAATCTTTTCTTGATTATATTTGGTTGTCGTGTGTTGTTTTACAGAATTCCTGGAGAGGATTTTATTGAATTTGTGTAATTGATTGTATTTATTTATTATAGGAATATTGAAGTTTCTGAGATTTTCGTCAAATAGAGCGTTTTTCCCGTCAGACGATAGAGCAATAATGTTTGTCTCACCGCAGAATACGCGTTCTCGCGATACAGCGGAACGTGTGGGGTCAGCTACAGAAGTGCGATCGAATTTGTTGGATACGACAGTTGAGATACAACCTGAAGTTCCAACATCTGAAAAAGAATTGTCGACGGATGAGGCGCGTGGAAAAGTAGTAGACGAGACGCTTGTGCCCGAAAATTTATTGGGAAGTTCCGGCACTAAAAAGCGTAAAGGGAGAATGACTCAAAAAGGTCAACAGAAAGCGAATGAAGTTGACGAGTCGATTAAAATTAAAAATAGATTAACGTTGTCGGAGCAACGAAATTTGGAAGACGTTGAAAAAATTGCGTCGAAAAGAATGGTAGATAAAAATGCAAGAGACATTTTGAATTTAAATGATACTGTAAGGTCATTAATGGAAAGTTTTGATAGATTTTTGTTAACAGTAAATTCGTCGCACCCGAACTTACCGTCTGAGGGGGGAGGGCCGACGGATAAATTTACTCGCCAAGGGGAAGTTAATAATTTGGAAAGAGTTAACCTAACCTCTCGTCCGTCTGTTGTCGAGGGGAAGGGAGCAAAAAAGAAAATTCTAAATACTTTTGAGAATGTTGAATTATTGAAATTAAAACCGAATCCTATTGATAATACGTCGCGAACTGAAACGTCTGGCATGAAGTCGCGATTAGAAAGAGATTTGAATACTTGTATAACAGAAAAAGAAATGTTGAAATCTGCTGGGCAGAAAAAGGAAAATGAGTTTGAAATTTTGAATAAAAGAGAAAATAAATTTGACGATAATATAAAGTCGTCGATTTTGAATAGGTATGATGAAGCAAGAGCAATGTCGCCTAATTTGAGGGCATCTCGTCAGTTAGAAAATTGGGAAAAAATTGAAAAAGAGAAACTAGGTGGAAATTTGAATAGACATAATTTTGTATCTGATCTAGTTTGTGGATTAAATTCAGGGGATAGCTCGTTAAATGAAAATGGAAATAGTTTAACTAATACAGTCAATCCCCGAAATAGTCGAAATTCGTCGTCGCGAAATGTAGTCTCAATAAATCGTAATGACATACAACCAGCCTATATGAAAGTTAAAGCGGTGTATGAGTCGCCTAATGGTAGAATCTTTGAAGAAGATAAAATTATATCTTTCGAGGACTTTCAAAAACGGTTAGGCGTACAATCATTCAACGATAGAAGAGCACATTTCGCTAAAGAAAATTTAATTTCAGCTCGTTCCGAACAACGAGATAATTTTATAAATCGTCAAATACCAGATATAGCGAAATTACAGCGTCATTCACCAAATCAAGGTCAGGAAAAATCAGTTAGATCAGAAAGATGTGGCAGAGGTAGTCTTGCTTGGCACAGTAGCTCTTCCAGTGATAGTGAAAATGATTGGAGAAGAAATCGTCGTTCTTCATATTATTCTACTCAAAATCGTAGGGGACAACCTTTTCGTAATTCACCACAGAGAGATTATAGATCGAGTGGTCGAGAAGAGTTCTCTGAAGTTGATAGACGATATTCATCACGTCGTCAAGTTAATGATCAACTCACTATCTCGTCTGGAATAAATATCGGTAGAATTGTCAATACTTGGAATCTTTCTTTTCCAAAATCTGAAAGCGATCCTGAGCAATTTTTATTGTTATTGGAAGAAAATCTCCAAACGTATAGTATTAATAAAGATCTATTCGTACCTTGCTTGTCGAATATATTCACCGGTGGTCATAGAGCCTGGTATATTTTGAATAAAGCAAACTGGCGAACTTGGAGAGAATTTGCAAAGGCTTTCCGCTACCAATGGGGAGTAAGGAAAGCTGATGGCGATCTTTTTCTCGAAATTGGTAGTTTAAAAATCGAAAAAGGAGAAAGTTTAGCCGAATTTACGTGTCGTGCTCGACTTATTTTTGAGAGAATGTCGCATCCGCCGTCGTTTAAACAGCAATTGAAGCAAATATTAGTTAAATTTAACCCTCGACTAACGTTTGAATTGTTAAACTTACAATTACGTAATTACGAAGAGTTTTTGCATTATATTAATAAACGAAATTATTTATTCAAACGGTCGATCGAAGCTAATAAGGATACACGATCACGAATCCCGCGTACAGAGTTTCACTATTTGCAAGACGAGACAGAACAAGACGATGAAAACGACGGTATTGTAGAAATTGAAGAGATTATCGATGATTATGACGATAAAGTTGATTTAAATGTTTTCAAGCAACGCAAATCAAATGGTAAAAGAGTAGAGTCACGACAACAGACAGTTTCTAAACCATTAGTCCGTCAAAGGTTGGAACAGAACTTGACTAATTACCAACCAAAGTCAAACGGTCAATTGCAGTCGAGTAACTTCAGACCAAATAACAATCACAGATTTAATAATAATTTGCAGTCAGTTAATGGTCAACAGTCATTTAATAATTCAGGCTCGAATTTTCAGCCGAATAGAAATCAGCGATTAGACTTTCAGAATGATCAGTCGAGAAACAATCAAGGGAATATCCGTTCTCGAGATCCCAGGTCGATTTTCTGTTTTAATTGCGGCGAAATGGGACACTCAGCAGCGTATTGCACGTCAAAACATCAGGAGGTGTGTTTCATTTGTCGTCAGAAGGGACACATAAACGACAATTGTCCAAAACGATCGGGAAACCAGCCAAGCCCGCAGTAAATTCACCTCAGGTTACTGCAGTAGAGGGCGAGGACAAAATAGCTGATCAAAATAACTTAGAAAATATCGTCAATGAATCGAGTAGGAAATTAAATATTGACGGAGTTAAAGATCTTGAAAAATCAGATTGTAATTTAGATCCCGTTCCATTGCTTGAGTTACAGGATGAATCGTTAAACGAAATCGAGCAAACGGCAAATTTGAGTTTGAATGAAGAATGGGAAGGTGAAGAATATTTGTCGGATGAGTCAAGTATCGAATCAAGAACAGCTGATCTAGGTACTGAGTCAGACGTAGCAATAGATCTGAGAATAGTTGGCATCGTAGAAAATAATATCTCAGTCGAAAATCAATTGGATAAAATAGACAATGAAAAATTGAAAAATTGGAGACCGTCGAAATTAGCTCCACATTTGATACATCGATTAACAAAATGTCGTGTATTTTGTGTGGGTAATGGTGTGCGAGAGCCTACTAAGGTTATGAAGATTCCTGTCGAAATTTCAATTTTTGGTCAAAAGATCTCTGGAATAATTGATAGTGGTAGTGAACGATCTTATATTAATTTAACAGCTTATAAACGAGTTAAAGACTTTCAATTACGCGAACTCACTATGGATGCACCATCAAATAACGGTGTTCGTTTAGGTGATAAGTCGGTAGTTAAAGGTATTGGTGGCACGTGTTTTATAATTGATATTGGTGATGTCTTTGGTCCACAATGGTTCAGTGTGCTTCCAAATTTATCGGGTGATATAATCCTCGGCATGGATTTTTGGTTGTCATTTAAAGTCAAAATAAATCCATTTACTGAAACTTGGACTTTGTCAAATAGTCAGCATCATTATCCATTGTCACATCGTCGTATTATTCCTACAGAATTAAAAGCTTTGTCGTTAGATCAGACGAAGAAATTGCAGGAATTCTTAGATAAAGAATTTATTAAATTTGAAAAGGAATCGACCGGCGTTACGAATTTAATTGAACATGTCATCGAATTAGACGACCCTATTCCACATCGACAGAAGCCGTATAGACGTAGTGAGGCAGTTCGAAGATTTATAAATGATGAAGTAGATCGTTTGCTAGAGAAAGGTTATGTTACATGGAGTAATGGCGAATGGGCCAGTTCACCTGTGGTGGCGCCAAAAGCTAACGGTGGATTGAGATTTTGTATCGACTACCGTATGCTGAATAAGAAAACGAGAAAACCAGCGTATCCGTTGCCACAAATGGGTTCTATTTTATCTCAACTACATCATGGTAAAATTATTTCGACATTAGACATGAGTGAAGCTTTCCACCAGATTCCGATGAACGTAGAGAGTCGTAAATACACAGCATTTGTCGTCGAAGGCAAGGGGTTGTTGGAATGGTTGAGAATGCCTTATGGCTTGACAGGGGCTCCTTCCACATTTCAATGTCTTATGGACAAGCTGAAACGACGTATTAAAGAATTGATTAACGAGAGAAATCTACCTCGTCATTGGGTTGATCAAATTTTCGCGTATCTTGATGATTGGATAGTCGTGAGTCAAGATCTTGACGAACATATGGCTATATTATCTCTACTATTTGAAGTGCTTCGTGAAGCTAAATTAATCATCAATCGTGTAAAAAGTAGCTTCGCGTGTAAGGAAGTTAAGTTTCTTGGTTATATTGTCGATGAATACGGTATGAGGCCTAATCCAGAAAAAATTAAACCAATTCTGGAATTCCCGACGCCAAAAGATAGAACGCAATTACGTCAGTTTAATGGTATGGTAAATTGGTATCATCGCCATCTCCGATGTATTGCTCGGATTCAGGGTCCCCTGAATAAATTAACGAGTCCTAGTACACCCTGGAGATGGACAGAAGTCGAACAGAAGTCGTTTGAAGAAGTAAAAGAGGCCTTAGCAAATGCTCCTCGTCTTTATACCCCAACACCTGGGCAACCATTCGTCTTGTATACGGATGCAAGTGATTTTGGTTTAGGCGCAATACTTGTTCAAAAAGATCCTGAATTAAATAAGGAAAATTTGATTGAAGTGTTGAGTCGACCATTGAGAGGAGCAGAGCTGCATTATACGACAACTGAAAAAGAATGTTTAGCAGTTGTCTGGTCCGTCGAAAAGCTTCGTTGTTATCTAGAAGGAATGCCTTTTAAAGTTGTAACTGATCATCAAGCGTTACAATGGCTTCATGGACTTAAAAATCCAATTGGGCGTTTAGCCAGATGGGCAATATATTTATTGCAACACAATTTGGAAGTTGTGCACAAGCGTGGTACTCTGAATGAGGCACCAGATGCTTTGTCGCGCATGTTTGACGTTGACGTAGATCCGTTAGGTTGGGAAAAAGTCGTCGAAGAGACGATAAGAAATCGTATTCAATTAAAAACTATTTGCGACCAAGATTGGTATCAGACAAAAAGGGAACTTGTCGAAAAAGACCCGAATCGATTTAATGAATGGAAAATAGAGAACGATAACTTGTATTATTATAGGCCTGATTTTGCAAAAGCTCTTATAGACGATGAAAGCCCGTGGAAACTTGTCGTCGAGCCCAAAAACATTTTATCTATCATTAGGGAAAATCATGAGTCGTCTCAAGCTGGTCATTTGGGTAGAGATATGACGTATGATCGAATCAGACAAAACTACTACTGGCCAGGGATGTCACTTGACATCAGGTCATTTGTCGATGAGTGTGATATTTGCGTGAGAGTTAAAAATGATCAAAGACCTGTGAAAGGTTTATTGAAGTCAAGACCTTTAAGATTACCGTGGGCACAGTTATCTGTAGATACGGTTAGTCCGTTGACTCGTTCAAAACGAGGTAATTCGTATATTATTGTCGTTCAGGATTTATATACAAAGTTTGTCGAACTCTTTCCAGTGCGAAATCAAACTGGTAAAATCGTCGTTAGAACTCTTGATTCAGTTTTTGATAAATGGGGAACACCTAAGTCCATCGTCACAGATAATGGTACTGAATACATCAATAAAGATGTTAAATCTTTTTTAGTCGCCAAAGGTGTACAACATCAAACTACACCAATTGCACATCCCCAAGCGAATCCAGTGGAACGTGTAAATAGAACTATCAAACCTATGATCGCCGCGTTTATCAAAAATAAGCAGAGCGAATGGGATGATAATTTGTCGAAAATTCAATTAGCATATAATACCGTTCCACATGCTGGAAGTAGAATATCGCCATTTTACCTCAACCACGGTCGCGAGGCTGTCACGAGAAATATCGTCGAAAAAGATGATGATATTGTTACGACTTTGAATGATGATTTAGTTCAAGTCTGGGTAAAAAGAATTTCTAAGATCGACGAATTAAGACACAAAATAGAAAATGATTTAAAGAACTATTCGGATAAGAAACTTGGAAGGATCAATGCCACAAAGGTGCAATCTCTAGCTTTAAAAGTTGGAATGGAAGTTTTTTATCCGAACAAAAAACTGAGTAGTAAAAACGAGGGCTATTCCGCCAAACTTGCTCATCGGTATTTAGGACCGGCAACAATAAGTAAAGTACTCGGACCCATGGTTGTCGAGTTGACAGATAAAAATGGTCGAATCATCGGGAAATATTATGTAACCGATTTAAAAATACCCCGGCGTAGTGCTCGTATTAATTGATTTTATTTTACAGATCCACATTCACCTCGAAGACGAATATGTCGTCAAATGAAGACCTCGCGGGTAAAGGAGAGTTATTGCGTGAGCGTGAGCGTGATTCCTCGAGTGAGTCGTTGAATATCGACGATTTGACGTTCGGTCGCGAAAACGACTCTAGCGCAGGCGATGAATCGACTCAAGATGAACATCAGAGTACGAAAAACTCATTAGAATGTTTGGCTCAGGAAGTAGAGCTAAGCATCAAACATGCAGAGGATGACGAAGACTGGGTGAAGAATGAAGACTACCTAATGCTTCAGTTTAAAGAGCTATTGACGAAGAAGAGAGAGGAAAGGGCACGAGAGTTAGCAAAAGCTGTCAGACCCGAGTTCAAAGACAACGAGATACGTGATCGTCAATTTGCTAAATGGAACAAGCAGGGTGAATTGAACCTTGTTCGTGAACCATCGGGTGCAAGCCCGGGAGAGACAGTGTCAACAACAAAAGACGATACTCCGCCTACATCATCAACAGAAGTAGCCGGTTCTTCACGAGGTCCTCAGGGGTGGAATCCAGAAATGGAGGAAGCTCTCCGTCGTCAAAACGAAATGAAAAACTTTCGACCGTCGTTGTCGTTATTGAGAAAAGCTGAGGCTCACGTAGAAACAACGCCTCATAAAAGCTCAGAGGTGTCGAAAATATTGGAGGCAATTAACAACATACCGCCCCCAAGAATTAAGCTAACGCAACCTATACGAATGACACCAGAGCAAGTACGAGCAGAAAATCAAAGAAGGGCTCGCTTGGGAAACCTGTCCAAAGAACGACAATTTTCGACGAGGTTGGGGAGGAGAGTACATTCAACCGACGATCCTAGAGCGATGCTAGCACCGTCTGTTGCCGTCGCGCCTTTACCTCTGTCGGAAATACCTGAATTCGAGGAGGTGCTAAAAGACTTAGGTCTAATCAATTCAAGTGGACAGCTAAGAGACCAGACATCCTTCGTACTCGACTGGCGTGTGTTGTCAAAAGAAGCTTTAAAGAAGTTGGTAATAACTAGAGCCAGATTTCTGATGGAAAAATTGGATGCCAAGAAGGTAGATAGAGGCACCCAGACTTACGTCACGAACGTTGGAAAAAAATTCGTCGCTGGCTGCGTGAACTGCCGCTCAGATACGCACAGGTTGCACGATTGTAACCTTCCATATAGGCCAGGATTCTGCCACGTGTGCGGTGCCGACGGGTTTGACACTGATGATTGCATCTATCCGCACGGTATAGAGCATGAAAGAATTTTGGGTCGTTGTGCAGGCTGCTCTCGAGATGCGTCTTTATATTGCCCAGAGTGTCCTGATTGCAACGTACGCTATGAGGGACTCGTCGATTGGCTCCGTCTCAACTACGCTACATGGCCAGAATGGATGGTCCCAAAAGACCACCGCTATTTAATTAACGCAGAAGAGCAAATTCTGAAGCGTAAAGTTAAAGCCAAATTCGACGACCCCACTGATAACGCTAATCTCGTCAGAGCGTTTCTGATACGCGAAAACGGTTTGAGAGACGCAAGATCTCTCGCGAACGCGCATAGTAAGACCGCGTTGAAACTGTCGGAAGAAAAGCGCCAACGTGCTGTGAAAGCTTTAGAGCACCCATACGTCAAGAAAGCGTTGGACGAGGTAATGAATGAACGGCCTGAGTTGTCCGATGGCGAAGAAATTAAAATTCTTGTGCCGACAAAATATAAGAAGCCGTCGAAATAAGCGAGTTGTAACTTCGAGATTATTTCTTATTTTTCATTTTCTTTGCGACAACATTAACTTCGTTTTTATAGATTACATATACTTAAGTAGTCATTGATATTACGTATTCTACTACCTCAATTATAGAGTTAGTCTACGCGATATTTTTCTTTTGAATAACTGACAGTTACCACGCCAATTCAAGCTGTGGACTGCAGTTGTAGTATTTTCTTATTATAGTTATAGTGTTTTCATTATTGTTGTCGACATAGTAATATTACATTGCATTACATGATTTCATAATAAATGTTCTATGTTTCATTCCATGTGAATTTGTTGGTCATCATTTTTGTCTTCATGTACCTTTCATTTCCAAATATGTTATAAATAATTTCTTTCAGGTTATTGTAGACCAGAATTAATTGACTGGTCGCCTTAAAATTAAATTCTAGCATGAAAGTTTCTTGAAATGATTCAGACAGGAATCAAAGAGTATTCGCGATTCAAGTAATAGAATATTGTTCGTCGTTTCCTGAATCTCCTCGTGACGACGTTGGGGTTTAAGGGGGGAGGATGTAACAGGAGGAAAATTGACTCCAACGCGTAACACGGAGATACTCGACGGACTTTACGTCGAAATAATGTAAATTATAATTAAGAATAAATTAATTTTTATGGAATTAATTTATAACATTAAAACGTGAATCGACGATCAAATTATTGTCGTCAATATATATACAAATGTAACAGTCGCTATATACTCTGTATAATTCATAGACTCTTTCATCCTTGTCTGATTCATTCGAATTATTATTCAATTTCTCACGCCGAAATATTTCTAAGAGATATTCTAGAACGACGTAGAAGGGGCTAGATGCAGTCTACTGAGTATTCTCCTTCGTCTTGTCGTCACTGGGAAAATAGAGAGGGAAGTCCGTACGAGCAAAGGGCCTATTGGGACCCCCTACGAGGTTGGCCTATGACCCCTTCTCTATAATGACGAGCATGCATCGAAATTGGCCGAATAAGACGACACTGGCCGAATGCACTTCACTTCCTCCTTGGCGAGATAACTGTGAAGTCACAGTGCGTCAAGTATCTCCAGTAGTCGAGAAATTTATTTGAATAATTTATATTGAGAATTTATATTGAATCATTTTGAATTGTATTGAGTTGTTAATTGACGTGGTTATCGTCATAAGATTATTGTGGAATTGTAAAAGAGATTATATTATCGAAAGTGCAGGTTGCACAATATTATATTTGAATTATCATATTGAAATAATTACCACGAGGTCGTGGAAAATTATATATATCGTCGAAACAAGGAATAAAGGAAAAGACGAAACTGTTAAAGTCCGTTGGACTAATTATATAAAAGGAATATTAATTGTCGATTCACGTAAGTTGAAATAATTACTAATAAATCCTATCTGAATCATTCCATAATAAATTGATCAGAATATTATAATATAAATTTACAGAGAAATTATTTAATCTCCTATCTTTGTCGTTGTGAAACCCATCATTTGATTGTTGTATTTCATATTTATTTTGTCATAGGGTTCTCTAACGCACCCACCCTGCATTATATTGTTGCTAAATTTTATTAAATGTAGAGTCTCGCCGGAATTGAATTAAAATATAAGTACTAATCGACTGGCGCCCAATTAAATAAAAATAAATTTGTCGATTAGAAAATTATTCATGAACCCTGGCAGCCGACGAACCCCGGCCGCGCCAGGTGTGGCGTTTCGTTAAAAAGGATTATTAAAATTATTAAAATTATTAAAATTATTAAAATTATTATTAAAATTATCAAAATTATTTAGACGAAAACCGCCTGTTTCAATTGCAACCACTTATTACTATCAACCCTTACTGTGTAATATATTTTTTTTGGTATTTCAAACGTGTAACGTCGGGTATCTCGTATTCGATGCTCAAAGAACTACATTGAAGTGTATGTATCAATATTATTATAATTAAAATTTATTTAATATTTTTTGAACTATTTCACTGGGAATTTTGGTTCGTCTACCTCATTTATTTGATAACACTGCTGAGGAAAATCAATCAGTCCATCGATATACTGGCTTGGGTTGATGCGCTCAGTGCCAGTCAGATTCAGCTTTTGGTGGAATTTCGAAAGGTGATAATACGTCTAGTTGATACCATCATAGATCTGAGATGGAACGTATGTGGCAGATTATGTTTTTTAATTCAAAATTTTTTTATTCAAATTTTTTAATTCAATATTGTTATTTATAGCATCCTAAGCCAAGTCTCATAGAAGGCAAATATATGGACATCAAAGCGCGATGCGCTAAGCGTGAACTAAGGAAGGCTCAGAGGAAGGAGGCCACTCTTCTCATGGTCGAGCTGGGGCATGAATTCAATAATGATGATTTGATTTTCGATTTCGTTGGCATCAGGTGGATGCATGATGGTCGTTGGGGTGAGTACCACCCTAGTGCAGATTGGGGTCATTCTATCTGGGATGAGAAGGGTGCGATTTATACTTTCTACGACATGTAGTGGTATGTATATTAATTTATTAGCTTTGTTTATTTATTTTGTATCATAATTATTATTTACGCTTACTTGTATTTTTTTTGTTATAGGTACATGTTGAGAATGATTTATTGCAAGGATTGAAATATGGTCCATTTTCTATATTTTTGCTCATGATGTTCATTTTCATTATCAACACAATTTTTATACGATATTAATTTTTTTTTAATTTCTCATTTACTCTTGTAATATATATTAAGCATTTATTCCCTCTATTTTCTTTATTGAATTGAGAAAATTAAGAAAATAAAGACAAAACAAATATATTTTCAAGTTATCATCCTGGTTAATTACAATTTTTTATATTTGTATCACATACTAATATAATATCCGGCTTTATTTAACATTACAAAATTATAATTATATATTTCTCAATTAAAGAAGAAGTTATACATCTCAGAAGCAAAGAAGAACAAGAAAGAATTGAATATATATATATTTGTTCATTAAAGTCATGGTGAAATGTATTACAGTTAACAATTACTTGGGATCGTCACTCAAAAATAATTGTACACATACATTGCATAAATATCAGGTTGAGATTTTGATTGAAGAGACATTTATTTATTTATTCATATCAATTTTCGTACAGTACCACTGATGGGTTTATATTCAACTATACGATCATGTAAAATTAGACAGTAAGCGGAAGTATTGGCAGGAAAATTCTTGGAGGATTCAAACTCAATTCTCACATCTACTGGTCCAGATTTAATATTTTCATTTTGCTTCGAACAGTCGATAACAATGAGTGGTGCGACTGTTGCAAATTCATCTTTATTTAACATGGGATCAGCACGTTTTCCATAGTACGATGATTGGAAATTTGTGTACATATCATACAATATAGCGTATTGATTACGATCAAAATCAATATTGAGATTTCCATATGGATATGATTGTGAATTAAGAAACACTTTGATGTCTCGGATGTTGCAGTGATGGAAACGACTGTTATTTTTTCCTACTGAATTCTTTACTCCAGTTTGAAATCCTAGTATGATGTAACGAGGTTTCTCCAGTTGCGTTGCAGTCTTGACAGCCCAAACATTTTTCATTGATAATGGAAGCAATGGGTACTCGTACAATTCCCAAGTACGAAAGCTCATAGGAATGGCTGGATCTTTTGCAATATAATTCAATAGTTGAATTTTTTGTGTATCTGAGACTTTGATGTATGGTATTAGCCATTCAATCTTTTCCAGAGTAAGTTTAATATCTTCGTCTTCAGTTTGAACGTAAGCATTCACATCTGTACCTGTTCTTGTGAGAACTAATTCATGCTTGGCATTTACAATGACTTTTCCATAATCTTCAGCGAATCCCAACAATAAATTAAGTGGAATATTGATATCAAAGTAGCCAGCAGCATTGATTATTTTAGTCTCATTTGCAGACAACCATCCAGCATTTTCCAAAAGATAACTTTGCTCTGAGCCCAATGAAGTATATCCCTTCATAAGTGTGGTTATACCAACATTTTTACAGCGATCAATTTCAACAGCATTCAATTCATAGCGTATTTCTTCGAATAGATGACAAGCAGCTAGATTGACAAGTGTTGTAGTCGCGACTGCAGTTAAATCATTTTTAGTTAGTCTTCCACAGATATGCAATGAGCTTTTGCTTGGTAATAAGCATAAGTCCTGATGTTGTACTGCGATACGGATTTCATCATTGTTATTGAATGTTGATGTTGCATATGGTTGATGTGCATGAATCTCATAATGTGCAATAGATTCATCGAAAATAATTGGTTTTTGTATTGTTAAAATTTTTTCCATGGTATCAGACAGCACAAACAACAACAAAATTTTATTTTTTTTTCCACGTAATTTCAGACCGAGATTCTTTAACAGTTGAATGTTTTGATGTGTTAGTTGTCCGCCTTGCATTCGATGACTGATGAGTTTTCGGCATATTCTCCCACTTTTATAGCTCCTACCATGAACTATCGATGATGATGGTAATGATGCTTGCGTAATTGTTTCTCCAGTATCATATACAATCCCCATTACTTCATCGATTTCAAATGCAATCTTATCGTTATAACTTCACCGCGAAAATTCACTAGATGATTGTTTTGATCAACTATTCTCAGCTGTAGATGTTGTATTGCTTTCACGGCGACTGGCATGTAAATGACGTGTGTTGGAACTTCAACAATCTTATATCCTGGTGGGACACTGGGGAAAAATTCATGAATCGTGTGCACTCGATGTTCATTGATATAAGCACCCGTTGTAATGTTACACTCAACACGAAGTGCATTAACTTTCAAAATTGTCACAGGTAAATCTGATTTGTAGGTTATGTTGGGTGGGTAGATATGTGGTTTAAATCCAAGTAATTGTCCTATTGAGTTCTTCGCTGTGAAATCTATAAAACGATCACACTTGATTTCACAGCATAATTCATTGTTATTAGGTTTGAGGGTTACAGATACATCTGGTAAGGCTTTTTGCAGATAACTTTCAATATCTTCAATTTCATAGCTGCCTGTAGGTATGAAGATTGTGCGAGATCCCATCGGAAGATCGGTCTTAGTATCAGCTAAATTTTTTTCATCAATCAAGCGAAATTGGTTGTTAGTCTCATCAATATTGGGAATTGAATTGAATGTCAACAATTCAATGAGCCCCGATACATATTTTTTTTCCGGTGACAGTTCAATTGGTGGAAAATATTGGGCCTCGAGTATGGAGGATCGTCCAGATACTGTCAATGTCAATGAATCATCCATGACTGATGTTCAATTATCATTACACAATTATTTTATAGTTGTTTAGTTAAAAATTTCAAACATAGATGTCCACATATCAATGTGTTGTAATCTTGATATTTCTCATAATTATATTTTACCCTACCAACATCGAGATACTTCATTAAATCTTGTGGAGGTCGCAAATTACCGAAACTATCAAAATATGTTACGTCATTGTTTTTCTTTTCATATGCTACCCAATGTGTGCCGGGACCATCCTCATCATCAAGATTGATAATAGCAGATTCATATTTTCGTGGACCAGTTGCCGGCAAATTATTTCGCATGAATACCCCACGAAAATGTGGGATATGCATAAGTTTCGCATATTTGATAAGATCAGCATCATTTAGCGCTCGATGTGGTAGGTTTATAAGTTTTTTGCTGCTTGTTTTAAATAAAGACCCATTCCAGTCTTATATGGTTTCAAATACAATCCTTCCCCTAATGCCACATCCTCCATTTTCATATTGTGACGTTTATTCTCCTCCAGTTGTTGTTTTGCTGCACGCGCATCATTGACAGCTTTAGCTATACCAGCAGCTCCACCAGCCAAACTTCCAATAGCGCTCAGTCCAGCAAATATAGGTAAAAGTAATGGTAAAACTCCTCCTATTTTCAATGGTACAGGTAAAATGCGTGGCGGTGAGTCCACTTTACTTTTTCCACAAGCTTATTTCACAGCAGCACGTGCACCATTCAACGCAGACTTGAGTACATCGCCATCAGAATTTCGCATTGAATTTCTCGCTGCTCTAACAATTTGTTTGAATGACGTCTTCTTTTTCTTCTTCGTTTGTCTCTTCTTTCTCCTCATACCCGCACCGAATTTTGATTTCAACTTCATAATATTCTTTTTCTTCATCGTTTGTTTCTTTTTTCTTCCCACACCCGCACCGAGTTTTGATTTCAACTTCATGATATGAGTTACACCCAAAGCCGGTACTCTCTCACCAATACTCGCGTTTTTATTGAGAACACGTTCCAAAGCTCTTTCAGCTAGCACTTTATCAGCTTTGTTCCTCTCAATAATATCATCACGATTCTTTGAATATGCAATATCATGATCCTTACATGCATCAAGAGGATTGATACCGGGATCACCACGAGCTAATCTCTTCGATAATTTGGTTCCAGGACCACAATACTGATAACCAGGAATATGAACTTCAAAAGGAAGCTTATTAATAATACTGTTCACGAGACCTTTAACGTGAGTATTACGTCTCCGCGGTGACATGTATCTTCAATGACAGTCACCGAATAAATGATTCTAAAATCGTTGTATTAAAACATATATATATGTATAAGAAGACATCTTTTTATGAATAATAGTTAGTCATAGTCATGATGACGCATAAGAAACAACCAGTCAAAGTTAAATTTGACAAGCAGACAACAACATTACCAATTATGAACTTCGATAATCGAATACCGAAACAAAATTTGAAGAAACGTCATGGAAAATTATTACCGAATAGTATACGTGCTATTTTTTGTGGCCCATCAAATTGTGGTAAGACTAATGCACTTTTAGCACTCATTACACACCCGAATGGCTTGAAATTTGAAAATATTTATATCTATTCAAAATCACTCAATCAACCAAAGTACAAGTATTTGGAGAATGTATTGAAACAAGTGAAAGGTGTTGGATATTTCCCATTCAATGAGCATGAAGAAGTTGTAAAACCTGAAGATGCGCAACCAAATTCCATAATGATTTTTGATGATGTCGCATGCGAGAAGCAAGACAACATCAGAGCTTTCTTCTGTATGGGTCGACATAGAGACGTTGACTCGTTTTATCTTTGTCAAACGTATACACGTATTCCTAAACATCTTGTGCGAGATAATACCAATTTGATAGTGCTATTTCAACAAGATGAAATGAATCTCAAGCATATCTATGAGGATCATATCAATACAGACATGACATATGCGCAATTCCGAAATTTATGTTTGGCATGTTGGAATGATAAATATAGTTTTATGGTAATTGACAAAGATAGTGATATTAAATCAGGGAGATATAGAAAGGGATTTGATTGTTTCATAAGTATAAATTGAATTATGTGGGTGATTCTAGCCACAGTTCTGATTCGAGCTTGAATATATCAACATGGCGAATAAGAATTATAAGGAAAAAAATATATTGAACCAAATAGTGAGAGCAAGTGACATCATTCGACAAAAGCATAGAATGATCAAATTGGGTAGAGACAAAACAGAGCAAGCTATGAAAGAAGTTTTCAAACCAGTAGTGACACCTTTGGAAAAATTGGTTACTACATCTAATCAGATGAAACGTGAAATTAAAGATGAGCCTACAGATATAATTCCGAAAGATGAGTTAGATGAAACATATGCAACAGCTGTAAGTGAGAACGATGGTAGAATTGATCATACATTCAATAACAGTGCATTGAATGAAACAATGAATGAATTTGATTATGATGATATTTCATTCAAGAGTTCACCATTGAAACAACAACATGAAAATGAAACAAATAATCAATTTGAGAGTGATAATATTCCATTTGAAAAATCACCATTGAAACAACATGAAAATAATTCGACATTATATCTGAAGAAGTTGTTCAGCAACAATAAAGGATTGGATACGAGATTTGGTGTTCGTAAATTGAAAGATTATCGATTAATGATGGGTGATTCATCTATTGAGTTCAAGGATAACATGATTAGTGTTGCCAATGAACAATATGCAGAAACACCCGGATTAATTGAGTTGTTATTTAACAAAACACCGAATGTTTCACTCATAAGTGATACTGATAAAAAAAATTATAACAAAATCATTAATTCAACCAACACATTATACAAACGTTATAATCCTGATGGAAGCTTGATGTTGGATAAAGGTTTGAAATATAAAAATTACATCGCAAATTCTATTTCATCACCACAGAAAAAAATGAAGCTGAGAAAAAGATTGGGGAAAGCATTACCCTACTATAAAATTAGTGAGAAAAATAATCAAGCAATTGATTATGTGTATTGGGATGATTCAAATGAACTTGTTGATCGTCTTCGTCTACTCTTAGCATCTCAAGCAGCTGGCAATTCTAGTCATACGAATGAAATCATCTCCATCATTGCGGAATTACGAGAGGCTGAAATTGTTCACTAATCACCGCTACATATATTTTCAATTCATTCATCAGGCAGCCGTTGAACTGTAACAACCAGGTGCGTAGGAAAAATGAGTGTAGATATATTTGGTCGGAAATTGAAAAAAGGTGTTGACAAAGATAGTAATCGTGGTCCTCCTGGCTATGGATTCAAAGTCACCACTGATGGTCAGTATGACATGGTGAATAAACGGTTATGTAATGTTGCTAGTCCTAAAGATGCAAATGATGCGGTGTCCTTTAGAACTATGATGACTACTATCAATCATGAACTTGAACAAATTGAACAGAGTATAGCATCTATACGTAATGATGTTGATGTTCAAAAAAAGAATGTATCAACTATGCGCAATATTTTTGATATTCAAAAAAAAAATATTGCATCTATACGTCATGATATTGATGTTCAAAAAAATTCACAGCAATAATATAGGAAAAACATTTGCCTCCAACATTTAAGCATCATTTCACATCCAACAGTTGAAGAAATATGAGCAGCACAATGGTTGACAAAAACGTGGACACAATATTGAACAGAAAGGTGGCATTAGTGGAAGAGCTGCATAAACCTGCTCGTGTACATTATGCTCGACGTCATGTTGATATGAGGGGATTGGATGAGACTTGGCAAGCAGATCTCGTTGACATGATAGCATATGCAACGAAAAATAATAGCTACAAGGACTTGCTAACAGTGATTGATATATTCTCAAAGTTTGCTTGGGCCATACCTTTAAAGACTAAAAATGGGAAAGATGTTACAAATGCAATGGAATCCGTCTTGAACACTGGACGCACTCCGAAAAAATTACATGTTGATCGAGGAAAAGAATTTCACAACAAAGATTTCAAATTACTCATGAAACAATACAATATTGAATTGTATTCAACATTTAGCAATTTGAAAGCTTCAATATGTGAACGTTTTAATCGTACCCTAAAGAATAAAATGTGGAAACAATTCAGTCTTCGTGGAACATACAAGTGGATTGACATAATACCTGATTTGATTGCGCAATACAATGATACCAAACATCGAACGATCAAAATGAAACCTCAAGAAGTTACAACAATGAATGAAAAAATTCTACTTCGAACTGTATACAAGCATCATCATGTTGTTAAAAAGCAGAGACATAAATTTCAAATCGGTGATAAAGTTCGAATAAGCAAATATAAACATTTATTCGAGAAGGGATATACACCAAATTGGACAATTGAAATATTTACCATCGACGAAGTGCTGAATACCACTCCACCAACATACAAACTCATTGATTACCAGGATCAACGAATCAGTGGATATTTCTATGAAGAAGAGCTCAGCAAAGTGAAATATCCAGATACCTATCTTGTGGAAAAGGTTATACGTAAACGTGGAAATAAATATTATGTTAAATGGTTGGGATTTGATAATTCACATAATAGTTGGATAAATAAAGTAGACATGTAAATTGGTAAAAAGTTTTTTTATTCTCTCCTCTATACCAATATAAATTATAGCAATATCTTATTATATAACATTTCCACATCATCAACATTATCGTGGAGTTTTCGATAGCCCCATGGTAAAGTATCGGTGGTTTGATGTGATACAATTCGTTTGTCATCCATCCAACTCAGTGCCAACTTTCGTTGTTGTATTGTACAGACTTCATGTTTCTTGCTCCTAATCAAATATTGATCAACAATTAAATTTTGATGATTGAAAAGGCATTGTTTATAATCATTAAAAGTTATTTGGCGCAATGATGACCCTTTAATACCTTTAGCTTTCTTTTTATCACTATCATCACCTAATATTTTGAATGTGTATAATTTTGCACGTAGCCCAACAAACTCAGTCATAATTTTACCGTTATTTTCATCTTTCATTAAACCAATCACTTTTTTATTCATTAATGGTATATCATATTCATTATCAGGTGGATAATCGCTTGTATCAAATTTGTAGATATCACGTTTCATAATCGTATATACGTCTGGTACAGTTAAATAATACAAGAGACTGTCTGTATCGGTGTACATCAATTTTGATTGATTGTGTGGGAATGTTTTCTTTACATAGTTATAATGAAAGTCATATATGAATATTTTGGATACATCAAGAATACAGTATCCTATGTATATTGGTTTATTGAATGTAATTTTAACACGATCCATTTCAATTATTACCATATCATCATCGAAGATAGTGCAACTATGGAAGTTTGGTTTGGCAATGAGTGATCTTGCACCCCATCTTCCTCCCCATTGTGTCACCAATTTAACATCTTTATGTTTTCTAACATTTTCCATGGTCTTACCAAATACAGCATTATTCATTAATTTGTAGAAATTCTTTTCAAACTCATTTTGTGACTTTTTCCGCAAATCTGTATTCAAGTCTATGTATTTTTTTAGCCATGGAGATTGCTGAAATTTGAGAACTCTATGGATATTAACAACTTTCATTCCCAAGCTTAAACATTGCTTCAAATTTCTGTAGTGAATAATATATTTTTCTTTTGGGTGGAGCGTTGTTACTAATTTAGAATTCTTTCCTGTTGGCGATATAAAATGCTGAGGACACAGTGGTAAATCTCGATGTAAATCATGAAGTTCTTCCGGATAATCTAGATCCACTTCAAAGATGTATCCAGTTGATGAGTCATCTGGAATACTGCAAATATCATCAATAGACATGTTTTTTTCCCACGCAAATCCACCAAATGGTAAATATTCACACATAGCTGCACCGTATAAATTATTTACATCAAAATACATAAGATATGATGAATCAATGGTTTGGTCATAATTGTCGCCCATATATTCATTATTCGCTTTGGCATAGCGATTTGAACATTGAGCTACTCCACCTCTTATATCTTTCTCGATGAACAATAGCATTTCTGAATCAGTAAAAAGTTCCAACTGCACATTAGTATGCTTGAGCATTGCATCAAAAGCCAATCCTGGAGCGGTGTAATAATGCAAAGGATCCAAATTATATGATGAGAAGCAGTTACGTCTGAAATTTTCGAATATATCTGCCAAAAGTAATACATCGGTCTTCAGATATAGATTTGAGTATTCACCCAATGTATTGATGTTAAATTTTTCCCAAACTTCTTGTGAATGTTCATAATTTTCATTTGAAATATCATCATTATTCAATTTCGAATGGAATTTATCTTTCTCCGGTAATTGTTTATCATCAAGTTTTGCCCAATTGTCAATGTACTCGTAGGGGAAAACACCCTTTCTTGTGACTAACCTGAAGTGCTCATTATCCTTATATACATTTCGTGTAATTAATTTATCATCATCCCTCAAATATGATGATAATTTATCAATACTGCTAGCCATAAATCGTAAAGAATCGATAAAACGAAGAGTTATTTTCGTATTTGTAACTTGTTTACTGAAAGATATATATTTTTCTTTGTTTATTGGTAAAAGTGATATTGATCCCTTAAAACACGTTGCCAAAGATTTGAGTATAAAATGTGAATCGTAACCAGATAAATTATGAAACACAATAGGAATATAAAATGGTAATTGATAGCTCAAATTGCAGCTCTCATGTGCAGCACCACGATAATTGCCCGTTAAATGGTAATGATCATGATGTTTGTTATCACTTGAACTGAATGGTTTTTCACAAATGTGACAAACTGAAGCGTTGGTAAATTCATTTTTTTCATCGGCTGTTAATGGTTTCATTGGTATTATTTTTGAGTAAATTTGGTTGATCTGCTGTGCTAAAACATTGAGTTTGTCAACAAACCATTCAATACAATTGGCATCTCGCATCAATTCAAATTTACACAATGAATTGTCATAGGAGCAGTGTAAATAATAGGCTATGCTGTGTGGAATATGTTTTTGCTGTGCGTTTGTGGTTGGTTCCAAGATACACTCAAGATCAGCATAAACGACAAATGGTACAGCCTCTTTGAATTTGTAATTGCTGAATGATAATAGATTGTTTTCTTCATTCGGTAATATCACTCTTGCCATTTTATTCATATTGATGCAATCTTGTCGATGATTTTCATAAGAATATTGAAATTGAAAGTGACACAAACATCGATCACAAATCAACGAATGTGTTTTATGTTTGGATATTTGCATTGATACTAAACGTGATAGATTTCGAATTAATGCAAAATGATATACTTTTTCTGAATCATTATTATCGATTTCAATATCACTTGCAATCATAAGCAAGTGAATTGGTGACTTATTCTTCGTATTGACATGTTTACTTATATAATATGGAACGATTTCACTTTTCTGTTTATTATAATCGCATTCAATACCATAAACATTTATTGACAAATTATTCATTGCCTCGAATTTGTTAATATCACGTAACGCGAATGGAAAACATAGTCCCTCGTAGTTTAGGTTCACTACACTGAAATGTGGATAAGATGACGTTCTGTCTACGTTTCGGGAAGCTGGATAAAGTGCTGCTGTCACTGCCCACAAGAAACAAAATTCATCGTCATTCCTGATGTTCACAACGGCTTTCTTTAATTTAATGTCATTTGGCAGATCTACCCATGTTGATAATCCACCTTTTAATGGAATGTATTGATTGATATTCACCATTAAATTAATTATCTCAAACATCGTCCATCCTGAATCACCCTCTTCAAACTCTTCTGTTTTTTTCAAAAGGCGTTCACTAACATTTTCATTGAACCACCTATTCATGTTAGTTGATGGGAAAATTGGTGTATTTTTCGTATTAAAATATTTGATTTCTTCAATTGATTCACCATTCTTAATTCTTTTATAACGACATGCTAATACAACATTCAATTTTATATTTCCATCATCTTGCAATATTCGTTTCACTTTATTGATAATCATTTGTTTAGTATCTAATAAAAATGAGGATATATCTATGTGCTGTAGATTTGTAATGATGCCAGTTTTGATTCGACTATTGAATGCTGTTCCGGTGTCATCCCATTGAATACGATTTTCATCAGTTCCAATATTACCACCAACAATATTGCATTGACGGTGCTCTCGTCGACAGTTTCGTCGATGCTTTTGCTCATTAAATTTTGCACTCAATGATTTGAGATGCGCAATAGTTGTCGAAATGTGTAATTTTTCACCTACAGTCAAATGTGGCGTCTTCAAAAATTTATTCAAACATTGCACGTTTTCATTACTAATCCGTTCCCACGTGGCTATCAATAAATTGAACGATGCATCACAATGCATTGAGAGAAGTGTTTCATATGCACTTCTCATTGAATTGATGAGATCCTTGAAAATTTTCTTGTCATACATGTTTCACTAACACTCTTAGTAATAAACTATTATACTCTTACAAAAACTGTAAATGGAATGATATTTCACCTTTTACCACCCTCACTTAAATATAAAAGCAAAACAAAAAAAATGCGAAGAGTGGGACTGAAGGTTAAATCAGTCAAATATCATCAAAGAACTTGTGACCGCTTCTTCTCATTGATATAAACAAAAGTCTGACATTCCAAGACCCGCAATGATAACAAATATTTCACGTTTGGACACGTTTGGACACGTTTATAATATATATATATACAAAAGCTGTTATTAACATATGAGTTATTATAAACATTACGTGATCATTAACCCATTTGTATAATTGGCATTCAAACTCATGACTGGTTCATATCACCATACATTTTTTGATCATCGATAAAAGACAATCACGTACTCGCGGTTTATTCTACACTTGGTGATACAGAACAGTTACAGTTCGTGAAATATTCCACGCTTAGATGCAATGGGACAATGAATATATGAACATATAGTTCATCAAATATAAACATCACATCATCAATAAAATCTGAATAGATATGAATTTTTCTAAGAACTCAAAAGTAGGAGGTAAATGAAGCAAAGAATTTTTGTTGTATGTATCGCAAAAATTGGTGGGGGATTCTATACATATAGAGAGAACTCTCAGAGAGAGATATCATTACAAGCTACTTAAGCAAAGTACACAGTATTAAATACATAGTTATTGAGTACACAATTATTACGATTTTATAATCTGAAACGATCATGAATTTTGATAAATTAAATGAAGTTTCTCGTTTGAATAATTTTTTACCAACCAAGTCATGGAATGAACTGGAAGTGGACAAGAACTATACAGTATCTGGAATTAAAACTGTCAAGACAAAATTTGGAGACAGTATTGTCTTAATCTTAGATGAGGAATTCGAAGTTTTTCTACCATTGAGGATCAAGAAATATCTGTTGAACGATCGCCAACAATATGAATTATTCACCGAAGCAACTACTGAGGGGAAATTGATGATGCGTTATATTGGCGGAAAATATAAAAATTGCGAGTTCAGTTTCACTGAAAAATTATAAATAATCATTTATAATGAGAAAAATAAAGAGCATCGGAATATATATATATATGTTGAAATCTGAATTTTGGTATTTACAATGGATGAATAAATAAAAACATTATAACTTGAAACATTTTTATTATTAATATTCACATTCCTACATATTTCCCCCACTATATCATCAATATATTCATACATTCATGATAAAGATAAAAATATTTTTTTATTTGTAAGCAAAAAAAAGGTGATCATGTTTTATCTTCCTTACATATTGAACAATCTTTCATTAATGGAATCATCCCATCAAATTCATCGTAATCAATGGCCATGGGATTATAATGTTTACGACATCTACGATGAGCAATCATATCTTTGCCTTTTTGTAATTCTTCTGGTAGTTTATTCCAAATCCTATCAATTTTCTTTGGTGCAAATTTCAGAATAAAATCTTTTGTTAAATATGCAATATCTTGAGGTTTCATGTCTTCGATTTTCTCCTCCAATTGATAGTACAGCTCCAATGATCGACCAATCGATGGACTCTGCATTTGTGTCTTTTTTTCAATGCAACATTTTAATTGTTTAACGTTTTCAAGTGCACAATGATACATAATACTAGACTTCCGATATTCATGGTAGTGACAGCTGGTTATTTCATTATTTTTCATTGATGGACAACCCAAATTTTCCAAATTTATGATTGTTTTTGATCCTTTAATGATATCAGGGAGCCATTTTTTCTTCTCCAATCCTTTAACGTAAATATAACCCACACCTTTCAGAATGATATGCAGAACATCGTTGAGCTTGTCGTATGGTATGTCTCCAGCATCCCACAAAATTCCATGATAATTGCGCGTTACCCATAAATTCATTGTTTTGTACTGTTTCGGTAGTTCATCCCACTTGAACGGTGGTTTGAAAAGCATTCGTGTAACTCCAAATATATCTGTTGCTTTTTCATCAATCAGAATCGTTGCCAGTTCTTTTACAATGAATTGATTATTCGGACACTTGAAACCCTGCACATCCAATATAATTTCCATTTTTTCATTCACTTACTGTCACCAATATGAATATCTCTTGCAGAGTGACTGGATATGTACGAAAAACTCCTGTATTTATAATATTTCCCCCACTCTACCTATTCATGACATCGTTTTAGTATATCAAATTTAGTACTTAGGCATATTGTGTGACATAATATGGAAAAATAAAAAATCAGCAAGATTTAATTTTAACAGCGTGTTTATTATATTACTTTTTATTTTATTTTAATTATTATATTACTTTATATTTCAAAATTATTTTTTTGTTTACTTGAAATTATTACAATAGTCTAGAAAATTTTAATATAAAAGTTTATTACATATTTTTTTTACTCCTCAAATCCAGAATCTTGACTCTGAGGCCATTGCCTCTCTAAATCCTCAGGCGCTAATGGTGGATGATAATTTCCAATCGGAGGATGGGGGAGATCATCATCAGGCTGGATCCTTTTGTACCACCAGATTTTAGCTGTATTATTTATAAATAGTGCAGCATTGACATTATTTATATTCATTACGCACCCTTCATAAAAGCCGTAAGTGGCTGCATAGTCCTCCATCCTACAGTATATATCATTTAATAAGTCAATATATGAAATATTAGCATCTATCCATTCCATAGGTATATGTATCATGTATTCTATTATTGGTAAGGTTTCCATTCTGAAAAAAATATATAATGATTTATTGAATTATTACATTTATAACATTTTGAAGAAGTTACTTATGAATAGTTGTAGGTTATTTATAAAATTCAAATATGATAATTCATACTTACATATCAATATTATCTATGTTCTGAGACCATTGCCCCTCCAACTCCTCAGGTGCTAATTGTGGAAAATAATTTACAGTGGGAGGACGCTGATCATCATCACGTCGAATCCTTTTGTACCACCAGATTTTAGCTGTATTATTAATAAATAATGTAGCATTGATGTTATTTATATTTATTATACAGCCTTCATAATAGCCGTGAGTGGCTGCATAGTCCTCCGTCCTAATGTATACATCATTTAACAAGGCTTGGTACGTAATATTTGTATTAATCCATTCTATAGGTATGTGCATCACATATCTTATAATTGGCAATGTATCCATTCTGAACAAAAAAATATATACATAACTATTTATTGAATTATTACATTAATGTCATTTGAAAAAGTTACTTTGAAAATAGTTATAGGTTATTCATGAAATTCAAAAATATAATAATTCATACTTACATAATATTTTATTAGTTGACTTATATTCCTGTTGTGATAGCACGAAAAACTGTGTGTTCTCTGCTCGATGGTTTTGAATTTTATGTGGAGTATGAGACGATTTTTTTTGTCTTCATCTTAACGAAAATGTATGATATCATCGTAATCGAACGCGAGAAGACTCATATGTAATGAAGATTGGGCATCATGAGAAATGATATACATAGACATTTGAATATGTTTATGTTGATATAAACATTTACATTACGTGATTATTTGCGATCGAGGAAGATTTAAATCAAGAATTGAGTGATGAAGTAAAATTATTGAACCTATTTCGTGTAATAAATATGAACAAATAAGGTTTATAAACAAATGAAAAAGTATATATTTTTAAAATTGTTCTTTTATTCAAATTTAATTATCCACTATATTTTTTCTTTCATAAAATTAGATATTTTTTCACCCATCTTAAATATTTGTTCAGCTTCTTTCATCATTAAAACGATGAGAAGTCTCATGATATATAATTTTTTCATCATCACTAGTAACAGCAGTTGCAGTTGTGGGGGCTTCTTGATTATTGGTATCAGAGTTCTTCTCCTCCTCCTTTCCTTTCTGCTTCACGTCTTGTAGGCTCATTGGAGATTCATTACCAGCAACATCATGACCTTCATCATCCTCATCATCATTGACAGCATTATTCACCAATTTTTTCCCTGACAGTTCTTCCACTTTACTCGTCATACTTCGTAGACGACTTTTCAATTGGTTTGCAAAGTATATGAGATTTTCCATCATTCTTATGATGGTGGCATCACTTTTTTTGACACATTCACATCTTGGACATACTTTGCGACCATATCCATTCATATCCTCCTCACGCAATCGTCCAATTCGCATTACACTATCATGAAATTCGATTAAATCTCTGCGAAATTGGTATACTTCTGGTGAGGCTCGATTGCCAAAATTTTTTATCAATATTTCATCATAGTCATGAGCGTGCGGTGGTACAAACTCGAGAAACTTTTTTTCTTCACGAGAAAGATCTTCTACAATCATCGCACCAATATTGGCACCAATATTCATATTTGAAAAAATAGAAGTCGTACATGCAAAATATGAGAGTTGACTGAATAGTTTGCATGCAAAATCTCGAGTTCTTATAGTATAATCCCCCACCCTCAATTGTGTATAATTTAAAATAGCCATGAGGGGGGGGGGGGGGGGGGGGAATTTCGGACCGCTTATAAAACTATGATGCCCCACTTGCCGATAAAAAAAACGGCCTACAATAGTGTGACCTACAAATAGGTAAGCTAGATAATAACTCGCGTCACTACCGCTGGTAAGGTAGGTAATGACATAGCTTGGAACAAAAACCTGTGATGGTAAAGCAGATTGATCCAGAACCCGCCTTATTTTGGGCCCCTCTCCACCCCTATTACACAATAGCTTGGAACAGAACCCCGATAGTGGCGCCTCTTGCGGCCAAAATGATGCTGTTTGATCCAGAATCCCCCTTATTTTACTACTCACAGACGTTGTATCAATTGTCAACACGAGAATTTATGTTCAAGCAGAAATATAATATTATTCTAGTGCGTCATTGCTTCTTCTGTATCATTTAAACATCTTAACATTTATTTATATATAATTGTTTGTATTACAAGAAAAATTGAGGGTTATGTATTTTATTTATTTATTTATTTATTTTTTTTTTGTTTCATCAAGATATAATTCTTTACACTAAGGAAATTTTTTAATTAATTCTTTTATTATTTATGTGGTTTGATGAATGGAATACAAATTATTATTTATTAGCTTTTTATTTTTTAAATATAAACTATGAAAAATCATATTATATATGTTTATAAAATTTAAAACATTATTATAATAAATTGATCTTTAATTAAAATTTATTAATCTTTTATCATTATATTCAATTATATTTAAAACTCATCTTTGTTCATTATAATCAAATTTATTTTTATTTATTTCTATAATATACGTTACTCAACTTACTAAGCGACAATAAAATGATATTTTTCATATAATAAATATTCTTTTACAATTTATTTTGTTTTGAAATGGATGAAATGTTTGCAGCTTCTTTCTGCTTCAATCACTTAACCCTTTACAATATTCACTATTAATTAATACACTGAAACTAATTAAATATTCAAGGAAATGTTTGGTTGGAAAGCTGGTTGAAGTTTGGAATGTTCCTAGAGCGATTTTTTGGAAATCATTTGTCGCTATTCTAATTCCGTACGCTGACACTTATAATGATTACCAATGATAAAAAATAATAGTCACGATGATACACCTTTCGGAAGACACCCTTACATGCCAAAAACCACCCCATCGTCCAGTGGTACATTGTCAAGGTGGAGTTTCTTTTCTTCAATCACTATAATATGAAACAAATTAGAAAATTTCAATCAATTAATGTCTTCAAAAGACGTAGATGGAATGTATATTGCACCAATAGTTTTGAATTGTACTTACTATAGGTGCACGATATGTTCGAAATGGCCGCCATCCATGGCGATGCAGCAACGAGCACGTTTCAAGAGATTTTCGATGCTCCTTACACACATCTCCGGCGTCAGGTCTTCGGTTGCCCGGCGGATTTTTTGTTCCATTTCATCAATGGTTTCAGGAGGTGATTTGTAAACTAATGACTTTATATGCCCCCACAAAAAGTAATCCAATGGATTTAGGTCTGGTGATCGTGGGGGCCAGTTTATATCACCTCTCTTGCTAATTACTCTGCCGGGAAACCGTCGTCGTAAATGACCCATGCTCCGGCCACTTGTGTGTGCAGGAGCACCATCCTGCATGAACCAAACGGTATCCTGAAACGTGTTTCGTTCCACCCCTGCATCGCGGCATAGCGGCCAGAGGTGATGCCTGATGAACGAACAGTATCGCGCGGTGTTCAAGGACTCATCGATGAAGTGGGGCCCAATCTGTAATGGAAAAGTTGAAAGATTTATATCTAATTGCATTATTCGTAACCACGTAAAATAATTTTATTTTTACTTTTTGTACTTACCACTTTTCCGCCAATGATTCCCGTCCAAACATTTTTCTTAAATCTGTCCTGGACACTTTTCGAGTCATCAACAAGCAATGGGTTCTCCCGTGCCCAAAAATGTTTATTTCGTTGGTTGATGAACCCATTACGTTGAAATGTTGCCTCATCCGTGAACATGATATTCAGAAGGAACCCGGGTGCGCGTGCTTCTTGGTCGATGATCCACTGGCAAAATTCCACGCGTGCAGCACGATCTGTATCGCGTAGATGCTGCACGCGTGTGTAATGGTATGGACGCATCTTCTCTCTTTTCAGCACGCGCCCGACAGACCGCGGGGATATATCTGTCTCCCGGGCAACTTCACGGATGCTCCGCGTTCCATCCTGGTCGAATTGGTCCAGGACTTGCTCCTCTTTCCTGGCCGTCAACACACTCCGGCGGGCCCCACACTCGCGTTTGTTGGGAAGAACAGTCCCCGTCTCCACCAAACGCGCCCACGTGCGTTGGATTGTTTTAGGCGCAGGTTTATGCGGAGCATTCGGGTATTGCTCTGCATAAGCCTGCGCCGCGTGCGTCGCGACACAGCCGTTTTGGCAATATATGCGGATCATTTCCGAATATTCAAAATTTGTATAAACCGGCATGATACAAAGCAATGATAAAATTTCAAGCGGAACCAAACAAAATATAAAAATATGAAAAAAAAAAAAACAAATATAGAATAAAAAAACAAAAAACAACACGAAATAAAGATTTGAAAAAAAAAACAATAAACCAATTTTATAAAATATACCAAACAACACCCAATCAAAAAAAAACTTTAAGCACTAATTAGAATAAAATATAAGATTTGAATTATAATATAATTAAACTAATTCGCTAAAAATTAAATTAAAATAATTAAAACCCAAACACCAAAAAATGAAAAAAAAAAATTAAAACTAATACATACAAAATAATTTAAAATAAAAAGTGAAAAAAAGCACACAAAAATTGAATTGAAAAAAATATAAACTACACGAAAAATATGAATAAAAAATGAAAAATTATGCATGCACTTAAATGAAAATCTGAAATTGAATTTAACACACAAAAAATCGTAAATGAAAAAATTACACATAAATATAAAAAAAAATGAATATATAAGATGCTCAATCGCTAAAATCCGCTAAAATTCGCTGAATCGCTTATTCGCACACACTGATCTTCACAACTCGAGAACGTATTCAAGAATGATGGAAAGCTCTTCGAGAAGCAACAAATAAAGAAAATTTAAAAAACAACCTAATCTTAAAAAAAAATTAAGTATTGTATCCTGTATGCTCGAAAACCCGTCAGAACATATGTTTTCGCGAGTAATAACTTTATGGTGGGCTATTTCCCCAATGCCACTGGAATAAGAAGAAAGTGTTGGAGAAAGAACCAACATTGAAATCAAAAGATTGCTACCATACGGAAAAAAAAAAGGTTTTTTTAGGAGAGTGCCTCAAAAAACGACGTTTTAGGGACTAAATAGAGTCCCTAAAATGATACTTTTCTGTACACTTTTTTACTTCACGGACGCATGTTAATTATTTCAATTGATCATAATATTTATCATAAATTTATTCCTTGAAAATAACGAAACTAAAGCAGGAGTTTAAAATATTATTTCATAACATTATAATATTATCAAATATAATAACTAAAACATATGTATCTATTTAACAGTGAACATGATGAAACATACTATTATTTTACCTTTAATCCAAACGCTACGATACTGACAGATACAACGTTTGTGATTGAACTGTGTAGCAACGCGAATGTTCCGTGCAACGTTCCTGCAACATTCTAAACGTTGCAGAGAGGCGGACATAGGAACGTTGCAAGAATGTTGCAGGAATGTTGCTGCAACGTTCCCTGCAATGTTTAACGTTGCGGATGTAACATTCCTGTAACATTCCACGCTGGCTGGGCTGTTATTTTATATTTACCCATAAAACAAAAGACATAGTCGCGTGATCCCAGCGCATGCTGTATATACCTATATTATACTATAATATATATAGGTATACAGCGCCGTACATTTTCATCAATTTTGTCATTTTAGTGACTATTTAATCCCTTGAACATCATTTTTTGAGGTACTCGCCTAAAAAATATTGTGTGTATCAAGGCCGGATGATCATTTTTAGCCTTATCCGAAATATAGTGGACCTCGGGTACGCCTCGGCCACATATTTCAGATTTGGCCAAAAATGATCAACTTTCCGGCCTAGATACACAAATAACTATTATCATAAAATGCCAAGAACACATGTTGGGATTATTGAACTTAATCCACACTGCTCAATAAAACCAAAAAAAAAAAAGGTTTGTTGTAAAGATCAGAAACTACTATCTCTAAGTTTAAAGTTTGGAACGTGATTGAACGGAATGTATACCTGGTAACGAGAATTTGTTGAACAATAAAATGCATAGTAGAATTTTGAATCCCAATGAATTGTTCATAAATATATCCAAGGAGTTTGACGGAAAGAGTCTTAGCACTCATTTTAAGATTGAATTTTTTTTTTTCTAAGAGTATCTAGTAGTGTAAAAGCTCCCCACCATGATCAACACTTCATAAAACAATTGAACGGCTTATAAAACGATCAACGGTAAACTTGCCACAATAGCTATTAATGAATTTCTGAATCACTTATATGGTACTTATCACAAGAGTTATCGATCATCGCAGTTTTTAATGAAAATGTTTCATTACAAACTAAACAAAAAATTGTGAGTGAGCTGCATAATGAAAAACAAATTTTAATCGATAGCTGTATTCCAAAACAAAATATGAATCATACTGATGAAAAATGTAGCGTAAAACGCTATCAATGTAAAATAAATTATTGCAAGATTTTTGTAAACAATTATAGTAAGGGTGTGAAAAATAATTAGAAAATGTATTTCAAATGGTTAAAAATCATGGACAACTGTTTCCTGTCGCGCTAAAAAAAACTAATGTAACGACTTCATGAAAAGACCTATGCTCAATAAAATAATATGATGATACCAGTATTCTTTCAATCAATTGAATTTGAATTCATTATTTTGATAAGGTGAGTGTTATGCCCTGGAGGCTTACTAAAAGAAAAAATAATGTAGATTATAAATGATATGTTTTTTATTTTTATATCATTATACCATGGTGAAAATGAAGAAAATCATAAAATTGACTATAACTTCAACTAATTGACTTTGAATAACTTTTGAAACAGTAGAGTAACCCAGATATCATGAAATACCTTTTTTAATAGAGCGTTAAATTTCCTACAAGAATATGTTTTTATCTTACCAAAGAAATTGTTCCATTGATGAGTTATATGAGTTGAATGATAGAAAATATTTCATTCCATGTTATTTCAATTTAAAACTTTGGTGTCTATAGGATGTATGTTAAAGTTAATATTAAAAACTGAAATCTGACAGGAAATTTTTTTTCAATACTTGGAACCCATTTAGAACTATCGACGAAAATAATTCGAAAGAAGCCAAATCATTTTTTCGTCCTTTGGTGAAAAATAGATGCAAGAGTACGTCTTAGATGCCCGACGAGCGTGCTACAAGACTTGCACTCGAAAATATGAAATAATAATCGATATAGTAGAGAATAAATCTTTCTGAAGAATGAGTTTTGTACATATGAGAACAAAAAACAGGATAGTATTTTCCCAACTTAATTTTAAACGTAGCACGAGTATGGAAAAATGAATCAAACAATTAAATTGTTGTTATCTTTAATTCGTTCATGAAAGTTTCCTATTTTGTTAATATACACTCCAAAAGTCAATATAATATAGTGTGTAATACCAAAAAAAATCGACTTCATTCGGATGAGTCAACCCGAGATAATAAATTCCAATCACAAGAAGATTAGAGGAAATTCATTAAGTAATCGAAAATTAATGGGTAGATAATTTCAACAAAAAATTTTCATCTGTGAAATCCTGAAATAAAGCTCCTCGATTTACTTTATGTATACAAGGTATAAATAATTTTTCCTGTCTTTTGAAAATGGAAAAATCAAAACGGTGTATGTTTCGTAAACAGATGACCCGCATGTAAAAATGAATAGAGAATGAATAGTTGCATATTTCCGAGACTGCAGTAGAGCTGGAAAAAAATTCACCTGACAAATAATAACTCATTTCATGTGAAAATCCGAGCTTTCAAATGGAATTTTGTTGGAATAAATTATCATTTACCAGAATAATTAAAGTTATACGGCATATTTGTATCGACATTTGAAAGTCATTCATAATTATCTCCAAGAGTTGATTTCATGAACCTTTTCAAGTAAAAATGAAATATCTTTATTGAATATTAGTCAACAGTCACTAATTGTTACTGGTTATTCGATTTCTATACAACCAGCAACAATAGATAACTTTTGACAAACAATTAATGTAATTTCAAATATAGAAAAGACATAACTGGTCCTCACCAATAATAATTTCACCGAGAGAGTGAGTGTATGCAGGAGGACATTTGAAATTGCGCCCCAGTTGGAGTAGGCAAAATTTTCGACACATAAGTTGCGTCCCGGGTACAACGAAATTGCGTCCTGGGTACAACGAAGTTGCGTCCGCAATGCAAACATTATTAATTGGCCAAAACTGAATTTATTTCGACATTGTTGCCAAACTTCCAAGTGTAACTCATCACACTCAAAATGATTATATGTATTTTATTGTGAATCTTTTAACTCGAGTCTCGAAGTATAACGTGTCGATCTTTTTTTTTTTTATGATAGCTCATCACCAATTTCAGAATTGAAATATGGAATGAAGAAAAACTTCGTTATTACTTAATTACGCTTGAAAATGTGGAAATAGTGTAGAATGTGGAAATTTGGGTAATATACATATAATTCTCTTATTTTCGTTGTAACTATTTTTCTGATCATTTTACAATAAAATGGTATCATAGAATTTTGATAGAGGGGTTTTCGAGGCATAATTCTCATAAAACACTTCTTCAAATTCCGTAATTATTATTATAGTTTTACTCGTAAGTATACATTAATATGAATAATGAGGCATAATTTTTTTTCATCTTTTCATTATTTTTATAAGGCACATTCTAATTATTGATATTGCAATGTTGTTGATAATTAGGTATCAACTTTACTCTCTACCACAAAAGTTATTAGAAACAATTAGTTTCGTGTAGATTGCTAAAAAATAAAATATTAAAAAAAATTATGAATAATGTAACAAAATGAAAAACATCTCTATTTTTTCATTTATTAGAACTTTATCGGAAGGTAATAAATCAAAAAGTCTGAAAATATTATTTTAATTTTACGTTCTTCTGGAATATTATAATATTTCAGTATTGGAATTTGTAACGTATGAAGTTGATGAATGACAGAAATTGGTTATATCAATCGAGACGCGTTGACAAACGCTTCACTATAAAAAACTGATGTAGCTGAAATGAAATTGAATGTATTTCATGTTGATAAGTAGCAAAAAAGAAGTTGATTATTCTGAACAAGAAGTCAAGCGTCAGAGTCAGCCATCATAAAATGAAAATATATGCGCATGAAACAAATATTAATTCCAAGAAGCACAATTGACATACGATTGATAATGTTGTTAGGGATTATTGCAAAAGAAAATATTCCTTCCAAACACGGTAGAAAACCGAAATAATTTCATTCTGCCAACCACAACTTCAGGTAGTGTCAGCCCCGACCCTTTTTTTTTTTCATGACAGCTTATACTCTATACTGATCGATTCTAAAATAATCTTCTCTTTGAATAAATTTCGCACAAGATTTCCGTATTCCAATAATTTAAACGAAAACACAACTGATTCATTTATGAAATGTTTAAACAAAGTCAAACATTTTTGAAAAAAGTATAAATACTTTTATCGTAGTATAAATGGTACGATCGCTTTTCATTTTATTAATAACTGTTACAGAAGAAATGATTGATATAAATAATCGGTATAGCGTTGTTAGGAGTTTTTACAAAAAATATTATTTCACACGTCTTAGAAAACCAAAATAATTCCATTGTACCATCTACAACATCAGGTAGTGTCAGCGCCTACCCTTTTTTTTTTTTGATTTATGAGAGCTCCCCTCCGATTACAAAATTGGTACATGAAATTTCGCATATGGTTTCAGTATTACAATAATTCAAACGAAAACGTATGTAATTTAATAATAAAATCATTAAAAAAAAGTTGAATTGTGGATTGATAAGAACACGGGTGAATAATTATTTAGGACCGAAATGTTGACATGTTGTAGTTGGCACGTTTTGATTTTACACGAAAACTTTGCATATCATAAATAAGTATAAGAAAACAAATGATTGGTAAATAATCGTTAGTATTCTTGGGGATTTTTATAGATGAAAATATTTTTTTCAAATTTTCATTAGTAGAAAACCGAAATGATTTCATTTTACCAAGTATAACTGCAGGTAGTGTCAGTTTGGACCCTTTTTTTTGTTTTATGGCAGCTCCCCCCTCAAATCAAGTATTAGTATGTGCAACCCAGAAAAAAAATCACATGGACACTAATCTTATTTCCAAATAAATTCCGTACAAGACTTCGTTACATTCATAATTCAAAGGTCAAAAACACATTTAATTCAATGTTCATAAAATGTTTAAAAAAAGTTAAAAAGCGGATTGATAAGAGCGCGGGTAAAAAATTATCCAGGACGAAATTTCAGCACGCTGTAGTTGATACCTTTTGATTTCACATAAAAAGTTTGTATTTGATTAATAACTGTATGAAAAAAAAAATTCATTTTAGCCTTTGCATGCTTCATCATACTGGCTCTAAATTGTACAATGACATAAATATTTTCTCTATCGTTTCTTGTCATTCACACAAGCGATATTTAAGAATCCAATTTGATTAAACTATTTATTTTCATTTGTTTGTCACCTCAACAGAATTATTTTGATTAAATTTTTCGCGAAATTAAAAATACTCTAGATAGTTTTCGATTTGTTGTAAGCGATAGTTGCATATTAAAACAAGATACAATTTTGAAACTCTAAATATTTAATTTCACAAATAATTATTTCATCAAAATGTTTTTTTTTCAATCATCGGCCAGTCATTTTTCATAATGCCCATATCACGATTTTCCCTACATTGAACATGAGAGTCGAGTAATTTTTATTTTTTCTCATGACCATATCCATCAAGATCCATTTGTTTAATAGAAAATGATGAAAAAAAAACATTTTAACGAAATAATCATTTGTCAAATTGAATAATTGAAACTTTCGAATAGTATCTTATTTTAGTGTGCAACTGTTACTTAAAACAAATCGAAAACTATTTAGAGTATTTTTAATGTCGCGAAAAATTTAATATGATCATTATGTTGAAATGACCATACATGGAAATAAATGGTTCAATCAAATTGGATTCTCAAATACCGCTTGTGTAAATGAAAAAAAACAAAAAAAACAAAAAAACGATAGAGAAAATATTTATGTCATTGTACAATTTTAAAGCCAGTATGATGGAGCATTCGTAAGCACATAACTTTTTGGTACACTCAGTATACTCGTGTCGCTCAAGGGAAAGAAATTTCGTCAGAAAACTCATCTGGAAAAGCGTAGCGGGCCCATCTAGTGTCGGAAAATGACCGTAGGACCCAGGGTAATACCGACTTCAAGAATATTTACCAGAGGTCGATTTTAGAATCCTTTTTTTGCACCTTCACCCTTCCACTTTTGTAGCGCGAAAATTACGCACTCTGATTGGCCACTCTTAGTTAACTAATAATTCAAAATCAGATAGACCGATTTGCAGTAGTCAAAGAAATTTTGCATCAGAATAGTATCTAATGTCTGTCTATAAAGGGAAAGACATTTATCCCGCCACACCCTGTATATCTTATTTCAGTTATCATAATCCAATCATTAATATAATTGATATGAACGATCTGTCCCCTCGAGAATAATAATTCAATTTAATGAATGATTGTGAAAAATGACTATTTATAATAAAGTTTGCATGAAAATGTATTACTATGAAAAAAATAATTAAAAATATGAAATCATTCAAAATATATAATCTTTGTTTTTATATTTTATTATTTGAAGTTTCAATTCATCTGCGCGTAGGGACTTCACGCATCATTTGTTTATTTGTTTTTTTTATTTGTGCATCGATCGTTGTAGTGAAGTTTACAATTATCATTTTACTATTTCAATGTAATTCTCAAGTAAATTTATTATTAATTTGCAGGGCTGTAATTATTTATTCCTTATTAATTTTGAGTGTAGTTCTCACGTTTAGTTAATTGAGTGATTTCATATAACCTCATAAGTACTCAACACGTGTCACGAGCTCACGCCAACAACTTTTGTTGTGTTACACGTATAAATTATTCTTATTTGTTGAATTATTGTTAAACGACAGTATAATAATAATATTGAAGTCAGTGTGCAAAATTTTGTGAGAATCATAAAAAAGAAATATTGTAACAGGTAAGTTAAATAATAAAATAAAACACACGATATACACTAAATATTATATATGTGTACATGCATATTAAGAAGTGGAGTGGCGTACTGGGCTAGGCGCTCGCATGCTACGCGAGCGACCAGAGTTCGAATCTAGCTATCGGTGAAAAAAGAAAAAGTCCAACCTTAAGGGGAACACTATGTAATAATAATAATGTATATGCATTACTTCTCTATTTTTCATTATGAACTAATCCAAGTCGTTCTATTTATGCGTGTTTTAAACAGTGAACAATGCCAACAAAACGCAGAGGGGCTTATTTGGGCCGTCAAACACGTCAAGCTGCACTTATGCGAAATAGAAGAGACCAAAGAACAGAAGAATAAAAAGAGCAAGATAATACTAATGCGCGTGTGGCCACGGCGCGATTGCATCAAGTACAATCGGAAGATACACGGGCTGAACGAAATGAGCAAATAAGATTACGACAAAGACAAGCACGTCTTTTCATAGTTGATAGACGCAGAGCAAATGACCAACAACGCCAACAAGTACATCGAGCATTTTCATCTGATTTATTCCTGCGTCTTGCATTCGAGTATGAGCCCGATATTCAATATTATGCTCATTCAAATGTGGGAATTGGTGCTATGCGCTAGGAATGTTCGCATTGTAATGCTCTCAAATTTAAAAATGAGCCAGACGTGATGTGTTGCGCGTCAGCAAAGGTGCAACTACCTGCCATTGATACACCTCCTGAACCATTGAACGGTTTACTTACCGGCACGGATCCTGATGCTAACCTGTTCCTGAAGTCAATCCGTACATTCAATTCATGTTTCCAAATGACATCGTCCGGAGCAACAGTAATAGTTAAGAATAACTATGTTTTTCACACAGACAATTAATTAATTTATTACATTCAAGATATTTAATTTTGAATATATTAGTTAAGTTAATAAAGTACAATGAATCAAAATAATGAATGTTTGGTGTATTATTTTTATAGGCCGTCATCATCCACAGCGCTCCATTCCTCTTTCAGTCATAACACATCACCACACACTCACAATAAGTTAGTTATTTTTTATTTAACTTTACCGAAATGTTCACTAGAAATAATGTGTATGGCAAAACAACGTTTGCTGGGTCAGCTAGTATTATATATGGACTTACTATGTATTATATATGTATTATATATTATACAGGGTGTCCCAGAAAGAGTGACTTTCTTTTGGCAGTCAGACACCTGGCACTATTCTGAAGCATAATTTCTTTGACTACTGCAAATTTGTTTGTTAGTTTTTGAATTATTAGTTAAGTGCAGCCAATCAGAGCGCGTCATTTTCGCGGTACAAAATTGGAAGGGTTTTGACAAAAAAAAAGGTTCTAAAATCGACTTCTGGTAAATATCTTAGAAGTCGGTATTACCTTAGGCCCTGCGGTCATTTTCGGACACTAGATGGGTCCTCTGCATTTTTCCAAATAAACTTTCTGACAAAATTTTCATCTCGTGAATGCCATGAGCATACCCAGTGTGCTGAATTTTTCTGCGCTCATGAATGTTGAAACATACTTCATACTGGCTATAATAATGTAGTTAGAAATTTATTTTTTTTAATGTTTTATTAGTATTTTTACAAATGTTATTTAATGAATTTTTTTAATCGATTGCCTCATTTTTTAAGGAAATTATTTGGAATTATCAATACGTCAAATGGTATTTGGATTGTGTTTAACAACAGATACAGATTGGAATGATACAAAATTGAAAATTTTCATTTCTTCATTTCGACAAATTTTATTTTACCAAAAATGTATTCACTTCCCTCTGGTTTTGCAAGGTATAATTGCTATAGAAAAGGGTAGAAATAATTTTACCCTCATTCAATGTAAGCGAAATTGTGCATGGGCATTATGATAGGTGTTTAAACGGTATTTGAAGTATGAAAATTTTAAAATCAGATTTATTATTTATTTTTACAATTATGCCGAATTTTTGGGTGAAACGTGTTAATTACAACATGTAAATATTTCGTTCCACATAATTCATTGTCCGCGTAATAATCTATGCACGATTTAATTGTTTTCTACATTCTATAGCTGAATCAAATGCATTTTTGTTTGAATTATAACAATATTGAAGACTTATTGTGCGAAATTTATTTGAAGATAACATTATTTTTCATGTGGTATTTATTGATTCAACATTTCGATTTGGATTCAGGGTGAGCTATCATAAAAAAAAAAGGGTCGACGCTACAACTACCGGAAATCCTAGTTGGTGGCATCAGATTATTTCCATTTTCTGCTAAGTGTAGAAAATTTCTGTTTAGTGTGGATATTTTCATTTGTTTAAATGATCTCCGTTAACGGCCAAAAGCTTTTCTGTATAAAATAATAAAATATCGAAATTTCACATGATTTTCTTAGTAAATTTGCACTCCCTCCGTCTCATTTTGCGTGGTATTGTTATAAAAAAGGATATAAATTACCCTCATTCAATATAAGCACAATTGTGCTACAGTTAAATTTTTTTACAATTTTAAAAGACATGCTAAGTTTTTAAGTGAAACATGTTAACTTCAACATGTGAACTTTTCTTTTCTCATTATTTTGCATCCGTGTAATCATTTGTTTATTATTTGATTCGTTTAAAACACTCTATAATTGAATCAAATGCATTTTTTTTAATTATAAGTATTTCGAAGACTTATTGTGCGAAATTTATTTGTAGAAAAGATTTTTTTTCGTGTGGTATATTCATTGATTCAATTTAACATTTCGTTTTGGATTTAGGGTGAGCTATCATAAAAAAAAGGGTCGATGCTACAACTACCTGAAACTGTAGTTGGTGGCATCAGATTATTTCATTTTCTACTGCGTATGGAAAAAATATTTTTATTTTGAATAATTTCCATCAATGTTAGTACGCATTTATGAAGCATCATGAAAAAAAATTATATTGTTACATTCCCGTATTACAGTTGACACCAGTCATTTGATCCTTTTAGGATATTATGTAATTTTTTTTTTTGATTCTGATCCATTTGAAATTTATTCAATTTCATTTCAGCTACTTTAGTTTCTATTACAACAAAGTACTTGTTTATGTCTGAATAAATATGTTTAAATGTTATTTTTTGTCCATTTTAAAAAATTTTGTCTGTTTTGAAGATATTTTAAAAGTATTGTGGTGAAAGGAAAAACTCGGGTAAGGCTGGTACCCCAAGTCCGCTACCTGCATTTACTGTCAACTCGCTTTACTCTTTCCGTAAAGTAATTTTCGGTATAGACCAGTGAAATGTTTTCCATTTCAAATTATATTAATGATTCTATTTATTATTCATACAACTGCAGGCAACTATTGATGACTTTTGACTAATATCCAACTAGATATTATTCGATTTTTGCTAAAAAGATGTGAAGAATAAATTATTCTTGATAATTTTCAATTTCTTCGAAAATTATTAATACATATAAATAAATAAGTCTAATTTTATACATAATTAAATTAAAAGAAGCAAAAAGAAAAAAATTTGGTTGCGTTTGAATTAAGAAGTCAAATTTTTATTAATCTCAATTCCGTGCGGTTTGTAAAAGACTGACCCAATAGTGTTGATGGCCGATTTTGTATGCAAATTGTTGTTTTGATGTATTATTAAATATTTGGTTCCCAATTATTCAATAACTGCTGTGTATTTATGACAAAACGAAATATGCCGATTTTAAAATCATATGTTCATTTTGATCTTCCTCATGTAAGGTTTTTGTCTATTATACAACTTACAACAATTGATGAGTTTCCACTAATATTCAACATGATATTAGTCGATTTTTGCTGGAAGACATGTAAAGAATGAATTGTTCATGATCATTTTCAATTTATTTAAAAATTAAAAATACATATGAACAAATAAGTCTATCGGACATTACGGATTATTTAATTGGATGAATATTTTTTTTCAAGGAATATGTTATTTGTTTTAAGCGCTTGATTCATCATGGCTGGTGAAAGCTACTACTTTTTTGAAAAAACGATAAAAAAGTAATTGTTAATAGGCACAATAGGATCGTTTGTTTACAAATGATCTGTTTACACAATTTTGACCTCGACATTTGCAAATCGTACGTTTGAAATTTTTTTTCATAAATTATATGCATGAAATTAATCGACAAGTATTTCAAGATTTTGCTGAGAAAAACTTTTTTGCGGTATTGTCTAAAAATTAATTTTCATAATTTGATGCATTCCTTGTAATTTTCGTGTACTCTGTATTCATTGTCTTTAGGTCTATTAATCTAATTGAATTTTTTTTCTTTTCATTCTCAATTATATTATATAGTTTAACTTCTAAGTGTATTCAAAAATAAGAAAATTGTTATCAAAAAAATTGATGATATTAACAATTGAATTGTTTGGATTGTTCTTCCGTGCTCACGCCTCGGTCAACAGCATTTCCTAAAGTTACCATCGACTGATCGAGTTATGAAATACAAGTACGCTTCTGAAAACGGGCTTGTATGAAATTATTAAATATCGATCCTTTGTGTGATTTTCTTAGTGAAAATTCACTTGACTTCTCTCTGGTCTTGCATGGTATTGATATAAAAAAGGAATAGAAATAACTTTGCTCTCATTCAATATAAGCTGTAACGTTCTTCCGTCTGACTGTCGGCTGACAGATACCCTCGGTGATAATGCCGTTAGACTCAGCCGAATTCCAAGGTTCGTGACTGGGTGAGGGTGAAAGAAACGTTGACAAATTTACTGGATTCGTTTCGAATTCTACCAGTATATTTTGGCAGAATACTTTTATTTATGCTCTTACAAAAATTGCAATCCCGTGTCGTACGATTATTACGTTGTTTCCTCGTCGTACAATATTCTCTCGATTAGTAGTTGGCTCTTTGACACGTGATGCCTCTTAAAACTAGTACAATAATGCTGTATTATCCCGATACGCGTACAATGCTTCGACGATACGGTTCGCGGGGAAGAGATCAAGGACACCTCAGCTCAGAGCCAGCTGTCGGTGCCACGGGCAGGAATACTAGGACGGGCGAAAGTGCTTCAGCTTAGTGCCAGCTGTCGGCACCCTGGATAAAGACGGAAGGATACTTTCGCCTACTGCGAGCGAAAGGTATCTCGGTAGGAAGCAGGATCGTCTCCTCAGCTTAGTGCCAGCTGTCAGAGTCGTACGGGTACACGTGCTGCCGTCTACTGCGGTCAGCGAACACGTGGCGGATACGGGAAGGTACGGGATAATGTGAGAATTCGGCATCCTCACGATGAAATTGATGAAACTGTAGTTCTTAAAAGAACTATTGGTTTTGAGCTCTGAGAAGAGCTATTCGGCGTAAGCGATGAAATTCAGCTCTCAAAAGAGCTATTGGTTCTAGAGTTCTGAGAAGAACTATTTTCCCACGTTGATTGCTTCTGGATACTGGTAACTGGAGACTGGTCACTAGGAGTGCACGATATGAATCGATATTTCATGAAATATCGATATATGCATGCGATATATCGTTTCAATCCGATATTATCGAATCATCTAGTATCGATATGACATATCGATATATTTCATCCGATATACCAAATATCGTGACCACTTTTTCGAGGTTTTGACATTGCAATTTTTCACGCAAGTAACAGCTACAGCTGAGTATGAATTGCACAAATCTTCTATTGGAATCAAAAATTATAAATACGTAGCGCTTGTTTTTTCGGGTTTTGATTAACTGAATGATAAACATGTTATTATTGTGAGAAATTAGGAAGCGTTACCGTTTGAATTTCGCGGGTGGCATTCCTATGAGAAATCGAAAATTATTCATTCATTCTAAAAAACAAGCGTCACAGTATTATTCATCCCGAATCTGAAAATCATAAAATAATCCCGTGATTCCTCATTAACGATACTTTATTTGCATGAAAACGTTTATATAATTTTGCCTCGAATTTCGTCCTTTTTTTTCCTGATGTTACCACCATTGTGTCCAGTGCTCGGGTCAGTATCTGCCATTAGCTACCTAAATAATTAGGCTTAAGGATATTCATGTACATACATAAATATATATATAGTGAATGCCCACAATAGTAATGAATTCCAACAGTCCAGTTGTCCTCAAGCCGATAATTACGGACCAGCAGCAACTTCCCGGAAAAACATGGTGGCTCTGATATGAAGCTTCCTGAACTTGTCGCGAAACGCAAAGGCGCAAAACGCACTCTCACATTCCATATTTCCATCATTTGTTTAGCACTAGTAGTAAAAAGTTTATAGTCTGTGACCTGTGTCTGTGGTCGTTCACTTCATTGTCAGTACAAAATAACCTATAAATAAAAGTTGTCTGTTTTGTTTAATACAGTTTATGAAGTAGAAATTGTGAATACAATTAGTGTGTATAAAACGATACATAAAAATCGCTGCTAAGTATTAGTCAATTAAGTAGAAGAAGCAAGCTGTGACATGCATCATATGTTTTGTTTAAGACAGTTCACGAATTTTACGATTCATACGGTGAGTATAACATGATTTGAAAGCGCTATCAAAGATCACTATGTTAATAATATAAAATAACAAGTAATCGAATGGCTTAGTATTTGTATTCAATTCCGTAATATGTAATCTTAATGAACAAATGATCAATTATTCATTTTCTTTTCAATCGTATTAAGGATGGATCACGGTCGATTGAATTTATTTCGATGGATTTATTTTTCTTTTTAAACGTTCATTAAATTTTAGTAACTGTTCTTCTTTGTTTTGTCACACTGTTCCCTTTTTCTTTTCAGAAATTAGAATTTCTTTCAACATGGCACCTAATAAAAAAAGTATTGTTTGGAAATATTACGAAAAAAATGACGAGAAAACTGCCAGATGCAAGCTATGTCAAAAAAATGTTAAAACGGCTGGCAATACCTCCAATACAATGGCACATATTAAAAATATTCATAAAGCTGTCTACTTGGAGCTTTCCCAAAATAAAAATACTGCTGCTGTTACAAAAAATTCATATTCAGATTTGTCAAACTGTATTCCTAGTATTTCAAAACAAGATAATATCACGAAATCGAAACCTAGTATAAACGAACATCATCCGTCACCTTCAACTTTAACGTCGTCACCAATGGATACTAGCGAGATAAATAATAACAATTCTCAAACTGATCAAAAAATTTATTATGATAGGGAATTGCCTTTCAAACACCAGAGGTCAATTGAAAGTAGTTTTGGAGAAATATACGCGTATAGCTCTACTGGTGACAAAACTAAAAGAATCAACAATGCAATAATGTTTATGATCTGTAAAGACAATCAATCTTTTTCATTAGTTGAGAATGAAGGATTCAAGAGTCTTTTGAAAGTTACAGCACCTCACTATAAGATTCCTAGTAGAACCACTGTGACACGCTGGTTAGATGAAAAGTATGATGCATTATCAACAATTATAAAGAATAAATTATCCTGTGTAGATAATCTTACCTTAACAAGTGACATTTGGTCAGATCTACAAATGAGAAGTTATCTAGGAGTAACGGCACATTTTGGTATCGGAATTGAATTTCAGTCATTAACTTTGGGTGTGTACCACTTAGATGAAAGACATACTTCCGAATATATTGCACAAATGCTTACTAAAACATGTAAAGAGTGGGGATTCATGACAGATAAAGTCACAGCAGTAGTAACGGATAATGCTGCAAATATGGTACATGCTGTTGAAATTGCATTTGGAAAAAAAAAGCATATCCCATGCTTTGCGCATACACTTAATTTAGTTGCTCAAAATATTTTGGGAATTCCTGAACTACATCTGATATTAACGAAAGTGAAAAATGTTGTTACCTTTTTTAAGCAAAGTTGCGTGGCAAGTGACGAGTTGCGTAAATCAGTTAAAGCTGACACAAAATTGATTCAGGATGTCCCTACACGTTGGAATAGCACATACTATATGATAGTACGTTTTCTTGATTTACGAAATGCTGTAAGTGAAATTTTAATCCGTCATAAAACAGCACCGCCGATGTTAACTGGTATGGAGTTGACAATATTAACATCGCTTCTTAACATCTTGCGCCCACTAGAGGCAGCGACTAAGGAAATATCTAGCGATAAATATTGCTCTAGCAGCAAGGTCATTCCATTAGTGCACTGCATGATATCAAAACTGAAAAACCTAGTAATCGAAGAACCTTTAATCAAGGAGGTACATAAACGCACTGTTACCGAAATTGACAAACGAATGGGCGCCATTGAACAAGTATCATCATTAGCTATCGCTACAATATTAGACCCGAGATTCAAAAAACTTCATTTTGAAGATCCGTTGGCCTGTGCAAATGCCGTTATTAAGATCAAAGATATGATTAAAAAAAATCAGCATGACGAATTAGGTACTGCTATGGAATCTGACTCTGACAATTCCGACAAAATGAGTCTGTCGGATTATAGCCTCTGGAGTGATCACCATAAACTGGTCCAGCGGAATTGGAAAACAAATAAAACAGACGAAAGACTTTCAGATGAGTTGTCGCTCTATTTGAGAGCACCAGTTAGTAGACTCAATGAAAACCCATTAGAGGTGTGGGTAGATTACAAAATACAATTTCCAAAGTTATACAATGTAGCATTTAAATATTTAACTATGGTGGCTAGCTCTGTTCCATCTGAAAGACTTTTCTCAAAAGCTGCACAGGTCTTAACTCAGCAGAGAAGCAGACTGCAAGCCAAAAGAGTAAATAAAATTTTGTTTTTGCAAGGACTAGAGGCGAAATATTGGGATTTTTAAATAAATAAAGTTGATTCATTTCTTCACCCTATCTGTTTCACTCATTTTAACCTGATCCCTATCTAATATTTAATATTATAGACTAGTCGAATACAAATTGCTTACGATATATCGAAAACATCGATATAATTGTACGATATATCGCAAAGTATCGATATGACACTACAATATTTTATATCGAAAAAAATATCGATATTTTTTTCACGTGAACATCCCTACTGGTCACTGGACTGGTGTTGCTCGTACTGAGCGCTCGACGTAGACTGAGCTCTACGAGCTCATGCGGTGGCTTATGTAGCCGCGGCGGGCCTCTCCCACTCCGCGGTGTTCGTTGCGCAAAAACGGACTGCGCATCTCCCACTGCCTTGCGGCGTGCAGTGGGAGATTCTCGGTACTGGCGTGGTGGTGGGACCCTCTGCTATGGGGATTTTACTGTTCGTGTGCGACCTAGGTCGTCACAAAGCACAATTGTGTTATGGGCATTATAAAAGGTGCCTGGACGGTGTTTGAAGTGAACAAACCCTACAATCAATTTATTTGAAATTTTGAAAGACATGCTAAGGTTTTAGGTGAAACACTTCAACTGCAACATGTGAACATTTCGTTTCACATAATTTCTTATCCGTGTAATTATCTATATGTGATCAAATTTTTTGGAAACACTCTATAACTTAATAAAATGTAGTTTTGGTTGAATTAGAACAATATCGACGATTTGTGCGAAATTTCTTTTTCATGTAATATTTATTAATTCAACATTTGGATTTGGATTTAAGGTGAGCTATCATAAAAAAAGGGTCAACTACCTGAAAAAGTAGTTGGTAACATCTGATTATTTCCATTTTCTACTGCGCGGAGATGAAATATTGCCCTTTTTTATTATTTATAAATAATCTCTATATTAACGTTCGCACATATTTATTAAGTGAGATTAAAAATGATAATATTTGTTTATCCATACGTCATGGTTGACACTGATCATTTAATTCTTTTAGGAAATTATCTGATATGATTGAACTCTTTTTAAATATTTGTTTATTCGAGCCAGATGCAGATTGTTTGTATGAAATAAGAAAATACCGTTATTTTTTGTGATTTTCCAAATTTTATTTAAACACTCGATTTATTTTCTGATTTTCAATTCTGAGCTTGATTTCTTGGCAAACTGGCTAATGGCAACTAAGATTGGAAGTGGCACTGCCACATTATTTGGAAATATTAATAGGTGGGAATGATATTTTTATTGGGAATAATTCTTCAACATTGGCAAGGGTATAATAATTGTGTGTCACTAAATAATTAATATTTTTTCAGGCACAAGTTATGTTTGAATTCTTTGGTGATCGATTAGTACAATTGACTGTATCACTGTTGAGAAATATCAAATATTTTTGAAATTATTTTTGATCATCGATTAAATTGTTATGACAGTTTTATTTGAATGCTGAACATACAAAATATTGTGTAAAGTTTGTTTACAGATAAGATTAATTTTCATACAATATTTATAGATTCAATATTCCAATTTTGGAACCAAGAGTAAGATATTATACAAAAAGAGTCTAATTTTTTTTCATGCACATATAATTTCCTTTCGATGATGGTTATTGAAGATCTTCAACTTTTTGTTTAATTTAATTAATTTTTTTTTATAATTATCAACGTATAATATATTTGACTTTATTTTAGCCACTTGATTTCATTATAACTATGCGTTAGTCAATGTTTTGATCAATATGCATTATTTGTTTCATGTGTAACATGAATTTCGTTCTTTCTTTAAAGTATTTCAAAAATATTATGATAAAAGAAAAGAGTCAGGTAAGGTCGGTACCCTCGGGTCGTTTACCTGCACTCACTATCTTCATGCTTTATTTCCTTCATATAATAATTATTGGTAGTAACTTATGAATTCTTTTATATTTGGAATTACATTAATAACATGATTTATTTCCCATTCAATTGGCAACAATAAATGACTTTTGACTTATATTCAATTAGTTAAAAGTTAATTTTCACTCTTGAACAGTTTACTTTTCCAAGTAAAATGTTCATGGCAACTTTCTACAATTATTTCGCAAATGGTGTATCCATATCTCCTGAAAAATGTAACAAAATTGTCAATTATAACAAAAAAAATCAGTTTTTTCATATATCAGAACTATTCAATACCTTTTTTTTCAATATTTGCAATTACTTTTTCCTAAAATTAGTAATTGCTTCTGGTATGGGCTTCTGTATTGTACAAAGGACTGTAGCGACCCAAGCCGAAATCATCGTGTGTAGAATTTTCATGACACCAACATTATTGACTTTTTATTTCGTTTCCATGGGGAAATGTTCATTTTCCCGTTTTCGGAATATAATTGATGCTTCGGTCAGGCTTGTATTGAAGACTTTTAGTTTTGTTTAACTGGAATACAAAAAAATATACAGATCATATCGACAATGCGAGTCTCAATATCCTATATTTGTACAGTTTGTTTACTCACTACATATGGAGAAGGTGCTCAAAATGTCCACCGTTTTGAGCGAGGCAGGCACGTGCTCGTTTCAAGAGGCTGTCGGTGCTCCTGGCACACATCTGCGGCGAGATTTGACGGAATGCCTGGGAGATTTTGTGGGCCAGTTCTGCCTCATTTTCCGCAGGCGACTCGTACACAATTGATTTGATATACCCCCACAAAAAAAAGTCTAACGGATAAAGATCCGGAGATCGTGGGGGCCAATTGATGTTGCCTCTTTTGCTAATCAGTCTCCCAGGAAATTTTCTGCGCAGGTACGTTGTGCACGCCACGCTTGTATGTGCTGGAGCACCGTCTTGCTGGAACCACATTATGTCTGTGAATGTGACCTCTTGAACTCCTGCATGCGTGCATAATCCTTGCAAACGGTGAGTCAGAAACCCTCGGTACAGCGCGGTATCTAGAGCTGATGGTAAAGGGTGGGGCCCAACCTGTAAAAATTTTGGAAATTATTCATATACAGATCATTTGTTTGTGTCAAATTATTTGCTTCTGTTTACTTACTACTTTATCGCCAATCATGCCTGCCCAAATGTTTTTCTTAAAGCGTCTCTGGACGCTCTTCTGGTCGTTGACGAGGAATGGATTCTCCACACTCCAATAATGGTCGTTCCTCTGATTGAAGAATCCATTCCTCTGAAACGTCGCCTCATCCGTGAACAAGATGTTCTTCACGAACCCAGGAGCCCGTGCCTCTTCGCCCAATAACCATTGGCAAAACTCTACTCGCCGTGCACGATCTCCGTCTTCGAGCTCTTGCACGCGCGAGTAGTGAAAAGCGTGCATTTTTTCTCTCTTCAACACACGGTGTACAGAAGATTTGGAGACACGAAGCTCCCGGGCTACATCACGGATGCTGCGCGTCCCGTCCCGTTGAAAGCGGTCCAGAACAGCATCTTCACAATCCGCGGTCAACACCGTCGCGCGGACCCCACACTCTTTTTTATTGGGCGTCACTGATCCCGTCTCGACCAGCCTCATCCAAGCCCGCTGAATCGTTTTTCCCGTGGGCTTCGCAGGTGCATTGGGGTATGCTTCCGCATAAGCCCGCGCTGCTATTGCAGCCACGCAACCATTCTGGCAATACAATTTAATCATCTCGGAATACTCTCGAGGTGTATATCCCGCCATTGTCAGTATCAATCACACAATAAAAAAAAACCAAAAAAAAAATGTAAAAGCCGACAAAACCGTAAAACTAACTATGATATACAAATGAATAAAATAAAAACACACACAAAATAAAATATAATGATAATAGAAAAATTGATGATAAAAAATATTTAAAAAAGCACACGAAAAAACTAAAAATCTAAGAAAGAAATAATGCACACAAATAAACTAATAGCTAATGAAAAATAAGCGGTAAAAAATATTTAAAAAACACGCAAAAACACTTATTTTCTAGGAAAAAAAACACACAAAACTGAAAAAAAAAACTAAAAACTAATGAAAAATTGAAAATAAAATTTGAAAAAACACACAAAAAAATGAAAAAATATATTAAAAAATTGAGAAAAAAAAAAGAAAAATAAAATTTGAATTGTAAAAAAATCGTGGAATAATCGAGAAATTCGTTGATTTGATACTTCTTATTTTGGGTTTATACACTTTCAGAACAAGTTCAAGACTGAGGATTCACCAAGAAAAGTTACTTGGCGATACAACATTTTGAAAATATTCCTGAGTTGGAAAAATTCCACTCCAACCCCAATAAATGTGAGGGTGGTACAGAACATATGGTGTCGCCAAAAAAATTTACTGTGGGTACATGAGACAAAATATTTTGAGGATATGAAAAGTCATTTCACAAATATCCTGAGGAAAAAAAATGTTGTCATAAAAATAAAAGTACGATGTACATTATACACAATAGAATTATTATTCTACCAACGAAATAAAATGTAATTTCATCAGTTCATTGCTGACCAAGCCGACCAGTAGTGTATTCCAACAACCGAAAAATGATTATTTCCCATGGAAATAAAAGAAAATAATAATAACATGGTACTTTCAAGAAAATTTTACCAACGACGATTTCGGTTTGGGCCGCTTCATCCCTTTTTATGATAACCCATACCAGAATCTGTGACACATGTTATAAACAAAGATTCGATAACAAATATCGACAATAGTTGTCAATTACTTTACAACAAACAAATAAAATATTGTTGTAGCTGTAATGGAATGTCATGTTTGAGTGTTCATGTGATTTTTTATCAATGATAAATTCAAAAACATAAATTGACTGAAAAGAAGAAAGATGTTATGTCGTCATGTCTCTACTGCGTCTGTACATGTACTGCGATAATCTACTGTCATTAAACGCGACAGGAGCATTAGCAATCACCTATTTATCATTGATAAAGTATTCACGACTTGGAATGTTGACTTTGATTTGAATTCAGCAATGGTAGTTCAAGAATCTCAAAAAATTGAGTCACTGAACATGATTGACCATGATAACATGAGAATCGACACAAAATGTTCTTCCATGAAAATTACTCATAAATTAATAACGAGTCAGTTGTACAAATCACGTTAATGGAAAAAACTATCCACCCACAATGAAATCAAAAATGGAATGAAGGTTAAATAATTTGTTTTCAATCGATTCATAACCATCACCCAAGCACTCACCACAGAATGTTGTTAACATTATTGTGCCAATTTCAAATGGAGATATAAACACTACTGTCCTTTTATTTATGACACCAGTAGCCTTTGCTGGCCTTAAGGATTAAAGCAATAAAAAAATATGGCACACCGTAAAATTTTACTTGCTTTAATCACTTTTGGCAAGCATAAAGCAACAACCAGCTTACATTTCACTGAAAATAACATGAATGAAATATTTTTCTTTAGAAAAATATTAAGCAATGAAATTATAAGTAGAGAACATGACATTATGGGAATTATTCAATTGTGAAAGATTATATTGAGCACTATGAAATTTTTTAACTATGGTCATTGGAAAAATCTTCAACAATTCATATGTTTGTTGAATATCAAGTAAGATTCATCATTGATGATAGTTCTATAACTCGAATGGACTAAAAAATTGTAAATTTTATGACATAACGTTACTACTTTCATCAATAATTTGTCGTTAAAATCGACCAGTGCAGCAGTAGAAAATATTTACCATTTATATTTTATTTGGATATATGTCCGTATGTTGTTGTGGAGGTAATTTAAAGCAATATGTCATTCATACAGTAACCCTTGGTATTTTCAAGTAAAAGACTCATCGAAAATTGCCATGAGCAGTTTACTTCAAAAAGTAGGGTGTTCATGGTTTAAAAACCTCTCCCAGCAAAAATTAACTTATAACCAATTGAATATTAGTCAAAAGTCATGAATTGTTATCAGTTGTATAGAAACCAAATGCAATTTGGTTTTGACAACTGACAACAATTGTTAACGTAATCCCAAATATGAAAGATTTCACCGGTCACTACAAATAATTATTGTACAGAGAAAGTAAAGCTAAAAGATAGTAAGTGCAGGTAATCGACTCGAGGGTGCTGACCTTACCTGACTTTTTTCCTTTCCCCACATCATTTTTATCATACTTTTGAGAAAGGCAAAATTTATATCCTACTTGAAAGAAATATAATGCATATTAATCAGAACATTGACTAACGTATAGTCATTTGTTTAAACAAAAAAATGAAAGAAAATAACAATTAAATTTTTTAAATAGTTTTTCCTATGCTCGAGTCCCACGTCAAATTGATTCAAATTGACATTAAATTAGTGCATTAATTTGTTCTCTATCCTCCTAACAATATACATAATCCTTTTTCAAGAACAGTAAAATCTCCATTAGATTGGAAATTATTGAATATTTTGGAGCGTAAGTAACGCAGCGAGCAAAAATGAAAATATTCAATCGAAATTAAGTAAGTGGTGAAATGAAATTTAACCTCTAAAACACATCGACAAAACCATATTTCATGTAGTAGTCAACTAAAAATTAGTTTATCAAAGACATTGAAAGCATTTTCTTTAACTTTCTCTGTCGTAATACTCGATATAATTTTTTATCGATTTCATCATGTCTTGATTGTTATAATCATAACTTTTTTACTACTAATTTGCTTGTTTTTCAATGTATCCTTCAAAAGACAATATAATATAGTACATTTAGTTGTATAGAAACTAGATATAATTATTGATGTAATCCCAAATATAAAAGATTTCTCTGGTCATTATCAATAATTATTGTACAGAGAAAAGAAAGCGAAAAAATAGTGAGTGCAGGTAATCGACTCGAGGGTACTGACCTTACCTGACCCTTTCCCTTTTCCACAATATTTTTATGATACTTTTGTGAAAGACAAAATTCATATCCCACATGAAACAAATATAATGCGAATTGATCAAAACATTGACGAGCGCATAGTTTCGAAGCAGTAAAGTGGCTAAAATAAAGTCAAATATATTATACGTTGATCTTTAGCAAAAGAAAAATTAATTATTTCAAACATGGAATTGACCTGCAATAATCGTCATGGAAATGAAATTACACGTGCATTAGGGTGAGCTAAAAAAACTAACCTATCGAATTTATGGGTTAAAGTGAACCTGTTTACTGAGAAAAAAATGTCCCTGCAAGGCAAAATTTTTAGCTCGATTTTAAAAGGTGTCGATGAGCATTCAAAGTTTCCTATTCAAATAACACGTAAAAAAATCTTTTTTCATTAAAAATATCATAACTTTTGAATGGTTAATGGTAAAATTCTTTGCATAGCGGAATCTTGTAGAGCATAAAATTTTCTAAAAAATCATCCTCTTGACTATTTTCTGATTTTCGTGAAATTCGCATAATTAGAAGCTTTAAAAGATGAAAAAAAAGTCAAAATATGCAGGTTTTTTCATCAAAAATGTTCATATTCAACAATAAAAACTTGGATTAAAATGGAAAAAATACTTGAAATATATTGTTTATGATCTAGATTTGTCAAAAAAAAATAGTTTTTACTTTTTTTTTTATTTTTCATTTATTAATTTTATTTATCAATTTTTTATTGTAAAGCTAACAAACTACATTTGTGTTAAAAAAACTTTATGATAGCCTTATTATTCAAAAATTTTTCCTCAGAATTATCAACTCTGACGAAAGATGAAGAGTAAAAACAATTCATTTTGCAAGTAGTGCAATTACATTGTCAGCAATATCCGAATTGTAATAAAATAAATATTATTAATTAAAGAGTGTATGAGTGATTTTAAATGGAATAAAAAATTAATAAATGTAAAAACTGTTTTTTTTTTTTTGATAAATCTAGATCATAAACAATATATTTCAAGTATTTTTTCCATTTTAATCCAATTTTTTATTGTTGAATATGAACATTTTTGATAAAAAAACACCAAACCTGCATATTTCGATTTTTTTTTCATTTTTTAAGGCTTCCAAATATGCGAATTTCACAAAAGTAAAAAAATAGTCAGGAGGATGATTTTTTAGGAAATTTCATGCTCTACAAGAATCTGCTATGCAAAAAATTTTACCATAACCATTCAAAAGTTATGATATTTTTAATAAAAAAAGATTTTTTCACGTGTTATTTAAATGGGAAAATTTGAATGCTCACCGACACCTTTTAAAATCGGGCTAAAAATTTTGCCTTGCAGGGACATTTTTTTCTCGGTAAAAAGGTTCACTTTAACCAATAAATTCGATAGGTTAGTTTTTTTGGCTCACCCTAACGTGCATGAAAACATTAGATTTGCAAATCACAATTGTAAAACGTGCAGTGCCAACTTTCGTGGAAATTAAGTCTGATGAAAATATTGCAATAAAAATTTTGATATTGTCTTTTATCATACCAACAACCCTGTTGGTCGAATTGTCAAATATTTAAAATAAGTTCAATCATATCGGGATAATCAGAATTTACAGGTGAATTTGAAAATGATATGTTTCGTTTTGACATATATGAATACTCAGTGATAACCGAATAATTGTGAACAAAAAAAGGTTTTTTAGGCGAGTGCCTCAAAAAACGACGTTTTAGGGACTAAATAGAGTCCCTAAAATGATACTTTTCTGTACACTTTTTTACTTCACGGACGAATGTCAATTATTTCATTTGATCATTATATTTATTATAAATTTATTCCTTAAAAATAACGAAACTAAAGCAGGAGTTTAAAATATTATTTCATAACATTATAATATTATTAAATATGATAACTAAAACATAAGTATCTATTTAACAGTGAACATGATGAAACATACTATTATTTTACCTTTAATCCAAACGCTACGATACTGACAGATACAACGTTTGTGATTGAACTGTGTAGCAACGCAATCTGTTATTTTATATTTACCCATAAAACAAAAGACAAAGTTGCGTGATCCCAGCGCATGCTGTATACCTATATTATACTATAATATATATAGGTATACAGCGCCGTACATTTTCATTAATTTTGTCATTTTAGTGACTATTTAATCCCTTAAACATCATTTTTTGAGGCACTCGCCTAAAAAATTGTAACGATCTTTCTTTATGACTGCTTGAAATCGCAGCGTACCCTCGGTGAATGCCTCTGTGCTCAGCCGACTTTCCAGGATCCGTTTCAGGGTGAGGGTGAAAGATAACGCTAACAAATTTACACGGTGTACTCTTTGTTTTCTATTATGTTTTCGACTGTTTATTCAAAAATATTTACTTCATCGGTTATTTTTCTTTCACAATAGATTATTAATTACAAATGGTAAATTCAGGAGAATTATTTACTTAAATTACTAATTCACGCTTTTATCTTTATTGCGAGGCGCTACGCTATACGTATAATTATTACCGTTACCCCGGTCTGTTTACCGCGGCCCCGTATGCGTCACAATGCAAATGTTGCGACTTTTATTGACGATTCCTTCGTCTCTATTCAAAACACAAATTATAACAAAAAAATATGCCAATAAAACAGGTTTACAATAAAATGGTACTTACAAAATAACCGGTACAAATAAAAGCGGCTTATAATTTATGCTTCCCGTTTACAATATTATTTTTCGACCCGAGTACGGACGAGGAGTTGCTTCGGCTGGTGTTCAAGGACGTAGTGGAAAGACGCGTCAGTCCGGGCAGATTGCGCTACGTCTTTAGGGGTTGTTGTGAGGATAGTGTGGACGTGTCAATCCGGGCAGATTGCGCTCCGCCTACACTGGGAGGTACAAACCGTCAAGTAGTGCTACTTGCCGTGATTTTGTACAGGGTAAAGGCTGGGAAGGTATGGACCGGTTCACTCCGGGCAGAGTGCACACTAATCCGGGGAAGGATGCACAATATGTCCACTAGTGCTAATGGCGTAATATTGTACGAGGAGTGGGAGAAGAGTAGAGTAAGATGGGTTAGTACAATCCGAGCAGATTGCACAATAACTCATCAAGGCGGGACAGAGATACTTGAGTTCGTGCGAACTATATCCCTGTAGTTACTGTTCCTTGAACAGTCACCGGAGAACTGCTTTGCTATTGCCGGAGCATCGCCTTTTATAGGCTGGTTGCGTGCGCCGTGACCCACTGCGCAGATTTCCCCCGCTATACGCGACTGGATGCGCAGTCGGCTAGTGCGCCGTCCTTCTTCAGGCACGGCGTAAGAGTAGGGTGCCGGGGCGCTCGTGTCGCGCGCTGATTGGCGGAGTATTTTTCCTCCTCTTTCTACTTTTCATCTATTAATATTATTATCCTGGCATACCCATGAACAATTTTATTATTTTATTGTTATATAATGCTTAGTTTTATTTTTCTTCGTAAGATTCGCTCATAATATTCCCTATATTATGTTTTACACTTATCGTTATCTAATTTTATTCATAGACTTCCTTCTCTGTTCGTTTCGGTGCTCTTTAGTTCATTTCATTTCCCGCTAGGGTGGTTCGCGGTAAGAAAACCTCTATTCGATTCGCTTACAGCGAGGACGCGCCATTACGCGTTTCCCCTGGCTGGTAAGTTACTAGGATGAAGGCGTGTTTCCATTGGTGTCGCCCGCATCGGTTACGATGTCGCCGGTGCGGGTTTAACCGTTGGATTTTTATTGTGTTGTGTGATTAGGTTCATCACACCCCCCTCTTTCTAAAAAAAAAAAGAATATCATCTTCATTATACTTCTTTTTCTTTTCTTTTCCCTGGTATCTTAAAGGAATCTGTCTTTACTCGTCTATTGGTTTCAGGTTTTTTTTTTTTTTTTTTATTTATCAATCTTTTTTACACGAATCTTAGAATACCAAACAGTCTTGAAACTTATTCATCCTAATTGTACCGACTGTATATATATATTTTCTTTTTTTTTTTTACATACTTCTTTGATCTACGTTCGCTGCTAGGTTTTTACTACATGTATTTTTTTTTCTACTAGACTAAACTTATATATATATATTTTTTTTTTCTTTCCTCAAGTAACCTAGTAATACTGATCACTTACATAGAGAATTACGATTCTTTCAACGTGAATCTATGGAGGCTTATACTCTTTCCTCTTCAAATGATTGTAATAATAAATATTCCAAAAAAAAATAATGGTTTCGTTTTCTAAAACGACAATAGTGATTTTTTTTTCCAATCCAACTTATTAATAATATATAAAATAATAATTAATATTATTTCTTTTTTCCAAAACAACTTATTAATAATATATAAAATAATAATTAATATTATTTTTTTTTTCCCAAAACAAACTTATAAAATTTTTTTTTGTTTTTTTTTTTTGTTTTGTTTTTTTTTTTTTGCTTTTTGTTTTTTTTTTGTTTCGTTTTTTTTTTTTTTTGCTTTTTGTTTTTTTTTTTTGTGTTTTTTTTTTTTTTCTTTTTACTTATAAAATTTTCGCCTTATTTTCTACCTATTTGTTAATCTATCGTCGTCTGGTCGGTCTCTTTCCGTTGGCGCTTGTTTTTGTCGATCTCGACGTAGACCATAACACCCCCCCGTTTGGTGCCCTTCCAGATGGCGTCCTCTGTGAAGATGTATCGTTGCCCATGCCTTTTATTTCTATTACGCCGTTTTCTTTTTTTCTTTAATTCTCCTTTGGTTGGGATCGTGGTGATGGTTGCTACACTGCTTGTGCTTGTTCCCGGCATTGATGGTGGTGGTGTTATCATGATCAGGTGTTCATCATCTAGTGTGATAAGCGGTATTGTTCCTTCTGGCTGCGCCATGACAGTGGTTAATTTGTTTCTTTCTCTTGTCATGGTTTGGATAGTCACTGGTGATTGGACTGTGGCTTCCGTGCGTAATATATCGCCCGAGTTGAGTGGGTTTTGTTTTTGTTGACTGATCACGTCGCCTTGTGTTACTGGAGGTTTGCCCGTTCTTGGTTTTTGCGTGGTTTGCGTGATGGATTTCAGCAAAATTATCTCTGGGCTGGCTGGTCTTGATTGTTCGGGTGGTTTTACTGGCGTGTTTATCGTCGTGGCTTTCGGATTTTTAATTTTATTCGAGCCCGCTGGTGTGCATGAGCTTGTGGCCCGACTCTTTGGTGATCTCGTGCTGGCTTGGTTTGGCACTATCATTCCCTTTTTGTCTGTTTTCCGTGTCCGGAAATGCTCTGTTGCAGAGCAATCTATTAGCCAGACGTCTTCTTTGATCACCGGTTTGTGTGATTTACTCTGGATGGCAGTCGTTGACGCTGGATTGCTCATCGTCACCTTTGACATTGGTGGATCACTTTTGATGGCGCTGTTAAATGTACCGGTATATGGTCGAATATTAACCTTCCTTTGTTGATTTTTTATTTTGGTTTGATCGTTGTTTGGACTCTGTAGTGCTTGCCAGTCTCCTCGTTTGTTCGGGTAACGACTCTTTATTTTCGGTACTGTTGGTCTTCTTATTGGTGATATCGGTGGTCGTGCCATAAACTCGATTTCCTCGTTCAATTCCCGGATGATTTCGGTTATTCCCGGGTCTTGTTCGGCACTTAGTTGTGCCTGAACTATCTCTTCGATATTTATTTCGACCGGTGTTTGCATGGTGCTGGTTGAGCTGTAACTGACGTAGCTCGGGTTGTCTCTGCTTATTGTGGACATTGCAGTGGCTGGTGATTGGTCATTGACCGTGTGATTCGTTGAGCTGGGTTATAATTGGTCAAGGGGCGTGTCCCCGGCTGGTGGAGTGTGTCTGGGCCTGTCGATGCATAATGTGTCGCCCTCTGTATTTTATTGGCATAACTAGACGGGACTTTGTCCTGTGGCGCCATCTGTCGGTTAGTTTTATAATTATTTTCATCTAACTCTCTTTCCGGTGTGTCAATTGATTGATATTTGCGTAGATCTTTCACGTGCACTCGATGAACTTTCCCTTGGTCGCTAGTGACTTCTACTATGACATTGTTAATTATTTTGGTTATAGTACACGGCTCAGAATATTTGGCGGCTAATTTGGCGTTGATGTTATCGATGGCGGATGATAATATGTGCTCTTTCTTGATCACGCGTTCTCCAATGGCTGGTGTCCAATTTCTGCGGTTTCGGTCGAAATATTTCTTCTGGTGTGTATATGCCTTAACTAAATTTACGCGTACAAATTCCATCGCTTCTCTCAAATTTTTAATTTGTGTTTCTCGCGTATTCTGCGCAGCAGGTCGATATAACGTATTTGGCGCATACATTTCCCGCCCATAATTTAAATACGCGGGGGTAAATTTTGTCGAATCGTGTTGTGCAGAGTTAATGGCGAAATTAATTTCTGCGAGGTTTTTCTCCCATGTTTTATGGCTACCCTTGATATATTGTGCTAACATTGTTTTAACTACTCTATTAGCTCGTTCGACTGGATTGCATTGTGGCGCATACGGTGGCGTTCTCTGGTGGTTTATCCCTAGATCATTAAGTAGTGTGGTAAATTCTTTTCCCACAAACTGACTACCATTGTCGCTTATGACGGTTCTCGGACATCCGAATCGATAAATTACGCGCTCTTTTAATGCTTTTACTATATTCGCGGCTTTTGGCTGACGAAGTGGCTGGATTTCGACCCATTTTGTAAATTTATCCTGAATCACACACAAGTATGTGTATCCCTGATTCGAGCGTGGCAACGGTCCTACTAAATCTATGGCGACGTATTCCCACGGATGCTCGGCGCTCGTTGTATTCATCTGCCCAGCAGGCTTTATTTGTTGCGGTTTGAATCGTTGACAGTTATCGCACGCTCTCACGTATTTTGCGATATCTTGATTCATACCCGGCCAATAATACCTTGCTGAGACGCGGGCGATCGTTTTTGCTATACCGAGGTGCCCGGCGGTCGGTGAGTCGTGATTCTCGCGTAAAATCTTTTCTCGGTCTTCTTTCGGCACGCACAGCTTCCATCTCGCTTCGGTGCTGGCATAATCGAGTCGATGATATATGTGATAATATATCTTATCCTCTTTTATTTGATAGTCTGGATATTCTATCGGGTTTTTCTGGATTCGGTTGAATAAGTCGTTATACCATGTATCCTGTGATCCCATGGCACATAATCTTTCCCCTAGATCTGCTTCGTTCGGGTTAAGTTCGTTCGGATTCCGCGAGAGTGCGTCTGCGAGCACATTCTGGCTCCCTTTGCGATATTTGATGTTAAAATCGAATTGTTGGAGATAAATACTCCATCTAGCGATTCTACCGGCTGGACTTTGAATGCTTTTTAGCCATTTTAGTGATTGGTGGTCCGTTACGACGGTAAATGTGTACCCTTCGAGGTACATCCGCATTTTCTGGACCCCCCATACGACAGCTAAACATTCTTTCTCGGTTGTTGAATAATTCTTTTCGGCCTCATTTAACGTACGACTAGCGTACGCGATTACCTTTTCCCCCAATTCGGTATTTTGGATTAGAACGGCGCCTAATCCTTCGTTACTGGCATCGGTCTGTAAAATGAACGGTCGCGTAAAATCCGGTGACGTAAGTATAGGCGCGGAAACTAGTTGGGCCTTCAATTTGTCGAACGCATTCTGTTGCTCTTCGGTCCATTGCCAACTTTGTTTTTTCTTTAATAGCTTTGTTAAGGTACGCGTGGTGTGCGCGCAATCTGGTATGAATCGCCTATACCACGAGACCATTCCGACGAATCTCCGTACTTCTTTTACATTTTGCGGTACTTTAATTTCGGTGATTGCTTTTATTTTTTCGGGATCGGTATGTATTCCGTCTTGGTTAATTACATGGCCCAGGTACTTTATTTCGTCACGCATAACTTGACATTTTTCCGGGTTTATTTTCAGGTTGGCCTGTTGTAATCTGCGGAATACTTCTTTTACGGTTTCGACATGTTCCACTAGATTTGACCCTAGGATTACGATGTCGTCTAAATAGACAAATACTCGCGGTTCGAGATCTGCCCCAATTACGCGGTCTAACAAACGTTGGAAAGTTGCTGGCGCGGAATAAAGTCCAAATGGCAACACTTTAAATTGATATAGTCCCCTCCCGGGTACTGTAAATGCTGTAATTGGTTTACTTTCTTCCGATAACGGTATCTGCCAGTAGCCGTCCTTTAGATCGAGTGTTGTTATATATTTCGCATTTCTCAATTTATCGATTGTAGCGTTTACTTGCGGTAACGGGTACGCGTCCTTCTCGGTTACGTCGTTTATTTTACGGAAATCAATACAAAAACGATATTTATTATTTTTCTTTTTAACTATCACGACTGGCGAACTCCACGGACTAGCCGATTCTTCAATAACTCCCTGTGCTAGCATTTTTGATACATCATCGTCAATTATCTTTTGCATGGCTGGGTTTCGTGGCGAATATCTGAATTTAATCGGTTGTTGATTAGGTTTTACCCGAATCTCATGTTGTGTCAACGTAGTGGGACCGGTAATACCCTCGAATTTATTCATCTCGTTCTCAATTATGTGTTTTGCCTCTACTTCGGTAATCTGTCCGTTATTTTCGTCTAGAGTATTTACGCGACTAACCATGATTCCGAAATCTAGCTGACATTTTAATTGCCGTAGCGTATGTATGCCTAGCAAGACTTTTTCGTTTAAATCAGGAATTACGTGGAATGTAAGGATATATGTTTTCCCATTTATTGTTACTGGACACGTTATTTGACCGGTAATTTTCGCGTATCGTCCGTCGGCTACCGTTACTTTTAACGTCGAGGGTTGGAGACGTGCGACCTTCTGTCTCAATATTTCTTTTAACGTGTCTTTATTAATAAATGAGCTCATCGCTCCTGAGTCGATCAACGCTTTCCAGTTTTTATCTCCTATTTGCGTGATTATATACGGTCGTGTATCTTGTGTTATTTTATCCTTTAGATGGTTAAGGTTTTGTCGCGATGTTCCCGGTTGCGGTTCGAATACGGGGGCTGTTACCCATGTTGGATTTGTCGTGATATTCCCGGAGTTACTGATCGGTGCTTGATTCGTTGGGGTGTTCATTTCATTCGAGCGTGGTTGAAACGCGTTTTCAGGCTTTGGGCATGGACATTCCCGTGAATATACATCCTTTTTCCCACACCAACTACAAAATAATTTAGCGCTATTTCGACACTCTGGTCTCCGGTGACCTCTTTGACCGCATCTCCAGCAGCATTCCATTCGTTTATATGGTATATTTATCGCGTTCACGGCATGTTCGTTACTGCTTCGTGCTTTTACATACGCGGTTTCCGGCATAATAGATTGGTGTGCGGGTGGAGGTGCCTTGAACGTTTTTTCCTGACTTAAAAGACGCTCATAGTCGTCGGCCATCCGAATTAAGTCATTTACTGTTTTGATCTTATGCCTACGTATATAATAGCGATATTCCGGTCGTAAATTCAAATGTATTCGGTCTACCTGTTGCCTTTCCGACATTGTACCTGCACGTCGCATTAATGTTTGAATCGCGATGATAAAATCTTTCGCGGTTTCTTTACTTCCCTGTGTCCGGTATTTTATTTCTTCTTCCAACTGCATGCCAATATCACCCGGTAGGAAAAATCCCCTCAAATCCTTTACGAATTCGGCCCATTCATGCCAATCTTTTTTATTATTACGATACCACTGTAATGCTTTACCCTTTAGTACTATCGGAATACAATCTAATAATTGTTTATCTGTGAGATGCACGCTTTCCCTCATTTCTTCGATTCTTTCTAAGAAAGTGAGTATGTTTTTTTCCCCGTCAAACGTGGCATCCCACCTACGAACTTGGCTGGTGACGAATAAATCGTCCTCGATCCGTTGTTGTGTGTGTCTTGGTCTTGGTATTTCGCGCTCGGGTTCTACCTGTGGTTGTTCTAAGTTATCGCGTATAATGAATCGATTCTGGAAGTCATCGAACATTTGTTCACGAAAATTTAACAATTCCGCTCTTACTGCTTCTAAAGTAATGGTAGGAGCGTATGGTCGTACTGGTGTTACTGGTCGTGATGCCGGCCGTGATACTGGTGCGCTTTGTATATCGTTTTCGTCATTCCGCCGTATTTCTATGTTCGGTTCTACATATGTCGGTAATTCTTCTTCGTCTGAAGCCTGGCTTGCACGCGCCGATCGTGCTTGTTCAAGGTAATTGCTTAATATTCGTTTCATGTCTGGAACCCGCGTTGTTGGTTCAAATGGTATATTGTATCGGTTTAATTCCGCCTCAAGTTCCGGTTTTGTTAATCTTCATACATAACTACGGCCCTGGGGCTCTTCTTCATTATCGGATGCTCCGTCTGACATTTTTTTCTCTCACTGGACTGGTTGAATTTAAATTATTTAGAATATAGTTTATTCGCGTTCACGGTTTAATTTGATCTAAAACTAAATATTACTGCGTCAAGTCCCTGTTTGGGCGCCAAAATTTGTAACGATCTTTCTTTATGACTGCTTGAAATCGCAGCGTACCCTCGGTGAATGCCTCTGTGCTCAGCCGACTTTCCAGGATCCGTTTCAGGGTGAGGGTGAAAGATAACGCTAACAAATTTACACGGTGTACTCTTTGTTTTCTATTATGTTTTCGACTGTTTATTCAAAAATATTTACTTCATCGGTTATTTTTCTTTCACAATAGATTATTAATTACAAATGGTAAATTCAGGAGAATTATTTACTTAAATTACTAATTCACGCTTTTATCTTTATTGCGAGGCGCTACGCTATACGTATAATTATTACCGTTACCCCGGTCTGTTTACCGCGGCCCCGTATGCGTCACAATGCAAATGTTGCGACTTTTATTGACGATTCCTTCGTCTCTATTCAAAACACAAATTATAACAAAAAAATATGCCAATAAAACAGGTTTACAATAAAATGGTACTTACAAAATAACCGGTACAAATAAAAGCGGCTTATAATTTATGCTTCCCGTTTACAATATTATTTTTCGACCCGAGTACGGACGAGGAGTTGCTTCGGCTGGTGTTCAAGGACGTAGTGGAAAGACGCGTCAGTCCGGGCAGATTGCGCTACGTCTTTAGGGGTTGTTGTGAGGATAGTGTGGACGTGTCAATCCGGGCAGATTGCGCTCCGCCTACACTGGGATGTACAAACCGTCAAGTAGTGCTACTTGCCGTGATTTTGTACAGGGTAAAGGCTGGGAAGGTATGGACCGGTTCACTCCGGGCAGAGTGCACACTAATCCGGGGAAGGATGCACAATATGTCCACTAGTGCTAATGGCGTAATATTGTACGAGGAGTGGGAGAAGAGTAGAGTAAGATGGGTTAGTACAATCCGAGCAGATTGCACAATAACTCATCAAGGCGGGACAGAGATACTTGAGTTCGTGCAAACTATATCCCTGTAGTTACTGTTCCTTGAACAGTCACCGGAGAACTGCTTTTCTATTGCCGGAGCATCGCCTTTTATAGGCTGGTTGCGTGCGCCGTGACCCACTGCGCAGATTTCCCCCGCTATACGCGACTGGATGCGCAGTCGGCTAGTGCGCCGTCCTTCTTCAGGCACGGCGTAAGAGTAGGGTGCCGGGGCGCTCGTGTCGCGCGCTGATTGGCGGAGTATTTTTCCTCCTCTTTCTACTTTTCATCTATTAATATTATTATCCTGGCATACCCATGAACAATTTTATTATTTTATTGTTATATAATGCTTAGTTTTATTTTTCTTCGTAAGATTCGCTCATAATATTCCCTATATTATGTTTTACACTTATCGTTATCTAATTTTATTCATAGACTTCCTTCTCTGTTCGTTTCGGTGCTCTTTAGTTCATTTCATTTCCCGCTAGGGTGGTTCGCGGTAAGAAAACCTCTATTCGATTCGCTTACAGCGAGGACGCGCCATTACGCGTTTCCCCTGGCTGGTAAGTTACTAGGATGAAGGCGTGTTTCCATTGGTGTCGCCCGCATCGGTTACGATGTCGCCGGTGCGGGTTTAACCGTTGGATTTTTATTGTGTTGTGTGATTAGGTTCATCACAAAATATTGTGTGTATCAAGGCCGGATGATCATTTTTAGCCTTATCCGAAATATAGTGGACCTCGGCTACGCCTCGGTCACATATTTCGGATTTGGCCAAAAATGATCAACTTTCCGGCCTAGATACACAAATAACTATTTATGATAAAACATCAAAACAACATTTTGCATACGGAGTGTGCAACATATATTATGACATCCTTTAACAAACCGCAAAGGGTTGGTATGAAACAAAAATTGACTTCTTCTCAATTAAAAATTAGTGAATCAAAGACATTGAAGTTATTTTCTCATTTTTGTGTTTCTCTGTCTTTGTACTCGATATAATTTTTCATTATTTGTTTATGTTTTTTTAATTTTCAAACAAATTGGAAATTATCATGAACAATTTATTTTTTACATGTCTTCCAGCAAAAAATAAAATAATATCATGTAGAAAATTAGTGAATAGTCATCATTTGTTGTCAGTTGTATAATAAACAAAAATAATTATCGATATAATTTCAAATAGAAATGATTTCATTGGTCCTAACCAAACATAACTTTTATTTATGGAAAAAGTAAAGCGAGTTGACAGTGAACGCAGGTGGACGGCTTGGGGTACCAACCTGACCTGAGTTTTTCCTTTCACTACAATACTTTTAAAATACCTTCGAAATAAACACACATTATATCGAATACAAAATAACAGTTATAAACATAGTAACGAAGACGTTAATAAACATTCCGATGGGTGCATTCACGTTGGGCGCTTACACGCTTTGAGCGCTATTATATGTCATTTTTAGCATTGGACTGGTATGAAAAATGAGCGCTCAAAGCGTGTAGGCGCCCAACGTGACTGCACCCGATGTAAGAAACTAAAGTAGCTGAAATGAAATCGAATAAATTTTAAGTAGATCTGGAGTCAAAAAAATTTGATAATTTCCTATACAAATTATTCAATGATCGGTGTCAACCATGATATGTGAATAAACAAATATTAATATTTTTAATCTCACTTAATAAATACGTACCAACCATAATGGAGATTATTTCAAAAAATTAAAAAATTTCTTCCACACGCAGTAGAAAATGGAAATAATTTGTTGTCACCAACTACAATTTCAGGTAGTTGGGACGTCGACCCTTTTTTTTTATGATGGCTTAACCTGAATACAAATCGAAATGTTGAATTAATAAATACTACATGAAAAAAAAAATTTGCACGAGTCTTCGAAGTTCTTATAATTCAAACAAAAATGCATTAGATCAAATAATAGAGTGTTTAAAAAAATTTAATCATTCATAGTTGATTACGCGTATAAAAAATAATGTGAAACGAAATATTCACATATTGCAGTTAAAATTTTGAACTTTTGTTCAAAAGTTTTTGTTCAGAAGTAAAAGTGAAACATCTTAGTTTCACTTAAAAAAGTAGCATGTCTTTCAAAATTTTAAATAAATTCATTGTAGCGTTTGTATATTTCAAACACCGTCCAGGCACCTCTTATAATGCCCAGGACACAATTATACTTATATTGAATGAGGACAAAATTATTTCTATTCTTTTTTTATTGGGACCGTGCAAAAATGGTGTTCAATTTTTACACTTTCCGTAACTGTATCAGCTAAGAGGTGTAGTGGAAAGCATAAACATAGCCTCCAACCGGCGGATGAATTCAAAAAAACAAATGACTGTGACAAGTATCATGACATTTCTATGCTAAATCTAATGTTTAGGCTAAGCAAAGTCAAAATATTGCGGTGCAAATAACAATCCACTTTGCCCTTTGAATTAATTTATGTTGGGCTATAGGAAAATAATAAAATTGATACAGACTACTTTTTGTTGCATTTCAACAATGTAGAACACAACATTTCCGAGAGCTCATGTTTGTTGTACGTCTGCATTAGAAACGTATTGAAAATTGTATGGCAATGTGCTGTCACAATCAAAAGTTCAAAATTTTTCCACGCACGATCGTTTGTTCAATCCTCTCCATCGGCTTGCACGGTCTCAATAGCAATATCATGCAAGACCAGAGGGAAGTGAAGTGCATTTTAACTAAGAAAATCACACAAAGTTTCGATATTTTCTCATTTTATACAAGCACGCTTCTGATCGAGTCATCAAATATTTAGAAGGAGTTTAATTAAGGTACCCGCGGATAATAAGGCCTGTCTGGTAATAAGGCCTAAATGATACAAATGATTAATTTTTTGTTTGTTTATAATAAAAATTACAATTCATTATTTACATTTTATAAAAAATGTAATCAAATAATGATTAATAATAAACCTTAATGATTAATTTGGACATTTTTCATATTATTGAAAATATCCCTTAGGTAGGCCTTATTACCCGCACGTACCTTACATGAGGAAGATCAAAATGAACATATGATTTTAAAATCGGCATATTTCGTTTTGTCATGAATACACAGCAGTTATTGAATAATTGGGAACCAAATATTTAATAATACATCAAAACAACAATTTGCATACAAAATCGGCCATCAACACTATTGGGTCAGTCTTTTACAAACCGCACGGAATTGAGATTAATAAAAATTTGACTTCTTAACTCAAACGCAACCAAATTTTTTTCTTTTTGCTTCTTTTAATTCAATTATGTATAAAATTAGACTTATTTATTTATATGTATTAATAATTTTCAAAGAAATTGAAAATTATCAAGAATAATTTATTCTTCACATCTTTTTAGCAAAAATCGAATAATATCTAGTTGGATATTAGTCAAAAGTCATCAATAGTTGCCTGCAGTTGTATGAATAATAAATAGAATCATTAATATAATTTGAAATGGAAAACATTTCACTGGTCTATACCGAAAATTACTTTACGGAAAGAGTAAAGCGAGTTGACAGTAAATGCAGGTAGCGGACTTGGGGTACCAGCCTTACCCGAGTTTTTCCTTTCACCACAATACTTTTAAAATATTTTCAAAACAGACAAAATTTTTTAAAATGGACAAAAAATAACATTTAAACATATTTATTCAGACATAAACAAGTACTTTGTTGTAATAGAAACTAAAGTAGCTGAAATGAAATTGAATAAATTTCAAATGGATCAGAATCAAAAAAAAAAAATTACATAATATCCTAAAAGGATCAAATGACTGGTGTCAACTGTAATACGGGAATGTAACAATATAATTTTTTTTCATGATGCTTCATAAATGCGTACTAACATTGATGGAAATTATTCAAAATAAAAATATTTTTTCCATACGCAGTAGAAAATGAAATAATCTGATGCCACCAACTACAGTTTCAGGTAGTTGTAGCATCGACCCTTTTTTTTATGATAGCTCACCCTAAATCCAAAACGAAATGTTAAGTTGAATCAATGAATATACCACACGAAAAAAAATCTTTTCTACAAATAAATTTCGCACAATAAGTCTTCGAAATACTTATAATTAAAAAAAATACATTTGATTCAATTATAGAGTGTTTTAAACGAATCAAATAATAAACAAATGATTACACGGATGAAAAATGATGAGAAAAGAAAAGTTCACATGTTGAAGTTAACATGTTTCACTTAAAAACTTAGCATGTCTTTTAAAATTTTAAAAAAATTTAACTGTAGCACAATTGTGCTTATATTGAATGAGGGTAATGTAATTTATATCCTTTTTTATAACAATACCACGCAAAATGAGACGGAGATAGTGCAAATTTACTAACAAAATCATGTGAAATTTCGATATTTTCTTATTTTATACAGAAAAGCTTTTGGCCGTTAACGGAGATCATTTAAACAAATGAAAATATTCACACTAAACAGAAATTTTCTACACTTAGCAGAAAATGGAAATAATCTGATGCCACCAACTAGGATTTCAGGTAGTTGTAGCGTCGACCCTTTTTTTTTTATGATAGCTAACCCTGAATCCAAATCGAAATGTTGAATCAATAAATACCACATGAAAAATAATGTTATCTTCAAATAAATTTCGCACAATAAATCTTCAATATTGTTATAATTCAAACAAGAATGCATTTGATTCAGCTATAGAATGTAGAGAACAATTAAATCGTGCATAGATTATTACGCGGACAATGAATTATGTGGAACGAAATATTTACATGTTGTAATTAACACGTTTCACCCAAAAATTCGGCATATTTGTTAAAATAAAAAATAAATCTGATTTTAAAATTTTCATACTGCAAATACCGTTTAAACACCTATCATAATGCCCATGCACAATTTCGCTTACATTGAATGAGGGTAAAATTATTTCTACCCTTTTCTATAGCAATTATACCTTGCAAGACCAGAGGTAAGTGAATACATTTTTGGTAAAATAATATTTGTCGAAATGAAGAAATGAAATTTTTCAATTTTGTATCATTCTAATCTGTATCTGTTGTTAAACACAATCCAAATACCATTTGACGTATTGATAATTCTAAATAATTTCCTTAAAAAATGAGGCAATCGATGAAAAAAATTCATTAAATAACGTTTTTAAAAATACTAATAAAACATTTAAAAAAATAAATTTCTAACTACATTATTATAGCCAGTATGAAGTATGTTTCAACATTCATGAGCGCAGAAAAATTCAGCACACTGGGTATGCTCATGGCATTCACGAGATGAAAATTTTGTCAGAAAATTTATTTGGAAAAATGCAGAGGACCCATCTAGTGTCCGAAAATGACCGCAGGGCCTAAGGTAATACCGACTTCCAAGATATTTACCAGAAGTCGATTTTAGAACTTTTTTTTTTGAAAAACCCTTCCACTTTTGTACCGCGAAAATGACGCGCTCTGATTGGCTGCACTTAACTAACTAATAATTCAAAAACTAACAAACAAATTTGCAGTAGTCAAAGAAATTATGCTTCAGAATAGTGCCAGGTGTCTGACTGCCAAAGGAAAGTCACTCTTTCTGGGACACCCTGTATGTGGGGGTTCTCACGATGAGATATCAGTTCGGGTCGCCAGATATAGAAACGAAGAAAAGGAAAGGAGTCACTTACACAAGCATGCCTGATGCTATGCAAGCTCGGTTATGCGGTAATGAATGAGTGACAAAGTTTTTTTTTTCTCCTTTTTTTCAGAATGTGGAGAATGACTGTTGGAGGTGTACAGCGGGAAAATAAATAAATTTTTCATATATAATTGCCTCTGAATGTACAATGATTTCAGGCCCCAATATGGAGTGGCCATAGTGAATAGAGCATATTATTCATCAAATTATATAAATAAGCTACATATCGGCAATATTGTAATATTGTTCAAACAATAATCAAACTATATGTAAATTGTGATCTTATATATAATATTTGAAACTCATTTACCATAGCTTCGGTGGGTTTTTGGTTTGAAAAAGAAAATTTTTATTTGGGTTTATACAGTCTTTTTGTTATAAAGTTGACAAATTTCTTAGAAACAACTTATTATAATGCTTAATATCTAATTTGGTATGTAGACCTAGTGGTTATTCTCGCCAAATATCAATTTTTGTTTATTACTTCTATATTACTATATCATCATTATTCCTCTGTTAGGATTGAAGCGGGGACTATGAGTGTGTTTGTCCCCAACGATTACGTTACTTTGGTAGGATGTGAAAATTACCCATTAAAAAAAAACACATCTTTCTCTATTCTTAACTTACATCTATGAATTACATACTACTTTTTACACGAAATTTACAAAATATATACACAGGAGTGGGAGAGTTGGTGTGTGGGTATTATAGGGTTATGGAACTGGGTAGGAGATGGGCGATAGGGATGGTGAGGAGTCTGGGAAGGGTTAGGCAGAACTATGGGTTTGTTTTAACTACTGATTCTGTGATGGTCGTATCATTCTATTTTGTACTATTATGACTTTCTAGTCAGCTGTATTTACTTGACTGTTAAGTTCTTACTATAAAAGAGGTTATTTTTTCCTCGCTCGTCGCCTTAGTTCATCTATATGTTTGGCATCATTAGCTAGCCACCAATAATCTTTAGATAATCTGTTCCAATCATCGCGATCGACTTTTGGGATGGTTTTTGCGAATATAGAATTTGCTTGTGTGTACTCTTCCAGATCTAGGTTGATACCTTTCTTAGCTGAGTGTCGTTTTTTGTGATAAGTAATTGGTATATTCTCTTGGTCTTGGATTACCCCTATTTTGTCACAGTATGTGAAATATTCAGGTGGGAAATATCCACTCTTGATCTTTTCAATGTTCGTTTGAGAGTCTGTCCATTTAAGTTCTTTGAGGTATATATTGTCTATTCTGTTTACTTTACTGTAATATTTTCTTGTCAGTTTTAGGGCGAAGCAGTCTATCCTTGGTATATTAGCTTTTTCGTATAGTAATTTATTGCTGACTCTTTTTTTATAATTAGATTCGGCTGTTCTGTGCATTCTCAAGCATGATCTGAGGCATGTTCTTTCCAGCCTTCTGTATTTTTCGGCAATTGTTGGTCCCATGTTCCAGAGAGTAGGTAATGCATAAGTGAGTATCGGTCTTATTAACAGTAAGTAGCATAATATTTTTGCCCTCTTTTCCAGGTTATTATTGTGAAAAATTCTGGCATTTTGTTTAAAATTTTTTTTTGCCTTCTCAAGCTGTTCTTTGTGGTGTTTATTCATTCTTAGTAGTTGGTCGAATATGACTCCTAGGTATTTTACTTCCACTTTCCTCGGGATTTCCTTTTCTTCTTGATTGTTCTGATCTACTATGGTGATTTTACTTTTGTTTATCTTTAATATTGCTGAGTATGGAATTTGTTTGACCGGTCTTCTGAAGAAAATTACTTCGCTTTTGCTAGGATTTATTCTTAGATTCCAATTAAGGTAATATCTATTTATTTCGTTGATTTTATCCTGCAAAGTGCTTTCTATATTTTTGATGTTTTTATCTGCTTTGTAGATTATCATATCGTCTGCGTATGCTATGGAGTGCAGATTGCTGTTGGGTGTGTTCAGTCCAAACGAGTTAATAATTTCACTATTGAAAATGTTGAAAAGTATAGGGGATGTTACGGTTCCTTGCTGTAATCCTTCGGTTATTTTGAAGGAACTTTTGGAGATGTTGGTGCCGTCCCAGGTGTGGAAACTTTTACCTATGATCATATCTGTGATCAATAATATTAATCCAGCTGGAAATTTATACATCACAAGTTTATGTATTAGCCCATTGATCCAGACTGAGTCAAAGGCCTTTTCGAGATCTATTAATATTGCTCCCACAGTATTTCCTTCATGTAGGTAGTTGTTAACATCTGAAGCTAATTTATTAATAGCATGAGTTGTTGATAGGTGGTTTTTGAAACCAAATTGGTTGTCTGGAATGACTTTGCTGGCTTTGATATGCGAGTTCAGTTTTTCTTTTATTATTTTTTCGTATATTTTGCTAATATTCATGGTCAAGCTAATTGGTCGGTAACTTTGGGGATCCTCTGGGTTTTTTCCTTTTTTGAGTATTGGCAGCACTTTCGCCACTTTCCATCTGTCAGGGTAGTACGCAATGTTGATGGCATTGTTGAATAAGGTAGCATCTTCCTTTATTATTTTCGTAGGTAGATTTTTGATGACAATTGCTGGAATTTTGTCAAGTCCAGCCGATGTTTTGTTCTTTAGTTGAGCTATAATAGCGTTCACTTCTAAATAATTGAAAATATATTTTGGACCTCTTTCCTCTTGATTAGGCAGATGCGCTGGATTCTCACTAGAAAAAGTGGTGAACGTTGAGTTTGTTGTTCTTATTTTGTCTCTTAGTTTTTTGATTATAATGGCAGATTCATCTGCTGTTGATTTGTTAGTGTATTCAAATTAGAGTATCTAGCCGAGTTGATAAATTCTGAATGTTTTCCTATTATTTCTAATTTTTCATTTGGTTCTGTTGCTATGATTTCATTACTGTTATTCATTAAATGAGGGTATTCTCTGCTAACTACTTTGTATAAATCATTATTATTGTCTACGAGTTTAATTGTGTTGATGTTCAGAGGATTTTTGGTCCTAAGTAGGCTATTGATTCTCGGGAAGAATTCCTTCGTGTCTTTATAATCAATCTTTTTGATTAGTGCCTCCCAATAATTGGTTATTGTTTTTTTAAATTCCTTGTGTAGTTCATGGTTTATTGCGCGGATTGTAATATTTATTTTTTTATATTCTAATCTATCTTGCCTTGTGTGTGCAGTGTTCGCCAATTTAAATTTCCTTGAGATTAATCAAGATTTATTTTTATGTAGCTTGATTATTCTGTTATTTTCGTATTTTTGGTAATATTTATTTACATTATGTTTATTTAGAGGAATTACCTCGTCTATGGCTTTAGGATATGACTATCGATCTCCTCTTTAGTGAGATTTCTATCCTTTGGTATGCAATGCTCATCATGGTGCGTTTCATTCAATCGTCTCTGGAATTTTCTCCAGTTCGCTTTTTTATAGTTAGGAGTTGGTGTTCTCAATGGAACGGTGATGTTTCCATTAAAAATGCAATTGGTGTTGAGTGCGAATACCAGCGCGTTGTGGTCACTGTCGTATGGAGTCGTACTGATTTTATGGGTGTGGTTATCAGTAATTTTCAGTCTTGCGTCTGCTATGCAATAATCTAAGTATGATCCTGCCCTGGGGTATGTGGGAAGATTGGCTGAGTATATTATAGCCTCATTGATTACGCTACTGTCGGCTTCCGATTGCTGGAGTTGTCTTCCTCTATTGTTGGTGGTGGAGTCACCCCATATTTCATTTCTGGCGTTCAGGTCTCCCGCGATTATATAGTAGATATTGTTATCTTTTAAATTGAACTCTTCGAATAAATCATTTAATTCTTCAATAAAAATACTGCTGTCTCGTTGAGCTGCATAAATACTTATGATTATTAGAGTTTTATTTGCGTTTACTGCTACTTTGATGGCTGTATATTCTATTAGCTTGTTGCGTAGTGAGTTGGGTGTTGTTATTGTAGTGATTTTTAATTTATTATCGGCTATGATTGCCGTGCCTCCTCCATTTCTATTAGGTCTGTCTGTCCTTATGATTGTGTGATTATCAAACTTTAATTTATGCTTATTATTTAGCTTGGTTTCGGACACCATTGCTATGTTGATGTTGTTAGTGTTTATGAACTCTTGTAGGTCATATCTACGTTTTAGCGACCCAATTGAATTAACGTTTAGTGCGCATAGTTTTATTATGCTATTGTCAAGGCACGTTTCGTTTGCCACTATGTCTGTTCTTGACTTTGTCTTTTGGGTAGCCATTATTCTTGGCTGATGTTAGATAATAGATATTCGATTTTGATCGAATTCTCCATAACTGTTTTGGTTAAGTCTTCCATTCTGGTATTTATTTCTTTCAGGATGTCTTTTTTTCAGTTCATTCAGAAGTTCTTTTAATTGGTTTGTGTTGTTGTCCTCTTTGTTATTTTCATAGTGGCTATTGTCCTTATGCTGTTGTTGAGCCATTGCGCTCATCGTTTGTCTGTTTTGGTGTGATGTTTCGTGAATATCGACCCATCTTTTTGTTTCTTTTTGTTTCATCATATCCGCAAAGGAAACATTCGGCTCTATGAATCTATTTATTTTGTTTATTTTGTATTGTGTAAGAGCTTTCTTCATTTTTTGTTCCTCCTTTTCATCTTGCGTGGTTTTTTTGAAAAATGGGCATCCTTGGTACGATGCTGGATGACCCGTCTTCTTGCAATTTGCACATTCCAGTCGCGCAGGGTCTGTAGTCTCTGTAATACTACATTTGCCTGGTTCATGGGATAGTGAGCATTTTACGCATCTGTACTCCATGTTACAATTGGCACTTGCATGTCCCAAACGTTGACATTTTTTGCATTGGAATATTTTATGTCTGCGCAGTTTTTCCCATTTTACAACTTGGTTGCAGAGAACTTTAACTTTTGTTAGTGAGGTCATATTGCTCTCTTTGCTAATCTGTATAATAAAATGATATCTGTTTTTGTTAGTTTTATCGAATCTCATTTTTGACAATTTTACTAACACGACATCCTGTAGTTCATGTTCCAATATCTCGTTCTTAATGTCATCCTCATCGTAGCCACCTCTGACCCCTTTAAGAATGATGGCCTTTGATTTATTTATTTGAGGCGTATATGTGTAGAAAAGTATGTTCTTTTCATTCAGGATCTGTAAAATTAAGTTGTAATTATCCATGTCTCTTGCTCGGATACTCACGTATTTTTCTTCTACTTGTTTAATGGTGAACTTATTTTTCCCAATTTTATTGATAGTTAATAATTCGATCGTGTCTTTGATTTTAAAGTTTCGAACATATATTGGTGGTAGATTTGTATTGAGTTTTTCCGCCTTGTTGTGCTGGCTAGTTGCTCCTCTACCGGAGGTCCCGGGGGTTAACTCATCGTTTTCTTGTTGTGTCAAAGGATCCGCCAGGGGATCGTATTTGTTACTAGTTTCGGTCGGTGTCTTACCGGCTGTGTTCACAAATTTTGATGTCCTTTTGGGAATTTCAAAATTTTCCTCGTCCATCATTTCCGGATTTTCTGTTTCCGTGCCTTCCGTGGACACGCTGGGCCTTCTGGGTCTGTTGAGGTTAGGAATGGGCCTCCTTTCACTCAACTGCGTACTATTATTATTTATGAAAATTAACATTGTAATTATTTGCATTATACATTCGGTCAAAATCTTTAACCGCTTTTTTTAATTGTTTATTGCTCAATAACTCAGTTGAACCATTATCTAGCTTCCTTTTTGAGTTGGAGGCCATGCGAGTGCCTATAAAGGACCTTTGTTCGGTCCAACTTTTGTTAGTCTCAATTATTCGTGATATTAGTTACACTATCAGTTTATTTAGTGAAAGAATCTGCCTTTCGGCACACTACTTTAACTTTTCAAATATTGGCGCTGGTCCAATGCAATCAAATTGCTTTTTCACACTTTGTAATATACTGTTTAGCACATATGCACTTAGGTGTTCACGCTTCGACACTTCAAAGGGAACTGATAACTTCGGTGGGCAAGTGGTATGCCATTCGCAAGATAAACCTCCAGCGAGGGTTCAAGTCTAGGTCGGAATTTTTTTTTTCGACACATGGAGTATAAAAAATATATATGTACAATTTTTCATAAATAATATAATATATAAACAATTTTTTTATAGATAAATACATATATATAATAATTTTTTTTTCATTCCATCTATTCATAGTTTTTTTCACAATTTTCTTCGAAGCCACACCTCCTTCCCAGGCTCCGCCCAACATTATAATATTATCTGACGGCATGAATGATAAACGATAATAATTACACTAAAGGAAAAAATTAAAGTGTCAAAAATCTTTTCGCAATTTTTGCGTGTTTTTTGACCGACTGTATCTCAGTGACAAATGATCGTATCGAGTTTTCAAAAAAGGCATTTTGAAGCTCCGAGTCTCTAGTTTTCTGATATTCTAGCGAAAAAATTTTAGAAGTTACGGTTATTACGTGATCCTAACGAATAGCGCAAAAAAAAAAATTTGCAAATTTTGTGTCGATTATTTTTGAGTGCACGAACTTGAGAAAATTTTTTTTAGCTAAACCATTGAATGGGTTGAATAGCTTGTTTATTCAGCTTTAATTTCTTTTTTTGACAACCTCGATCCGACCATTTTTCACTGAAATATGGGACTTTTAACGGAAAATGGTCCTTTTGTCTTCAATCATCGATATCTCAGCGACAAATGCTCCTACAGAGAATCAAAGGATAGTTTTGGAAACTAGGATGAATTTCCTATAAGAGACTACCACAATCTTGAGGAAAAAAAATTTTTTTTTATATTTAACATGAATTTGAAAAAAGAGGAAAAAAAGGGTAATTTATGGTTTTTTAAAAAATTGACGGAACAATTGGAAATATCCATGAAATGACTAATGTTAAGAGTAACTTTTTGAGCTCGATATACCCAGAAACCCCCTGCAATTGTTCATTTTGATCGTGCGACCCGTTTCTCTGTTTCAAGCAATCAAACTTTTGAAAAAATTAAAGGGTCACGATTTTTGCGCTTAAACACGTCATGATCATGATGAAAATGGAGAAAAAACATTTTTTGGAAATTTTTTCACATTTTTCGAACAAACAATGTTTTGTAAGACGAAAACACAACAATCGACGAAAAAAAAAAAATATCGAAAAATTTTCGAAATAATTTTTCAATTTTTTTTTTTTTTTTTTTTTTTTGGAAAACCTTCGGGCCATTCAAGAGAGCAATGTCCAGTTGTTTTCAGCACGATTCCCGTTTTCCGTCCCATGTTTCTGCTTATCAATTTTTAATTCAATTAAAACCAAAGTTGATGTCTCAAACCAGATTTCGACCTCAATTCATACCTGTCTTTAAGACAAATCATTTATCGAGTTCAGTGCACCATATTACGCTTTCAAAAGACAATTATTTTGAAAATCATCGTCTTTCTTTACAAAAAAAAATTCAAAAAATATTTTTCATTTTTTTAACATCGATCATGCCAAGACGTCATTTGTCAGAGCTGGAAGTTGCACGGTTGGTGACTCTCATTGAAGAGGGATATACCCGCCGAGCAGTCGGTGATGAAATGGGAGTCAGCCAATCCGTGGTATCTCGCCTATATGCGCGGTACCCCGAGACCGCTGAATACGCTCGACGGCAGGGGCAAGGTCGCCATCGAGTGACTACTCGTCGGGACGATAGGGCGATCGTTCGACATGTCCGTCGTAAACCTTTTCTTTCCGCGAATATCATTGCGCAGCGTTTCTGGACTCGAAGACAACAACGAAAACAAGAACAACGACAACAGCAGCAAATACAACAGCAACGACAACAAGAACAACGACAACGTCAGCAAATACAACAACAGCAACGACGACATCAACAACGAGTTCAAAATATCTGTGGCCGAACGGTAAGGAACTGTTTCCGTGAAACTGGGTTGAGTGCAAGACACCCTAATCGTGTACCTATGTTAACACGAAGACATCGCCAAGCTGGTTTCAGGTACGCTAATGAACATCAATACTGGACTTTGAGGCAATGGAGTAATGTTCTGTTCACGGACGAGTCTCGGTTTAGCTTGCACGGTAACGACAGACGTCCCCTAGTTTGGCGCCGTCGAGGGGAACGTTTTCAACAGAATTTTGTTCGTCCGGTGGTAGCCTACGGGGGCGCTTCAATAATGGTGTGGGGCGGCATTTCGCGAACCTCGAGAACACCTCTGGTCATTATCCGTGCGAATTTGACTGCTAGGCGCTACATCGACCAAATTTTGAGACCGATCGTGCTGCCCAGAAGACAGCGTGTAAGGTCATTTATTTTCATGCAAGATAATGCACCGGCTCATAGGGCTGTGATAACCAGACAATTTTTCGAGCGGCATAACATGACTGTGTTGCAACACCCACCAATGAGCCCCGACCTCAACCCAATCGAACACGTTTGGGACATCATGGAACGTCGTTTGCGACGAGAGTATCCAAATTTGATCAACTCGGATGCGTTGGAGTGTGCGCTTCAGCAAATTTGGAACACGATCCCGCAGATTCAAATTGCACGATGCATTAACATGGCCGAACGATTGAGAACAGTTATTGAGAGTCACGGTGGTAATACACGGTATTAAAGACGACTCTATTTTCAAGTCAAACAGACACCCAGAAACACATACATGCACCCACACACCCATGAACACAAACACGCACACGCACACACACACACACACACACACACACGCGCGGGTGTAAGAAGCGTAAATCCGACCGTGCAACCTCCATGTGGTACGCTTTGGGTAACGCTAATGCCGGCGGTTTGGATCTGAATCATACTAAATAAACTGGACATTGCTCTCTTGAATGGCCCGAAGGTTTTCCAAAAAAAAAAAAATGATCTGTGGCACTCTGGGAGTGCCGGCAGAAGTGAAAACTTGAACATTAACGTTGTACATTTTTTAATATTTTGGAATGGTTAGGGAATAATTTCGGACGAATTGCTTTATTTATCAGTATAGAAGTACTATCATTTATGTGGTTAAATACAATATTCATTTATTGCGCATATCGTACACAAACATGACAATTTATATTACTTTCTAAGTTTAACATTTCAGAACTATTACAGTTATTTTACATTAAAAATTTTATCTCTCAGAAAAATCAACAACTTTCATTCATAATTTCGACGACTCTTTCGCCATCATCATTACCAACATCATCATTTGTTTATTTTTCTTTTGTTTCTCTGAAAAACGAAGATTATTTATTATTATTTTATTTTATATAATTTCATTTGAAATTATTTGTTTGGTATCGTGTTTTTGATACCTAACCTACACCGCAGTACCGCACACGTGCTTATTGTGACGTAATAAAAGTATAGGTTAATGCTATATAGTATAAATAAACATATTACAAATATTACATCTATAACGTGTAGGTACATATGTATATTATTATAAAGTACTCACTCATTTTCTTTCACTATTTCTTCGTCACTTTTTTCATTAATAGATGCACTTTTTTCAATTTCCATATTTTAAACACTTTATATATGAGAATTTTACAACTATACAGACGGTCGAGCCATCAGCAGATCAGCTGATCAGCATTCAACAGTAACCGTCACATTCAGCATGGTGAGCGATAAATTTCTAGTGCGCAGACGCCACGCACTAGATGCTCCCACCACATCACTGCCGTGCATGCACGTAGCAGCCTGTAGTACAAACACAGACGCACACTCACACAAGCGCCCCGTGCCGCTTAAACGAAACAGTCAGCAGGCATACATTTTCGGCGCGCTGCAGAAAGAAAGGGGGTTCCTCTCCTACGCCGGCAGTCTACCCTCCCTACATCTTACGAATTTTCGATCAGCATCACGTGACCCTGACGCGAGTTCAACATTTTCTACCCATCTATAAAAAGTGCACAACGCCGCTAAAGAAGTTTTCACTTCAAAAAAAAAAAAAAAATTGGAAAATTATTTCAAAAATTTTTCGCAATTTTTTTTTTTTTCGTCGATTGTTGTGTTTTCGTCTTACAAAACATTGTTTGTTCGAAAAATGTGAAAAAATTTCCAAAAAATGTTTTTTCTCCATTTTCATCATGATCATGACGTGTTTAAGCGCAAAAATCGTGACCCTTTAATTTTTTCAAAAGTTTGATTGCTTGAAACAGATAAACGGGTCGCACGATCGAAATGAACAATTGCAGGAGGTTTCTGGGTACATCGAGCTCAAAAAGTTACTCTTAACATTAGTCATTTCATGGATATTTCCAATTGTTCCGTCAATTTTTTAAAAAACCATAAATTACCCTTTTTTTCCTCTTTTTTCAAATTCATGTTAAATATAAAAAAAAAATTTTTTTCCCCAAGATTGTGGTAGTTTCTTATAGGAAATTCATCCTAGTTTCCAAAACTATCCTTTGATTCTCTGTAGGAGCATTTGTCGCTGAGATATCGATGATTGAAGACAAAAGGACTATTTTCCGTTAAAAGTCCCATATTTCAGTGAAAAATGGTCGGATCGAGGTTGTCAAAAAAAGAAATTAAAGCTGAATAAACAAGCTATCCAACCCATTTGATGGTTTAGCTAAAAAAAATTTTCCCAAGTTCGTGCATTAAAAAGAAACGACACAAAATTTGCAAATTTTTTTTTTTTGCGCTATTCGTTAGGATCACGTAATAACCGTAACTTCTAAAAATTTTTCACTAGAATGTCTGAAAACTAGAGACTCGAAGCTTTAAAATGCTTTTTTTGAAAACTCGATTCGACCATTTGTCACTGAGATACAGTCGGTCAAAAAACACGCAAAAATTGCGAAAAATTTTTTGACCCTTTAATTTTTTCCTTTAGTGTATAATAATAATAATTATAAATAAATATATCATGAAATAAATTTATATTAGTTTCATAAACTTTTATATACATGTCATTTGTATAATATCGTTGCATTCATATATCTTCTCAATGCAGCGTGTAATATATATTATTTCTATAATGCTTATATTGACATATATTTTATGTGTGAATCTACAAGAAAGTATACAGTTTACTATATATATCTTATATATAAAAATCTCCTGTCACAGTGTTTGAAACAAATGGACTCCGAAACTACTCAACCGATTTTGATGAAACTTGGCTTATTATGAGTAATTTGGTCCAACTTAAACTATAGGATAGTTTTTATTTCGAATTTCAACAGCAATATTTATTAAATATCAAATAAATGTTTGTTATAGGACAATGACTTGCAATTTTTTGTAAGTTCAATAACTTTCTAAGAGATGGCGGTGTGAATCGAGTAATCAGCATAACACTTGGTTATCTGGGTTGGGTAATCCTCCAATAGATGGCGTTGCGTTTTGATTTATTTATGCTGCAATTATTCAGACATCATAAGTGTTTATGTTTACAAACATAACCAAATCATTTAAATTTTTCATTCATTGTCATTTTCAAAATTGCGGTGTATGTTGTGTTTGTTTGCGAATTATTCATATATTTGGCGTCGTATGCAACAGAAGTAGCACTTACAAGTGCATCAGCTGGTTGCACGTTGCGCGCGCCGAAAATTACAATCTCGAACTCGAGCACTAATGAGGGCATCACTTATTGGGCGCCTCTATAATAACAATTATAACACAACGATAAACTTTTCGGCGGTATTGTTCTACTACTCTCGGGTGACTTTCGACAGACATTACCAGTCATTTCTCGCTCTACTTTTGCCGATGAGATTAATGCATGTTTAAAACAATCGTTTTTATGGCGCAATGCCGAAACACTTCGATTGACCATAAACATGCGAGTACAATTGCAGAATGATCCGTCGGCGCAAGTATTTTTTAAGCAATTGCTGGATATTGGGAACGGTGTAATGGAATAACATCAGGATACACAATACATCAAATTGCCCGATAAATTCTGCACTGTTGTGGACTCAAAAAAAGAACTTATTGAGGATGTATTTCCGGATATATTAAATAATTACGTACGTCATAATTGGCTCAGTAATCATGCTATCTTGGCAACGAAAAATGTCGATGTCGACGAAATTAACTTTCAGATACAACAGTTGTTGCCAGGTGATTTGATGTCTTTTAAATCAGTAGACACTATTGCAGATGAAAATGAAGCCGTGAATTTTCCAACTGAGTTTTTGAATTCGTTAGATATATTAGGAATGCCACCGCACAATCTTCGATTGAAGATTGGTTCACCGATTATTCTTCTACGTAATTTGAATCCACCAAAATTATGTAACGGTACACGTTTGGTCATCAGAAGAAGAACAGGAAACATTCTTGAGGCAATTATTTTGACGGGAAAGTTTAAAGGAGAGATCATTTTGTTGTCACGTATTCCTATCATACCGTTAGATTATCCAGTAGCATTCAAAAGATTGCAATTTCCGATTCGTTTGGCTTTTGCAATGACCATAAATAAGTCGCAAGGCCAAACAATGTCCATTTGTGGATTGGATTTGGAAAATACGTGTTCCTCTCATGGGCAACTATATGTCGCCTGTTCATGTGTGGGGGGGGGGGGGCAACCTTCAAATTTATTTGTATTAGTAAAAGACAGGCTAACAAAAAATATTGTACATAAATTAGCACTTGGATAAATTTGAACTAGAAATTGTAATGATTCATTCGTTTTTTAAAAATATCCATTTTTATATATTTTCAGGAAGTACTTTGTAATAAAATATAAATTAAAAATTTAAGTTCGTTTGTCATTAACTTCAACTCTGAAATTTTTTACCAATTACTTTTTAATTATTAAATTGATTGAAACGTTTTCATTTTCATAATTGAATATTAATCTGACTACATTAGGAATTTTAGTGCAACATTGATCCGGCGCAATGTAACAGAGTCACAGCAACGCGTGACCGGGTCTGCTAGTATTATATATATATATATATATATATATATATATATATATATATATATATATATATATATATATATATATATATTTGTTAGTGCTTTGTTTTTTTTTCGTTCATTTCTTATGTTTTCGTGGACCGGGGCGACCAATGACTTTGTCTAACGACGGAAAGTATACATAATATGTCAGTTGTTCATTGTGTTTCAAAGAGAATACATGATAATATACACGACGTATATAACACGTTGCGCACAAGTTATTGTATAATTGTTTATATGAGTTATTATTTCATGTAATCAATTATATTTATCATCGAAAGTAGGTGATAGATTATTGTGATCGTGCGTACTAACGTTATTTGAAAGTGTAAATCATAATCTAGTTGAAGGTAAGTGTACATACATAGTGCATTTTAAATTACAATTTTCTTGTTTTAATTGTGAAAATTATTATTTGTGATTAGCGTGGAAATTTTCATTTGTTCATTCATAAGAATAAGATTTATGAATCGGATACGTCGCAGTTGGAATGCAGACTCAAAAAAAGTTCGTCCAGCTATTCCAAAATATAGCAGAAAGGGAAAAAAATGTAATCTAAGGTAAAGTAAATATATTATTTTCAATTTTCCATGTAAGTAAAATGTCCCTATTATGCGACAAAATTCAATAAAAACATTATAATAGACTCGGTACGGCTCTTCAAATCGTTTCTAATTTTCACTCGAACGATTATAATGGGAAATAATATTTTTTTAATCAATCACACGAATAAATTCATTTGTATATATATATATGAGTAATAAGGACGTGTTAGTACGTGTAGAGTTTGGGCGCAATTGCGTAAGAGGCGATAGGAGATCGTGACACTGCGTAGCGACAAACACATGGAGGACGCTGAATAAAGAAAGCAGAGGATCATCAGTCAAAGTAACTGGTGTTGATGGTGCGGTAGAGGATGCTGTTGAAGATGTTGAAGCTGCTGTAGATGCTGAGGTAGCTGAGGATGAAGCCGAGGAAGCTGTAAAAGTGCAGTGAAATTGTGCCGTATGGGTGTGCTGTAACTTATTTATGGTCATTGCAAAAGCCAAACGAATCGGAAATTGCAATCTTTTGAATGCTACTGGATAATCTGACGGTATGATGGGAATACGTGGCAACAAAATGATCTCTCCTTTAAACTTTCCCGTCAAAATAATTGCCTCAAGAATGTTTCCTGTTCTTCTTCTGATGACCAAACGTGTACCGTTACATAATTTTGGTGGATTCAAATAACGTAGAAGAATAATCGGTGAACCAATCTTCAATCGAAGATTGTGCGGTGGCATTCCTAATATATCTAACGAATTCAAAAACTCAGTTGGAAAATTCACGGCTTCATTTTCATCTGCAATAGTGTCTACTGATTTAAAAGACATCAAATCACCTGGCAACAACTGTTGTATCTGAAAGTTAATTTCGTCGACATCGACATTTTTCGTTGCCAAGATAGCATGATTACTGAGCCAATTATGACGTACGTAATTATTTAATATATCCGGAAATACATCCTCAATAAGTTCTTTTTTTGAGTCCACAACAGTGCAGAATTTATCGGGCAATTTGATGTATTGTGTATCCTGATGTTATTCCATTACACCGTTCCCAATATCCAGCAATTGCTTAAAAAATACTTGCGCCGACGGATCATTCTGCAATTGTACTCGCATGTTTATGGTCAATCGAAGTGTTTCGGCATTGCGCCATAAAAACGATTGTTTTAAACATGCATTAATCTCATCGGCAAAAGTAGAGCGAGAAATGACTGGTAATGTCTGTCGAAAGTCACCCGAGAGTAGTAGAACAATACCGCCGAAAAGTTTATCGTTGTGTTATAATTGTTATTATAGAGGCGCCCAATAAGTGATGCCCTCATTAGTGCTCGAGTTCGAGATTGTAATTTTCGGCGCGCGCAACGTGCAACCAGCTGATGCACTTGTAAGTGCTACTTCTGTTGCATACGACGCCAAATATATGAATAATTCGCAAACAAACACAACATACACCGCAATTTTGAAAATGACAATGAATGAAAAATTTAAATGATTTGGTTATGTTTGTAAACATAAACACTTATGATATCTGAATAATTGCAGCATAAATAAATCAAAACGCAACGCCATCTATTGGAGGATTACCCAACCCAGATAACCAAGTGTTATGCTGATTACTCAATTCACACCGCCATCTCTTAGAAAGTTATTGAACTTACAAAAAATTGCAAGTCATTGTCCTATAACAAACATTTATTTGATATTTAATAAATATTGTTGTTGAAAATCGAAATAAAAACTATCCTATAGTTTAAGTTGGACCAAATTACACATAATAAGCCAAGTTTCATCAAAATCGGTTGAGTAGTTCTGGAGTCCATTTGTTTCAAACACTGACAGGAGATTTTTATATATAAGATAATCTGCATTTATGAATGTATCGTGCTATTTTTTTCATGTTGGGTATTTATAGGATGATGCATATCTATCTATATATATATGTATGAATACTTATCTTTTTATTTATGAGATAACTGCTTGTTCTATATTATTGTTTTCTTTATAACCACATACGCGTATATGTTATAGCAATTAATCGATGGACGTTTCAAACCGTTTTTAATTATCATTGAATATATTATACTGGGAAATACTTTTGTTCAACCAATAAGATTAACAATATCATTGGTACATATATATAAGTATATGCAGTGTTTAACAATATCGATTCATTTTATTTCAAGATAGGTTTTCATATATGTGACAAATACATATACATATATATATATTTATATTTTTCCTTCCATTTATGAAAAATAATTGCCCTTTATAGTGTTGTTCTCTTCAAATATATATACCCGAATTTTCACAATCAATGAACTCTTAAAAATCGTTTATAATTTTTACTCGATAAATTATATTGTGAAATATTATTTGTTTCGTCAATACCATGTTCGATTTCATTTATTGCATACATATACATAAGCATATTTACAAATGTGTCGTGTTGTTTTATTTCGAGATGGGTTAATTTTATAGAATATGGTGTGAGATGCGCCCTGCCGATTCGTCAAAAACAGAGGCGCACTCAGAAATTACCTTTTTTCGTTGTTGGTGTTGTCCTCCAAAAAAGGGATGCCACCCCGATGACCTGTAATGGTCTAAGATTTCGGGGGAATCTAGTGTTATTTAATGAACCGACTCACGTATTTAACATTAATATTAAGCGATTATGCCTTTTATTATTTTTATCAAAAATATAATAGTGTGAAAAGAAAACGCCTTCAATGGCAAATAATAATTAAACGTTCTAATAATAATTAAATTTAGGTCGCGGTAATGACGGGTCTACGACGATACGACAATATCTCTCAATTAACAATACTATAATTCTTATCATTCATTACTTAAAACTAACCGAATTTATAATATGACGATATTTTGATATTTCTTACTTATAATCTACAATATCGCGTCGCGCTGTGGTTCGATAATGTCTAATAATGACAATGGCGGCCCACCACGTGTCAATCAATGCGAACGATCGATTGATCACGTACTAAGCCGTTTAATAGTACAACTACTCACGCCAATATTTCAGCACTCGCCTCTTCATGACTGAATCACCCACAATATTAGGTGAAGAACACTCACGCTAAACTACACGCAATTATACACGCGTTACGAATACTTTTCCGAATTAATTTTAATCTTTACTCTCACACACTCAATGCTCTCACAACCTGCACACACGAGGTCCTCCGTGGAAGTGATCATCAATGGCCGCTTCCGTCGTCTCCCTCGTTCAACCATGACCACGTTGCTCAATTGATATTGCATAAGTCAAATTAATTACCGTAGTATTGCGTAATTAATTGATTGGCTGCATTTCAAATGTAGAATTTTTCATTGGTCAATTAATTGGTGATTCGACTTTGGCGCCGGATTTTCCATGATGGCGGCTTCATTGTCGGCTCGATATTGAGGCGCCACCTCTCTGGTATTGATCACACCAATGTTTATATATTGTTTTATCGACCCAATTATCGACAGAATAGTCAGTTGTTGACATACGAATGTATGGTTATGTTGGTGATCCATAATATTTGGTATTGTGAACGATGGTTGTTCATTATTACTGGTACAACTAAGCCAATTCAGTTAGTCAATAGTCATTCATCCGGACTTGTGGTTGTTTATTCATGTGGTGGTTTATTATTTCACTGGAAATGAGTCAATTCATGTGGTTGGATGTTGGTTCATTTAGCTCGCCAATTATTCTGATGATGGTCATCGCTCCTGATGTCTCCATGGTTGGTGATGTTACTTTCATTCATTCGATGCATTCATACCTTCATACATTATGTATTAATTATTATCTATTTTAATTGTTTATTATTAATTACTAATGATTTATTTTTCTCTCCACAGCGCGACGTATCCGTATAAATAAATAGGTGATGAGTGGAAAGCCACCACATCACAATGGTAAACATCATATATATAATATTAACATTAATTATCATTTCATAATTTATGAAAAATAATTGTCCTTTATTTTTGGTTCCTTTCAACCATACACGCGTTGATTATATAACAATTTATGGACACTTTCAATCGTTTATGATTTCCACTTAATCAATTATAATGGAAAATAATTTTTTTCGCATCAATCAGCTGATGATCATTTTCATTTGTTGACATATAAGCATTTTCAAATTTACCGTGTTATTTTATTTTAAAACAGATTTTTATGTTATGATGAACATCATATGGATATATATACATATGAATATTAATTCATTATTTTATTTATGGGAACAAAGATTGTCCTTTATTATTGTTTTCTTTAACCATATGTATGCGTAAATTATAACTATTAATGGACTCTTCCAATCATTCATAATTCTCATTCAATAAATTTTAATGAAAAATAATATTTTTTTCATCAATATAATATGATTAATTTCATTTGTATATGCGTATATAAGCATTTACAAATGTATTATATTGTTATTTCATTTCAAGATATTCATTCATAGAATAATGAATTTCAAATGGGATTTATGTATTAATAATTATCATTTCTTTTATGAAAAATAATTGTTCTTGATTATTTTTTTCTGTAACTATGATACTGGTAAATTTTAATGATTAATATACTCTTAAGATTATTTATAATTTTCACTCAATAAATCATAATAGGAAATAACTATTTTTTTTCATCAATAACATTATCAGTTTGATTTGTATATATATTGTAACGTGGGTGTTTTCTAGGCACCACGTACAATGTTAATGAATTTACTTTATGATCTCTTTTTACCTTTTTCTCCACCACAGCTCACAAGGGATGTCACCTTCGTGTACCTATTTAATATTATTGAATAGGTTGGACAAGGATAATTAACGACCACGAAGGAAATCGTTATATGTTATTCAATTGAATAAGAATAATAATGTTTTATTTATTCAATAAAGAAAATAAAATGAAACTCAGTTCGAGAATGAATAGAAAATATCAATAATAAAAATAATATTCGTATGTTTTACAAAGCGTTACTTTGGCGTTCGTTGCAAATTATTAAATAAAGTAATAATAATCTTTTAACTTAACTATAATGGCTGGGTTCGTAACACCAGTGAACACCTGATCCGGAATCAACTTAACTACTAATTATTTAACCTCTTTTAATATCTAAATACAATTTATATGACGACCAGGAATTTGGCGCAATGAGAAAACAAAATGGACGCCCGCTGAACAAGGCGAGCGGCACGTGGTAACGGACACAAAAGCTATTATCTCAAATTATACTCACAAAGTTACTTCAAAAAAAATGTGTATGATGCAACACAACAACAACTTCGGCTTCTTTTACAATTTTTTCACACACACACTCTTCGTACTCAGTTAACAATATAATTACTTAGATAATTATCTTTATTCACACAATTCGGCACACGTCTGATCGTTTCGCTATCCAAATCCCAAGTGACGCCTCATTGCATTCTTTTCCGTTTTATTGGTTCATTCCGTGCAATTATTATTCACCACTTCGCTGGGTGTCGTTCCAGTAAGTGCTGCCACCTTGGGCTACTTGGTGCAATGATATTATCGACTACGCGCCTAGCGTATCGATCAGCGGATTGCTGGACATCACGTGCATTCTATTTGTCTTAGAATCATCGTGATATATTATGATCATTAATTTCTTTTGGCTTGTAGCGTGTGAATCAGTGCATTATCTACATAATCTTCTTTTATTTATTTCTACATTCATTCATTTATACAAATCTACACTCATTCATTTATTCCAATCTACAATAATTCATTGATTGAATTATTCTACATTCTATCTTATCGACCATTAGTGTCAGCTGTGTCCGTCGCCCGTTTCAGCGAGCGTCATCTTAAAGTATCAAGAAAATTTACTCGTGACTATGAAAAATCGTCACAATATAAGTATCTACAAATGTATTTTATTTCAGGATTGACTGTTATAGAATTATGAATTTCATATGAGATATATGTATGTAGTTTAGAAAAATTACAATTAGTTCAAATGAAATTGTAAATGATTTAAGTTATTTATTTTTGAAAAAAGGTATTGGAGTATTTGTTTATAATTATGCTTACTTATTTTAACGTACAATATTTAACCAATAAATAGATGGCTTGACTTTGATATGCTCAGTGACTCGAATTAAAGTGACTCGACTATACTTGTAATAACTCGAAATAAAGCAGAATGGCTCGACTTGATAACAAATGAAAGTGTTCGTCTTCGTTGCGTTTAAATGCTTGAGAACAGTGGCCAGGCTCAACCACTTAGTTTTCCTTGTACTTCTCAGCTTGTACTGCCCTTCCTTGGTCTGGATGTCTCTATTTAAAGCAGTCCACCGTGGGCTGATTGGTCCGATTGAATTTGGTGAGGGTAGTCTTTCCTATTGTGACGTCATTGATCTTTTTTCGTAAATGAGAAGTTCATTAAATTTGTAGAAATCCAGAAATCGTTAAATGGTTGTAAATCAGGAACGCACTACTTGGTTATAAATTAGAAACTCATTAAACAGTATAATTTATGATACTCAGTAAATAGTTGACAATTAGAAACTCATTTTCTAATTGTAACCGAAATTCTCATCGACAGTCATTAACAGCAGAGGCTATTGTTGCCTGGGCCGCCTCTTTCAATTTGTATTACATACATAATTTTTCCGGATCCTACATGTATATGAATATTTTTCATTTTATTCATGAGAATTATTAAACAATTGTCTTTTAAAGGATTAATTAATATTAATTAATATTATTGTTCGCTCTAACCATATACGCGTAAATTATAACACTTACTGGGCTCATATCAAATCATTTTCATTTTTCATTCAACAAATCATTATGGAGAATAGTATTTTTTTTCATTAATGACATAATTAATTTCATTTGTATATATATACATAAGTATTTGCAAACATATCGTGTTATACAATTTCAAGATACGTTTTTATAAAATGATGAATATCATACGGGATATATGTATAGGGATATTTATCATTTTATTTACAAAAAACATTTGTTCTTGATTATTATGTTCTTTAACTATACGCGTAAATTGTAACAATTAATGGACTCTTCAAATGATCGTTCTTAATTTTAACTCAATTAATGATAATGGCAAATTATATTTTTTTCATCAATAACATATATATGATTGATTTCATTGGTATACATAGATGAGCTTGTATGGAAATACATAGTTTTACTTTATTTCAGATAGATTATTTTATAGAATATGATAAATATCATGTAGGATTTATAAATGAATATTCATCATCATATTTATAAAAACTGATTGTTCTTGATTATTGTTTTCTTTAATTATTCGCGTAAATTAAGATAATGAACTCTGATCATTTATATATAATATTCACTTGACAATTTATAATGATTGATAATTTTGTTCAATCAAATGAGATGATCAATTTTATTGGTATATATGTATATAAGCATATATACAAAAATATTGTTATATATTTTTTACAACGCCTGCTCGAGAAGTTGACTTTTCGAGCGCTGTATGTCACCTCTGAAATACGCAATAACGACATACTTCACTATATGTGTTTCATAAACGCACATGTTCGTTTAAATAGAACATAACTGCATAGATTCGAGCTAAACTATACTATTATAGAAATATAACCTCACGAACACAATCTGTGTTCAACTCTCTCTATATTTTTCATTATGATAGAAACTACTGAAACGCCATCTGATGCCGCGATAGTAATTTACTTTTCATCGTTCATATCAATTTTAAATAATTGAAAAAATTTATTTCAAATTATTATATTCCTCTCAAAGTCAACTTCCCGAGCAGTAGTTGTAAAAATAATTGTATGCTACAAGTGGAAAAAGTAGCAAATATGACAGTCGTGATTACGACATTCGCTGTAAGGTTTATGCGACATTTTTATGAAGACGAGTGTGGTAGATGTCGCTACGAGCCGAAAGGAATGTTTCCTGTTCTTCTTCTGATGACCAAACGTGTACCGTTACATAATTTTGGTGGATTCAAATTACGTAGAAGAATAATCGGTGAACCAATCTTCAATCGAAGATTGTGCGGTGGCATTCCTAATATATCTAACAAATTCAAAAACTCAGTTGGAAAATTCACGGCTTCATTTTCATCTGCAATAGTGTCTACTGATTTAAAACATCAAATTACCTAGCAACAACTGTTGTATCTGAAAGTTAATTTCGTTGACATCGACATTTTTCGTTGCCAAAATAGCATGATTACTGAGCCAATTATGACGTACGTAATTATTTAATATATCCGGAAACACATTCTCAATAAGTTCTTTTTTTGAGTCCACAACAGTGCAGAATTTATCGGGCAATTCGATGTATTGTGTATCCTGATGTTATTCCATTACACCGTTCCCAATATCCAGCAATTGCTTAAAAAATACTTGCGCCGACGGATCATTCTGTAATTGTACTCGCATGTTTATGGTCAATCGAAGTGTTTCGACATTGCGCCATAAAGACGATTGTTTTAAACATGCATTAATCCCATCGGCAAAAGTAGAGCGAGAAATGACTGGTAAAGTCACCCGAGAGTAGTAGAACAATACCGCCGAAAAGTTTATCGTTGTGTTATAATTGTTATTATAGAGGCGCCCAATAAATGATGCCCTCATTAGTGCTCGAGTTCGAGATTGTAATTTTTGGCGCGCGCAACGTGCAACCAGCTGATGCACTTGTAAGTGCTACTTCTGTTGCATACGACGCCAAATATATGAATAATTCGCAAACAAACACAACATACACCGCAATTTTGAAAATGACAATGAATGAAAAATTTAAATGATTTGGTTATGTTTGTAAACATAAACACTTATGATGTCTAATTAATTGCAGCATAAATAAATCAAAACGCAACGCCATCTATTGGAGGATTACCCAACCCAGATAACCAAGTGTTATGCTGATTACTTAATTCACACCGCCATCTCTTAGAAAGTTATTGAACTTACAAAAAATTGCAAGTCATTGTCCTATAACAAACATTTATTTGATATTTAATAAATATTGTTGTTGAAAATCGAAATAAAAACTATCCTATAGTTTAAGTTGGACCAAATTACACATAATAAGCCAAGTTTCATCAAAATCGGTTGAGTAGTTCCGGAGTCCATTTGTTTCAAACACTGTGACAGGAGATTTTTATATATAAGATATATTGTGACGGCCGCCTTTCCTCAAAAAGGCTAGAGTCCGGATATTTCACTCTTTACACCGGAGTTACCGTCAACTTATTCTTTTACAAGGGATGCCACCCCAGTTACATTAACCTAAAAGAATCCTGGGGAAATTCTCAAGGCTCTGAAAACAATATTGCATGCGTTTAAATGATATTAATATGAATAATTTGGTCTATACATGATTTATTTAATGTTGAAATGACTTTAGATATTTATTTGTTGACCGAAATGATTTTAAATGTTAAATATAATATGATAAAAATGTTTACAATAATTTTGATATTGGTTTGACCTTTTCTAAGGGCCAAACCAATAAATTTGAATACAATATTACTTCTTTCTACAATGACTCTAAATTCTCTCTATTTAACTCTATTTTCTTCTCTTCAAATGACTCTACTTTCGTCTCTTTGACTCTATTTTCTACGCGTGGCGTTCACCGGATGGGTCTACAAGACCCGATTTTGACTTCATACTATTTCATTCTTTACATAATTACATTCATGACCCATACTTTTCATACTCACACTCTACACACTTGACTTTCCGACTCCACGTGTGCGCAATGTTACTGTCCTTAATATTTCTAGCCGAATCATATTGGACAGGAGTTACGATTGGCCGCGAAGCACCTCTCCAACGACACTCTTGTGATCGCGAAGCATTTCTCCAACGACGCTATACCATGGCCGCGAAATACTCCTCCAACGATACTACTATGGCCGCGAAGTACTCCTCCAACGACTTAATCGCATCCTTCTCCACCATCACAATACAATTACGGATACACTCTTTCTCTACTTGATATGGTCTCTTTTATCTCTTTACTATTTCTCTTCACACTTTCGCATCACACGTCTATCTTTTTCCACTCTGAAGTCGGAAGTTGACAATCCTTACATTATCACGTCTCGGTCGGAAGTTAACAATCCTTACATTATCACGTTTCGGTCGGAAGTTAACAATCCTTACATTATCACGTTTCGGTCGGAAGTGTAGTACAAAATTACGGCAGCGTCGTTCTCAGCCTTAATTGCCTTTTCCATCGTCTATAAATTTCTTTGCCCCACTTTTATATTGACTGGAAATTATTTCGGCTGCATTCCGGATGATATTTTGACGGTGATGACCACTGCTGTTGATTGGCGACGTTGACCACCGCTTTTCCGCACTCACTTCGCACACATTTACTTGGGCGCAAATAAAAGTTATGAGTGGCAAGCCACCTCATTACAATATATATATATATATATATATATATATATATATATATATATATATATATATATATATATATATATATATATATATAAGCATTTACGAAAGTATCGTGATATTTATAATTTCATGATATTTGTTCATACGATGAGAAATGTCCTATATGGAATACATATATGACTATATTTACTACTTTATTTATGACAATTGCTAATTATATTCTTCAATATTATTTTTTCAAACTATTCGCGTGAATTATTATAACTGATAGACTCTTTAAATCATTTGCAATTTCCACTCGATTATCATTATGGAAAATAATATTTGTTCCAACAGTAGCGTGATTAAATTCATTTGTATATATATATTGTTAGGTCGCATGCGACCTTCACGCTTTCCCCCTCCCGTAACTTCAATCATTCATTTATAATTCGTCGCTCTGCAACCGCACCTCAGAATATGTTATTAATAATTTGATTGTAATTATAATTATTACTATTTCTTATTAGCTAATAAGTCAATATTTTTATGTCCCGTGGGAAACGCTTCTATCCTCCTTCCCACTGGAAACCTAAGTCCTTTGTCAGCAGTACATCTTATGAATGCTGCAACCAAAATGCTGAGTAAGACGTTTACTGTAAAGACGCATCAACTTACCTTATAAATTTTCCCATCTTCTTTCCATACTTATAATTTTACGTTTAGTCAGTCTTGATTTTTGCTTAAGCTCGTCAACTTCTTATTAGACCAGTAACGATTTCGAATTCAAAAAGCATTTTCTTAATAAATCTTTGTGAAAAAATCAATAATCACTCATGTTTTCAATCGATTGATTAAATAAGCTCAAAAGTTGATCAGTTACAATTTGTCAAATAGATTTAAATTAAGAAAAAATGAGCCGTCACGGGACGCCCGGCAGATGTGAAACATTTATGTTAATATTAAAATTCATAATTAACAAAAATCTATAACGAAAGATAGAATACAATGAAAAAAAAATAGAATTCATTAATAAAATCAATTTATTTTTCCTTTTATTTCAATTTTAATAATTATAGAATATATATATATATATATATATATATATATATTGTAATGAGGTGGCTTGCCACTCATCACTTTTATTTGCGCCCAAGTAAATGTGTGCGAAGTGAGTGCGGAAAAGCGGTGGTCAACGTCGCCAATCAACAGCAGTGGTCATCACCGTCAAAATACCATCCGGAATACTGCCGAAATAATATTCCTAGTTACCGTAAAGTGGGGCAAAGGAATTTATTGACAATGGAAAGGGCAATCGAGGCTGAGGACGACGCTGCCGTAATTTCGTGATACACTTCCGACTTCACCGTTGAATCAGCACGTGTGTCAGGTGTGCGTTTTTGTGTGCCACGGCGAGATCGCAACCGAAGAATGGAGTCGATAGAAATGGGAAGGTCGTCAGACTGATTGGGCTGATTTAGTGAGTTTAAACTAAACAGCCAGTGGACAATCGATGGGATGGACACCCTAACAGACAACTTCGGAGATTTTGAAGAGCAACAGAACACATTTCCTCATGCGGAGTCGGACAGTCAAGTGTGTAGTGTGTGAGTATGAAAAGTATGGGTTATGAATGTAATTATGTAAAGAATGAAATAGTATGAAGTCAAAATCGGGTCTTGTATACCCATCCGGTGAACGCCACGCGTAAAGAGACGAAAGTAGAGTCAATAATTGAAATATAAGAAAGAGAGTAAATTAAATAGAGTTAAATAGAGAGAATTTAGAGTCATTGAAGAAAGAAATAATATTGTATTCAAATATATTGGTTTGGCCCTTAGAAAAGGTCAAACCAATATCAAAATTATTGTAAACATTTTCATTTATATTATATTTCGCATTTAAAATCATTTCGGTCAACTAATAAATATCAAGGTCATTTTTATATCAAATAAATTATACTGAGTCAGAATTATTCATATTAACATCATTTAAACGCATGCAATATTGTTTTCAGAGCCTTGAGAATTTCCCCAGGATTCTTTTAGGTTAATGTAACTGGGGTGGCATCCCTTGTAAAAGAGTAAGTTGACGGTAACTCCGGAGTAAAGAGTGGAATATCCGGACTCTAGCCTTTTTGAGGAAAGGTGGCCGTCACAATATATATATGGTCATAAATGGAATATAAAATAAGTTTTACAATGGTCCTACGGGACATTATTTGACGTATCTTCGGTGATTTCTGTTATAGTAACTGTTGAAGGTGTATTGTACGGTATTAAAGAAATGATTGGCCGATGATAACTGAAATAGGTAACAAAAGTATTAGACGTCATGTTATCAAGATATCTTGAAAATACAGCGTCGATTGTCGTTCCATATCTAGCTGTTGATTCAGTTGATTTATTATTGATTTTCAAATCAAAAGTTTGTTCTAGGAATGTTGTCAAAGGGATTTAATCTTTAGTTGCAAAATTAACATTGAAATCGCCTGCTAAAATCAACGGAAGTACGTCAAAATTTTCTCCTAAAATCCTGGAACCAGCGCGGCTGTATATGAGTAAATGACGGTGTAAAAACTTGATAACTTCTGTAACTTTTTGATTTGGTGAAATGTACACAATGACCATAATCAATTCTCTCCCATCATCCAATTTAACTTTCGAAGCGCATATATCACCAATAGTTCCTTGCGCAACGTTAACTTCACGTGTATTTCTCATTATTAGATCTATATTATCAGTCGTAACTTGGGTTATGTTTCTGTTTCAATAAATTGCAACTCCCGCAGCCCTCACATCTTCTCGTTTAAATTTTACTATGCAATCGAAATTAGGTATTTCAACGTCTTTTTCATTAGAAAGCCATGTTTCCGATAATAATAATAAAGTATGTGTGAGCAAATTTATGTGAATGGAAGTTACTATAAGAATGAGAATCTTGACTTTCTGATGTCTGAAAAGCTGCTGTTGCTGTTTGAATCCTGTCATTATGTGTTTCTTCAAAATGTTGTATAATGTGTTGTTGTAGAGAACTGGTTGAATTCCGTGTTATTTCTTGCATGATATTATCATCCGGAGTATCTAAGTTTTCTTGATTATTTGGTGTTACTTCCGTAATTTGTTCAATAGCGTCAATATTAATTATGTTATACTCTGTACGCATTTGCTGTGTATTTTCTTCAAACTGCATGCTGTCTCTTCTCCGCTCATTAATTTGTTTTTGTCTATTTCGCTCTCGATAATTACGAGCACGTTCAGCAACGGTAAGAGGAATATGTGAAATATTTCGCTGTATCCTTGAGTCTCTTTTGCGCTTATTTACTTCTTCTTTGTTCCTTTCGTAGTATCGTTTTTGTCTCTGCTTATGTGAATTTGAACTTAATTGATTATTGGATGTTGTATGCGCAATTTGTTCAATTTCGTCAATGTTCTCAATATTAGATAAATCGTGAATTTGGTGCGAATTTTTTTTTCTGTGCCTGATGTCTCTTCTTCGCTGATTGATCTCTTCTCGGTGTCGCTCTCGGTACAAACGTTCACATTCAGCAGCCTTATTGTCCACTCTAAATTACAAGTATGATATTTTAAAGATCATGTAGAATAATGTAAATTTTCAATTATAAAATGGAAGATAAAAAAAAATATCAATACCTCACTCGTAAAATGTGCCTTGAATTAGATGTACCTTGATCATTATTGGTTTCAATTATAATATCACCTATCTCTTGCGTTGTTTGTGTACTGACAAAGTAAAGTAAAATTTTATTAATTTTTCATTTTTATAAGAATAGAAGCCACACGAAAACAGAAAGAAGTTAAAACACATGCTGTAACTATCTCGCGTATGTGCACGCATGCACAGAAAATGAACAGCTTATTGACATCCGTAAACACATTTCTAACCTCAAATAATCAAATGAAATTCAATAGTAATAAATTAATATATTAATAGATAATTTACTAACCTTTGATTTGAATCGGTACATTGTGTTCCGTGAAGCAAACGTTGTGGACACGTATTGAATATTTCACTGCAGCTTGCACTTTGATCATCATTGATTTTTTGCTTCTTTTTGGTCACTTGATCGTCACTGTCACTCATTTTCGATTTTATATTATATAACAGATATTATAATATTATTAAAATAAACAGATATAAATAATATTATAATATTATTATAATAAACAAATATATATTGATCACGTTGTGATTTAGATTGAGAAAGTGAAATTAATCGAGAAAAGAAATTATGCGTTACCGCGTGCACTTTTTCGATAAGCAAGAATTTTCTTTGTAGCGTGAGAGAGTATATTAGTGCATAAGTGTAAGTCACGTGTGCGCAACAAGTTTGTATTTGTGTATCTGTGAGAGTCTCACGCTGGCGACAAGACTGTGTTTGTGTATGCGTGTGAGTCTTGCGCAGGCGACAAGATTGTGTGAGCGCGTGCATGTAATACTTGCGCACCCGACACTACCGTGTATATAGTGTACCCACGCACACACTCAAAGGAGTCGAGAGTTTGCGGCGTAGTGGAGGGATCATGGCACGAAAGCGTCATGCCGTTTTTCGTGACGGCGTCAGGTCAATTTTACTGCCAAGTCGCGCCTATAGATGTTTCACATCAATAAGATCGTGCAAGTTAGTTAATAAGTGCAAGGTTGTGAACGAAGTGAATCATAAACAAAAACTGTTCAAGACTCCATTAATTAATCAATAAACCAATGTTATAATCGTAAAGTTTCAAGTTGTCTTAAACAAATAAATTACAAGTTGAATGTATTTGTGAGTTCATATCTTTTCAAATAAAAAACACTAATTCACCTCTACCATCCTATACATTTCAGCCACGCATAGTGGCGGCGACAACGATCCCTTACCTTTAATAAAAATTTTGAAGCTTGTTATTAAGTCCAAAAAATACATCCAGGACGTAACAGTTTTAATGGTGGCAGCGGTGGAATCATTTGCCGGAAGTGTATAAGGTGAATTAGTGACACTTACATAGAAAAAAGTGAAAAAATACGTTAAAGGAAGTGTTTTCACTCATCAGACGAAACACGCTCATGGATTAAAGAGACTGGTGCTTCAAACAAATTTCAATTATAACACGCACTAAACACCATCAACATAAAGAACAAATAAACAATATTGAGAACGAAAATAACCCATCCAAATCAACAACGTTAAAAGGGAGAACATCGCCGCCTACGTCACCGGAGCCTTAACCGAGGATATCACACAACGATTATCATTCTTCCAACTGCGAAACTAGCGAATTCTTCAACATCATCGTAAATAACATTAAGATATTTATTTTGTAAGTTCTCCACGTTCTATTTTCTCTTGTTTCCATCTTTATTCTTTCATTTCTATACGCCATCTTCTATTATTCAATCAATAACCAATAAAACAAATATGTCTAACTACGACGATATTAATGCCGGTAGTACTAGAGATGATATAACGGGTAACGATGAAGAATCACCAAATGCTATTCCTCCCATGACATCAATGGCTGATCTTTTCGCGATCATTAAACACACTAATAACGAGTATGAGAAAAAGAATGACGAGTTAGGAAAGAAAACAGACAACACCCAAAGATCTATAGCTGAAATCAGGTCTCAAATAGAACGCCTTAGCGATTTTTTATCGCGACCGCGCAGACGAATTACTTCTGAATCCTCACGATCCTTATCTCACTCTCCTCCACGTAGAGAGTACCCTGCCTCAAGGACAGAACAGCTGATAATTAATAATCCCACATCAGAAAATAATCCATCTACATCCAGAACAAATCAAAATCTTCCCGACGATCCTCAACATCGCTTAAACACATTAGCTCCTCGTGTAACTCATCAACTAAGTCCGAAAGACTATTTACAAGCAATTCCTCATTTTGACGGAACGCCGATGGGCTATGAAGCCGATGAATTTATTGTCCAATGTCGTCATGTCAAAGAATACATCCCTCCTTATTCGGAAAATGAAATTTTGATACTATTAATGGGCAGATTAAAGGGCGAACCACCGCGCCGGGCCTGTAAAGCTAAACTCAGAACCATTGACTCTCTCATTGAATTCATTCGTAATAATTTTGATTCACCCAAGACATATTACGTCGCAAGAGATGACATCAATAAATTACAACAAACACCACACGAAAAAATGAACATTTACATCGCGCGAGTACAAGAGTTGTTGACTGATTTAAAAGATTTACTACGTAACTCCGACATACCCGACAAAGACGCCGCCGCTCGAGTACTAAAATACGATATAATAAAGGCATTTGTCCGCGGCCTCCAACCAAAATATCTCATACACTTCACCACCAAATCATTTACCGACCTCGCGTCAGCTTTCGCCGAAGGACGTAGAGTTGAACAAGAATTATCAGAGTTTCCACAATTATATTTCAAAGGACGAGACTGTTATGCCATGCAAATGAATGAAATAACCGAATATAGACCTGAACCCTCTACAGAACGGCCATATTGCACATTTTGTTCTAGACCGGGGCATGTATTTGACAATTGTTTTAAACGAAGAGCTCAATTAGAGGGCAGAGAGGCGACAAGACCTCAGAGATTCCAACCAGAACCATTCACGTCCCCGAGTTACAATACATTTTGTAATTATTGCAAGCGCACCGGGCACACCATACAAGAATGTCGCACACGTACGCACAATAATCAAATGCGTTTATTCTATAACAATAATTTCCGTAATATTCAAGCGGGAAATGCCAATACGCCCCAGCGATCCAGCGCGACGACTGGGACCAGCGACAACGCGCCAGCTCAAACACAACAAACCAACCTTCCTTCTATCCAATAAATCGCATTTCCACTCATACACCGAAAATCTTTAATGCTGAATGTAAAATTTTGAATACTACGTCATATCAATCCCCATCGATTCTTATCAAAAGTAATATTCTCGAGAACGATCAAGGGTGTTTTTTAATCGATACCGGATCGCAATTGAACCTCGTCAAAATTAATCAAATCAAAAATTTAAGCGAAATCAACAATAGTATCGTATACGAATTAAATGGAGTATCTAACAAAGATAAGCCTATGACTCTATGAAAAATCAATCTAAAAATCAATAATATTCCAAATGAATTCCACGTTATACCCGAAGAATTCCCTTTAAAATATGCCGGTATAATCGGAACAGAATTTATGCATAAACACAATGCCATTATCGACTATGAAAAAAAATCTTTGATTGGTAATAATTTCATATATGATTTCCATGACCAAGAACGCGTTTTATTACCCGCCAGATGCAAAACATTAATGTTGATAAGACTATCTGAAAATAACTTAAAAGAAGGATATATCGAACAAATTAATTTACCGAAGGGAATTTACGCTGGAAAATCCATAGTTTCAAACAATAACGGAAGAGCTTATATTTTTGCCATCAACACGCGTGAGGATGACGTAACGATCGAAGTACCTGTTGTTCCACTATTCCCATTCGAAACTAGTGACGATGAGAATGAAAATGAATCAAAAAACACGATATCATCGACGATAAACGCACGGGACCGCGTAGAGAAACTAATAAATACACTTGACGTCAGTCATTCAAATAACGAAGAACGCCATGCCGTACATGGATTAATTACAGAATACGCTGATCTCTTTCATTTACCCGGGGAATCGTTGCGCTCGACTAATGCCATCTCTCATCGCATTATCACAAACGACGACGTGCCAGTTAACACCAGACAATATCGCTATCCTCTCTCTCAAAAAGAAGAGATAGAAAAACAAATACAAAACTTATTAAAGATGGAGATCATTCAACCTTCTGCATCACCATATAATTCTCCCTTGTGGATAGTTCCAAAAAAACCAGACGCTGAAGGTAATAAAAAGTGGAGATTAGTAATAGACTATAGAAAAATAAACGAAAAAACCATTGGAGACGCTTATCCACTCCCGTTAATTAGTGACATTCTTGACCAATTAGGAGGAGCAAAATATTTCTCAATTTTTGACTTAGCTTCCGGTTTCCATCAAATAGATATGAATAAAAACGACAAAGAAAAAACAGCTTTTACAACACCTCACGGCCACTATAAATTCAATAGAATGCCTTTTGGCTTAAAAAACGCCCCTGCCACCTTCCAAAGGTTGATGGATTTAGTCTTACGGGGGTTACAAGGCAACGAACTATTCGTATACCTAGACGATATCGTCATTTATGCACGATCTATTGAAGAGCACAATGCAAAATTCATTAAACTCGCGAATCGTTTGAGAGAAGCTAACTTAACCCTACAAACCGAAAAATGTCAGTTTCTCAGGATCGAAGTAAAATATCTTGGGCATGTCATTCGGAAAGACGGCGTGAAACCCGACCCACAAAAATTAGACGCCGTTAAAAATTTTCCGATTCCGAAAACACAAAAAAACGTGAAAGAATTTTTGGGATTAGCCGGTTATTATCGTCGGTTCATCCAAGACTTCGCCAATATCGCCAGGCCATTGTCGGATTTAACAAGTAAAAATAACAAATTCGAATGGAATTTCAAACATCAAACAGCTTTCGAAACGTTACGTGACAAATTATGTGAATCTCCTATACTCACCTACCCAGACTTCAATAACCCATTCGTGGTCACAACAGACGCATCGGGTTACGTCGTCGGTGCTGTTTTATCTCAAGGCGAGATAGGAGATGACTTACCAGTAGCATACGCGTCAAGAGTTATGAATAAAGCAGAAATGAATTATCAAACGACCGAGAAAGAAATGCTTGCCGTAATATTTGCATTAAAAACATTTCGACCGTACCTATATGGTAAACAATTCACTCTAGTAACTGATCACCGGCCACTGGTGTGGGTTAGTAATTTTAATGACCCCACGACACGAGTAATGAGATGGAGAGAACGCGTACGCGAATTCGACTTCAAAATTCAATATAAAGCCGGCCGAGTTAATACCAATGCCGACGCTCTATCGCGAAATCCAGTTACCAACATCGAACCCAAAGAATTATATATGATCAATGTCAAGTGGAAATCAAATGATCCACCGGAAGAAAATGATGGCGACAAAAAAAAACACCGTCACAAGATAATTTAGGCAATAATAACCAACCAGGGCCCTCGAACCTTAAAAGAAAACGAGGTAGACCCCGCAAAAATCCATATCCAATGCGAAAAGAAGTTTCCCAACACGGGTATTATCTAAGAGAAAGAAAACAAAAAAATTCTGAAATCAATGAACCACAATTACCTCCTCCGCATAAGAAGTTGAATAAAAGAAAACACAATTCAAGCGGGGAATATGATACGCGACCTTCGAATCCGCGGAGAACAATACGAAAGATCAAACGATCAAAAGTTAGAAGCGAATCTACAAGTAGTAGCGATGACGAGAACGACGAATCCTCTGATTCAGAAAACTCTATATTTTCACATGAGATGGACGTTAATCCTCGGATACTAAGTTATAAAATCAAAGAGAGAGAACGAAACAACACCGAATGTTCAAGTGAGTCAGACGCGAGCGTACCCTCCGAAGATTCTCACACTTCAAACGAAAGAAACGAAAACAATATGGATAACATAGAATCGAACAACAATAATAACGTCTTACTGCACTCACCTCCATACTCCACTGACAACATAACGAGAAAGAAATTTAGAATTATCAATTCTAGTAACGAAACACCTCACGAAAACATGAATGTCCCTTATGTGGGCACTCCTGAATATCCAGAGCCAGCACCTTTTGCAGCAACAAACGATCAATATGATTTATCTGACTACGATACCGCTGTCTCCGACGACGAACATAATCTCGAACACTCGAATATACAGAACGAAGACCTACCAGAATATCCAGAACCAACGTTTTTTACAAATAATCTTTATCAAAATCATAATCAACAAGAAAGAATAGAAATTCAAGGTCGAGCGAGTTCAACAGAACACGAAATTAACCCTAATAACATTATTATTGCAACAGCTGTCATTCATCCGGTCCCGGAAAGTGCTGATGAGCAACGTACTGACCCTGATCGTGGTAAACAAAGACCCGAAAGGAAACGCAAATATGATAAGGGTATTAGTGAGTCAATGACACGGTCAGCTGTTAATAAACGCACGAAGGAAGATACCCATGCCTCACTTGAAGACTTAAATGAAATCAGAGCCATCTCACCACTCACAATCACAACAAAGAATGTGCCGCGTCATACGCCACTCGCTAACGCTCACCGAATCCCCTCTCCAACTCAACCGCCGCATCGCAATTACATCAATGAATCGCTCAATGCAAATAAAGAAATACCAAGAAATGCGCCCGATAATTTAGCAACACGTAGCGGTAACAATAACTGTCCTCTAAGACAACTTAGTCCTCCAGTTCGAGGTCAAGAAAGACTTACAATTAGAAGAAACGAACAAATCCTCAGCAATATCAAGGAAATAACAGATAACATAGAAGCCCGGAAAGATAATTCAATTTGTTATCTATACACGGATGGCAGTCCCATGGACAATGCCGGGAGAATATTCATTGAAAAGGGTTGGCTACCACCACCTGCACCTGGGCTCAACTTTGACATGTCATGCATTAAAACTAACTTTTTAAGAAATAAAATAATTTTCGGGTTGGTCCTTGGAAGGAAAGATAAGTCAACTATTGAAGAAGACGATTTAGACCTCGCGTTAAAAAACCTGATAAAGAAAATGACAGAAATAAATGTAAAGACCGCAAGCGTTTCTCAAGGCATGAGTGAATTTCACCACTGCATCTGGCGTAAGATAAGAACGGCTTTGAGATTAAATTTAATAGAGAGCAATATCATAATCTCTATATGCAAAGAGGAAATCACAACACCTTCACGTAACCAAATCCCAAAAATAATAAAAGAAAACCATGAAACCCCGTTCGCTGGCAATAAAGGGGTGACTAAAACTTATAACCGCATTAGACAAAGTTATTTCTGGGAACGAATAAAGACTGACATAGAGAATTACATAAGAAAATGTGAAAGCTATCAGAGAAAAAAATTAGTTCGAATAAAAACCAAACAACCCATGGTATTAACAGACACGTCCATTGATGTATTTGATAAGGTAGCACTTGACATAGTAGGCCCACTAACCACATTGGAAAACGGCAATAGATACATTTTAACAATGCAAGACGATTTGTCTAAATTCTGTTTGGCAGCACCGATGAAACAAATTAATGCGGAAGCTGTAGCCAGAACATTCGTTGATCATTTTATAACACGATTCGGTTGACCCAAAGCTATATTGACAGACCAGGGTACAGGGTTCACGAGCACTTTAATGCGTCACGTAGCCAAATATTTCGGTATAAAACAGATAAAAACAACGTCATTTCATCCTCAATCCAATGGCGCGCTCGAACGTAGCCATCAAGTTTTGACAGATTATCTGAAGCATTACGTGAGTATAAACGATTGGGATCGGTGGTCACCCCATGCTATGTTCGCATACAATACAAGTAAACACGAAGCCACTCATTTTACACCACACGAAGTAGTATTCGGTCGACCAGCACGGATGCCGTCTCAATTTAAAAGCATAGATTCTCTAGGTACTTACGAAGACTACGTAATTGACCTTGCTTCCAGACTCAATGATATAAGAAATATCGCTCGAAAAAATCAAGAAAGAGCAAAAGAAACTTCCAAAGTTTATTACGACAGAAAATCAAATTCAATTCTATTTCAAGTAGGACAATTAGTTTTCATTTTAAAAAATATAAAGAAAGGAAAATTTGACGACAATTATATAGGACCATATCCCGTCACCGCTATATTTCCAGACAGACATAATATAGAAATAGAAAAGACAGAGAATACAAGACGAATAATTCATTGCAATCAAGCGAAGTTAGCTTACGTTGCAAATTGCAGTTCAACAACCGACTCAGATCACTCTACATAAAACACACACATCCATTCTATATTTTTTATCATTAAATAAAATTATACATGAACTAATACCAATAGAAACCTATATATATTGCGGTATTACAGGTGTCAGTCATGGGCGACTTAAAGTTCTACATCATATTCGTACTCATCATCAGAAACATTCGTCAAGGACAACAGATTATTGCATACGACTGCGGTGCCCCAGGCATGAACATGACCACTCACTCATTAAACAATATTCAAGAATGTAACATCCCTATCGCTAACCCTATAACCTCAAAAGTCCAAATCCAACTATTACAAACTTCCGAATATACTAGCGTCCACGTATACCAATGTAAAGTTGAAATACACCGCACAATATACCATTGCGGCATGCATTCACATATATCAATTGTATCAAACGGAGATATAGAATATTTAATGGAAATCTCCCAACCAAATTGTAAAGATATGCACAATACACATTCATTCAGACTCAATGATCATTATCACTCCGATCTTAACGCCAACACTACCACATCAAGACCAATTCAATTAGCCGGTAGAGTAGATAGTACAGGTAGTTGCAAGGGAGCCGCGTATTCCGATCAATACGGATCATGGGATGACGTCGTCGTCATCGGACAAATATTCGTGACTTTACAAGACTTTTATGCCAACATCAAAATCGAAAATAATGAACTGATCTTACACTCTGGAACGAGATGTCAATATAATACTGGAAAATGCATGGATATAAATAACGGTAACACGTATTGGGATTTAATAGAATTTTCAAAATGCGATTTCGATGGGTTCTCAGTAATCTACCAAGGTCCCGCCGATAGAACTCACGATGAAGCGAATAAGAGCATGGATCATAGAATCTACTCATTAACATCTTCAGATTATACTTTCGCATTACCCACCAATGGCATCTTCGAAGTATGTGGGTACAAGCTTGTTAAGACTGAACATCCTCGGCTCTTCATTGTAGACGTCACCATAACATCATTGATAACAAAAAAAATAGGAATCACATTACAAAATATGGACCGATTCACCTACGTTAATTCTAAATTTGTTTACCTGGCTCACTATCTAAAAAATCAAATCATTAATTTATATAATGACGTCATAATTCAACAGTGCGCGTTAGAACGAAAAGTATTGGGCAATGCACTATCGTTGGCTTCAATAGCCCCCGCTGAGTTCGCTTATCATCTCTTTAAAGGGCCGGGATATATCGCTCACATTGCTGGAGAAGTAGTTAGAGTTGCAAAATGCGTACCAGTCGAAGTCAAAATACGGAAAGTAGAACAATGCTTTCAAGAACTACCAGTGCACAGAGGCAATGACTCTTTATTTATGAAACCGACTACCCATGTACTAGTACACACATGCACACAAATCGAGTGTAATGGTATGCTCATGCCAATGTTCCACGTAAATAATGCATGGGTACAAGCAATGCCGCAAATAGCTCCCGCGACCCCACCCGAAGAAATAGCGCCTATCACAACCAAATCATGGAAGTTTATTGACCCAAACAATTTAATGGATTCAGGCGTATACACCACTGATGACCTGAAACGGTTAAGCGAGAATATAATGTTCCCCGTAGAAGAGCCGGATGTCTTACGTGCCATCGCCAGAGGTAGTACTGGTCACCAGAACGTTTATCAAGGAGTAAACCTAGAAATTATGATTACCTATGATAAATTACAAAGCAAATTCGAAGAAGCCATGGGAACCATGAAGAAAATAATCTACACTATAGGCCATGGGTCAACATTCGCTTTTGGCGTGTATATAATCATCAAAACATTCAAGTTCATTATCGACACAGTTATCCATGGCATAGCTTTGCATACCGTATTCGGATGGAGTTTTCATTTAATTGGTGCCGTATGGGACTCCGTGACACACCTACTCTTGCACATGAACAAACACAACAATAATAACAAGACAAACGACATCGAGATGGGAAATATAAACTACAGTGATAACAAAAATCGAATTACACCACACCTACAAATAGTGAATGAAAGAAGTGACAACATCCAAGACCTTACCCCGCGTGCACCTCCGCTATACTCCTTAAACCGTGACCGTTCCAAAAGCACAATATCACTCATACCCGACGACAATAACTTTCAACGACTCAGAACTCTTTTGACAGAAACTCACGCAAATACCGAAAACGAGTTCTAAACATATAATTCTTATATATATGTATATCAACATTTCACTCTCCCCACACTGCTGTCCAGCAAATGATAAATCTTTATAAACCATGGAAAAATAACTCAAGGACAAACTACTAAACCTCTCCCTCGCACTCGAACGACCATTTATCAGTAGTCCGTTTTATTCGGATATTCGTAATAACATTCGACAGACTAAAGTAGACCCATAATCTTCTCCTCCGCTTTGTGCCGCTGTCCGCAAACCCGTAGCTACACACAAACCGTCGCAACACACACACAGTACTAATACATACCTGCCGAATAAAACTCTCAAACGCTATAGTTATACTGTAGTGTACTAAATCATCATCAACCCCGAACAATATCTTTGACAACTAACAAATTTAACGGCTTCAATTTATCCAAAAAATAAAGCTACAATAACGGTGATAGCAGTTAATCGAGAATAAATAAATGAAATCGGAGAGGCAGACTAAGCTGTTTTATAATTCTAAGAATCAAATATTATATTAAAATACCCGTTAAATAAACTGTAGAATAATAGTTTGTAATAGCAAATAGTTGACCAGAATATCTATACATATTATTTTATTTCTTTCATTTTTCACAAAAAAAAAAAAAAAAAAAAAAAAAAATTGAGGTAGCGGTCCCTCAAATTTACGAAGGTAATAAAGTACAGTATGTATCTGAAAACTAAATTTTACAATAAGACTTGAACAAGTAAATAAGTGAACGAAAAGATAGGTAAATAATTGACTAAACTAATAGAGATAGGGAATTGATAACAACATATTTTTGAATAATATTTTCGTCTTTATTATATAGAATTATCTCCTCCTCTTTCCATCACCTTCTTCCTCCCCCTTCTTTTTTCTTCCTCTCTCCTCTCCCCTTACTCCTCTATATGCAAAATTCCACTCGTATAAGTGATGAATGGCTCCTGTCACATCCCATACGGGATCTCCCAAGTTTTCACAAGGGTGGTCCTCACCCCACCGTCCTAGATGCATCCACTGAATCCCCGCCCAATCGAAGAATAGATCGCCATCCAAACTCCCGTCACCCAACTCCCTCTCCAGAATGCCCGCTTCATGGCGCCTCCGCATTCTCAACTTCCGCACGAGTCGTATGAGAGGATCTCGTTCCAACTAAAGAAAAAATAAAAAAAACACACACATGAGAAATACGTTTTTTTTTTTGTTTTTTTGCATATCACACATATCACACATATCACAAATATTAATTATATTCGATAAAGTACTTACTAGCATTAAGTACTCGAAACGAGAAACACCGTTTTTTTTTGGAGACATCTTTTTTGTTCTACGATTGCGACTTCACACACCGAAATTCAATTTCAATCTGGACTAAGAAACGATCTCAAGCATCGCAAAGCCTATGGCCCGTATCGCTAAGGGATCATATTGCATCCCTACCTCGAAGAATTTCAGACCAAATGTTACAACTTAGTTGCAGCTATCGGACAAAGAACGGACACATGTATACAAACACTCACAAATTCGTCACACAAACACTAAATAAACACATTTCCATCTCAACCATCTACAAACTAATGCATAAGTATTTACTTATGTCACGCACTCCTCATCTCTTTCTCCTTCTTGTTTCGTGCAGCTATCCTCTCTTCATTCACACACATAACACAAACAGCTCTCAATTTCATCCTACAACCTTATGATTTTGAATTCTCTTCTGTATACACTCGACTCTCCCATGTCTCTTTAATTTGACCTTCAAATACACCTTTTATCATAAAGTATTTTAGAATAAATATAAAATTGTACAACATAGTTTGAGTTGCCGTCGCTATTTGAGTTTCTCTTTTTTTTTTTTTTTTTTCGCGGGACGCTCGAGTCTTGGGGAGGGAGGTGTTAGGTCGCATGCGACCTTCCCGCTTTCCCCCTCCCGTAACTCCAATCATTCATTTATAATTCGTCGCTCTGCAACCGCACCTCAGAATATGTTATTAATAATTTGATTGTAATTATAATTATTACTATTTCTTATTAGCTAATAAGTCAATATTTTTATGTCCCGTGGGAAACGCTTCTATCCTCCTTCCCACTGGAAACCTAAGTCCTTTGTCAGCAGTACATCTTATGAATGCTGCAACTAAAATGCTGAGTAAGACGTTTACTGTAAAGACGCATCAACTTACCTTATAAATTTTCCCATCTTCTTTCCATACTTATAATTTTACGTTTAGTCAGTCTTGATTTTCGCTTCAGCTCGTCAACATCTTATTTGACCAGTAACGATTTCGAACTCAAAAAGCATTTTCTTAATAAATCTTTGTGAAAAAATCAATAATCACTCATGTTTTCAATCGATTAAATAAATAAGCTCAAAAGTTGATCAGTTACAATTTGTCAAATAGATTTAAATTAAGAATAAGATCGTGCGAGTGAGTTAATAAGTGCAAGGTTGTGAACGAAGTGAATCATGAACAAAAACTGTTCAAGACTCTATTAATTAATCAATAAACCAATGTTATAGTCGTAAAGTTTCAAGTTGTCTTAAACAAATAAATTACAAGTTAAATATATTTGTGAATTCATATCTTTTCAAATAAAAAACACTAATTCACCTCTACCATCCTATACATTTCAGCCACGCATAGTGGCGGCGACAATGATCCCTTACCTTTGATAAAAATTTTGAAGCTTGTTATTAAGTCCAAAAAATACATCCAGGACGTAACAATATATATAAACATTTACAATAATGTATCGTGTTATTTCATCTAAAGATGGGTTTGTATAGAATGATATAAATATCATATGACATATACATATGAATATTTTTAATTTTATTCACGAAAAATAATTGTTTTTGATTATATGGTTTTATTTTATTACTATACGCATAAATTATGATTATTAAAAACAGACAGCTCTTCACATTCGTTATCGTTCCCTCAATAAATGATAATGACAAATAATATTTTTTTTATATCAATAACATATATCATCAAGTTCATTGGTATACACATATGAGCTTATACAAAGATATAGTTTTATTTCATATTTCAGATAGATTATTTCATAGAGTGAGAAATATCATATAGAATATATAAATGAATATATTGTAACGTTCTTCCGTCTGACTGTCGGCTGACAGATACCCTCGGTGATAATGCCGTTAGACTCAGCCGAATTCCAAGGTTCGTGACTGGGTGAGGGTGAAAGAAACGTTGACAAATTTACTGGATTCGTTTCGAATTCTACCAGTATATTTTGGCAGAATACTTTTATTTATACTCTTACAAAACTTGCAATCCCGTGTCGTACAATTATTTCGTTGTTTCCTCGTCGTACAATACTTTCTTTCTTCGTAGCCGGATTTTTGACACGAAATGCCCCTTAAAACTAGTACAATATTTCTACCATAACCCGATACGCGTACAATATTTCGACGATACGGTTCGCGGGAGAGAGATCAAGGACACCTCAGCTTAGAGCCAGCTGTCGGTGCCACGGGCAGGAATACTAGGACGGGCAAAAAGTGCTTCAGCTTAGAGCCAGCTGTCGGCACCCTGGATAAGGACGGAAGGATACCTTCGCCTACTGCGAGCGAAAGGTATCTCGGTAGGAAGCAGGATCGTCTCCTCAGCTTAGTGCCAGCTGTCAGAGTCGTACAGGTACACGTGCTGCCGTCTACTGCGGTCAGCGAACACGTGGCGGATACGGGAAGGTACGGGATAATGTGAGAATACTGCGTCCTCACAATGAAACTGATGAAACTATAGTTCTCAAAAGAACTGTTGGTTTTGAGCTCTGAGAAGAGCTATTCGGCGTAAGCGATGAAATTCAGCTCTCAAAAGAGCTATTGGTTCTAGAGTTCTGAGAAGAACTATTTTCCCACGTTGATTGCTTCTGGATACTGGATACTGGTCACTGGAGACTGGTCACTGGACTGGTGTTGCTCGTACTGAGCAACCGGTGAAGACTGAGCTCTACGAGCTCGTGCGGTGGCTTATGTAGCCGCGGCGGGCCTTCCCACTCCGCGGCGTTCGTTGCGCAAACGCGGACTGCGCATCTCCCACTGCCTTGCGGCGTGCAGTGGGAGATTCTCGGTACTGGCGTGGTAGTGGGACTCTCCGGTTCCCCCACTCGGTCGGACGGTCGCTCGGACTGCTACGGGCGCGGGTTCGATCCCGGCCCGTATATATATATTTATTTTTTTCTTTTTCCTTCTAATAAATATTATAAAAATAAATGGAATAAAATGTTCCCCAGTAGCATTGTCGGCACCCGTGCATTATTTCACGGGCACCAACTAGCTATGGGGATTTTGCTGTTCGTGTGCGACCTAGGTCGTCACAATATATCATTTAATTTATAAAAAGTGGTTGTTCTTCATTATTTATTTGTTTAACTATTCGCGTGAATAATAATAATTAATAGACTCTTTAAATTATTTATAATTTCCACTCCATGATTCATAATGGGAAATAATTTTTTTAAGTTCAATAATATGATCAATATCATTTGTATATATATGTATATATAAGCTGCGTTTATGAATGTATGAGCTGTTTTTTTTCATGTTAGGTATTTATAGGATGATGCATATCAGCTGTTACGTCCTGGATGTAATTTGGACGTGGAGACGAGTTTTAAAATATTTAATTTTTAATGGGATCGTTGCCGGCCACTGCTATGCGCAGCTGAAGTGCAAGGATGTTGAAAGTGAATGAGAATGTTTTATTTTCGAGAACAATAATGAACTTTATTTGTATTTTTGAAGTGAAACTTCTTAATCGACTTCGGGAATGAAAAGCGTTAAATATTCAACAATGGGTATTTGGTATTCAACAATGGGTATTTGGTATTCAACAATGGGTATTTGGTATTCAACAATATATATATATATTGTGACGTCACAAAATCTATATATATATATATATATATATATATATATATATATATTGTGACGTCACAAAATCTATTAAAAATATGAAATCATTTAAAATATATAATCTTTGTTTTTATATTTTATTATGTGAAGTTTCACTTCATCTGCGCGTAGGGACTTCACGCATCATTTGTTTTTATTGATAAAATGACTTAAATTATTACACAAGAGTAGATAAACAAGGCGGGTTCTGGGACAAACCCGTCGGTAACTTGCATTGGCCCCTACCTTACCGACAGTTTCATAGTAGGTCCCAATCTGTTTTATCATCAGGTCGAAAAAGTCGATATCTGTATTATCCACTAAGCGACGTTTCTCGTGGTGTGGAATTTTTTATCGATATCGATGATAGTACTATAGTATGAGTTTCTTTGTTGCGACATTGGGGAAATGGATAACTGTACGTTTCTCTATGATTGAACTGTAGTTTCGCTGTTGAGTGGGTGGGGGAAATTCAAATGAATAAGTTTTTATTCATAATATATATGAAATATTTTTTTCCTACAAATATGAAAGAATAAATAAAAAAAAAATGATAAACAAATGAAATGAATCGAAAAATGAAGAAAAAGTAAATAATCATATAAATAAACAAATGATGCGTGAAGTCCCTACGCGCAGATGAAGTGAAACTTCACATAATAAAATATAAAAACAAAGATTATATATTTTAAATGATTTCATATTTTTAATAGATTTTGTGACGTCACAATATATATATATATATATATATATATATATATATTGTTGAATACCAAATACCCATTGTTGAATATTTAACGCTTTTCATTCCCGAAGTCGATTAAGAAGTTTCACTTCAATAATTGTATGAGTCACTGTATAAATAGTCATATAGATAAGCATATGAATAATTGTATAAATAAAAAATATGTAGATAAATAAATATGTGTGTAGGGAGAGGGGGCTATCCAATAAAAGTTCAAAAAATTTTTTTTTCAGAGCTACTCTGTGTACCGCAATATCTGATAGAAGACATAAAGAGAAGTTGTAGTGTGAAAATAAAAAAGTTATCATGGATACACCAGATACATTGCTCACCGAAGAAGTACGCATGTCAATACATGAAGATTATATGTTTCAAAAACATTCTCATAATGAACAATTAAATACTGAATTGAAGTGCAATCATGATATAAGTGACTTATATAACAATGCAATGTGGTGCAAGCATCCACTAACCAATCAACTGAAATATGATTGTGGTGTGGATACGTCTTGTTCCAAGTGTGAATATATCCATGATTATTTCGGTATAATTGTGGGCATGACTTGCAATATGTCGGAGAAAGCAAAAGACTTGATGATGACACTATACCATATGAAACGTCATATTGAAGGAAATCCATTCTCTGATGACACTCGTAATGCTGTAATGGATGGTAAGACCCCTGCGACTGAAGAATATTCGATTGCGAAAGCATCCTTCACTCAAGAAATGGATGTCTCTATAATTCAAGACCTAGTATATAGTATGATCCATGAATCGAATAGTATTTTCATGGTATCAGAGCAATTAAAACAATTTATAATTGATAGAAAATGAAAAAAGGTGTTTGAATAAAAATTACAGTTTGATTTATACAATGCTATTTTCTTTATTTCGATCCTTTCAACATTGATTACATAATACAAATTCAATAAGTATATTTTGTGACAGGAAAAATTGTCAACCTTCCCTATAACGCTCGAATACCGTTCTCGGGCGTCAATCGTCGAAATAAATTATAAAATTGTCAAAATCATATTTCGTCATTAGTTCACATAAATGACAATGTAAATTTGAACAAGCTAAATTCATTGTTAACGTCGAAAAAATTATGACACAGTTCCTGGCTGGCTATATGAAACAAATAAAAGTAAAACGATATTAATAATTCGGCAATTATCGCCGAGAATAAAATATTTCTAGAGGACATAAAACGACACCATGAGTGCGAGGGAGAAGTTCATCCCAAGGCAGAGTCCAATGCCCAAGACAAGGATAGAGGATGCCTAACGAAAACTGCAACAGTCAACGCACCAACTTGTCAACACGTGAGGATCACGTGGTCCTGAGACAAAGGGACAATGGGCCTACGAACGAGCGTTAGACGAAAATCAAATCACTTCTGCTCTACGAGTCACACTGTAAAGTCGACGCCCGAAAACTATATTCGCGTATAATTATAAAATATAAAATTGTTAAAATACAAAACTCTTTATATAAAAGTATCGTCGAAATATTAGACGAAATATAATACAATCATCGTCTAGGAATAAATAACCAAAGGAAAAATTGTCGAAATCAAATAAAAGGCAATAATAATTAATATTGGAAATTTGGAAATCATTGAAATAATAAATAATAAGCCAAGCCATTGTAAAATCTATCAAACTGTAAGTCAAAATCTTATTTAAATTTACATTACTGTCTCAACCATTGAGAATCAATTAAATTTATTTATTATTAAAAGTTAATTAATTTTTATATAAACTTGTATGTGAAAATTTATTTCATCTATATTAACTGTCCAAAAAGTGTAATTGTCTTCGTGTAATATTCGTTACAAATAACCGTGCATCGTCAATACTAATAATCATTCGATAATTCATAAATTATTATAAAATTTAATATTATTAAAATTACATTAACTTAACGGGTCGTCCGGCGGTATCTACCCTCAGATCGACAAAAGCTAGTCGAAATTGAAATTAAATAAATAATCGTCAAAATAAGTAAGTTTGAAAGTTTATTGATTCTTCGACAAAATCAATTGGCGTCCAAAATAATAAAATTTATAAAATAAAAAAATACATTTTCACCCATGAAACCTGGCAGCCATTGACCCAGGCCGCGCCAGGAGGAATTTTAAATAAAATAAAATTTAACTTAATAAATAAAATTCCTATTTCAATTTATTTATTATATAGATTTCATTCAGGTGTATACTCTAATTGAATAGACATTTCTTCTCAATCATCACACCAACGTTCGTACAGAACCACTGATGGGTTTATATTCGATGATGCGATCATGTAAGATCAAGCAATATGCTGAAGTTTGAGCTGGAAATGGATTGATTGACTCGAACTCAATTCTAACATCTACAGGTCCAGATTTGATATTTTCATTTTGCTTAGAACAGTCAATAACTATGAGTGGAGCGTGCGTTGCATATTTGCTTTTTGTCACTATTGGATCAGTATCTTTCCCATAATATGACGATTGAAAATTTGTATACATATCATATAATATGGCATATTGATTGCGTGAAAAGTCTATATTTAAATTTCCATATGGATAGGATTGTGAATTCAAGAAAACTTTAATATCTCTCAAATCACAGTGATCAAATTGACTACAATTTTTATATTTATTATTTTTGCGTCCAGTTTGAAATCCTAATATGATGTACCGTGGTTTTTCCAGTTGTGTTGTAGTTTTGACAACCCAAACATTTTTCGTGGATGTTGGAAGTAGTGGGTACTCATACAATTCCCACGTACGAAAACTCATGGAAATGGGTGGATCCTTGGCAATATAATTGAGTAGTTGAATTTTTTGTGTATCGGAGACTTTGATATATGGTATCAACCATTCAATCTTCTGGAGATTCAATATAACATCTTCATTTGCTATTTGTATGATAGCATTCAAATCTGTATTTGCCCTTGTGAGAATTAATTCATGCTTTGCATTCACAATAATTTTTCGATAATCTTCAGCAAATCCCAACAATAAATTGAGTGGGATAGATATATCAAAATAGCCTTGATCATCAATTATTTTATCACCATCTTCATGCAACCATCCTGCATTTTCCAACAGATAACTTTTCTCACATTGATATGATGTATATCCTTTCATCAATGTTGTCACACCCACATTTTTGCTTCGATCAATTTCAACACCATTCAATTCATAACGTATTTCTTCAAATAGATGACATATAGCCATATTCACCAGAGATGTAGTTGCAACTGCAGTGTGAGCGTCATTATTTTTCGTCAATCTCCCACAGATGTGTAATGAGCTTTTGCTTGGTAATAAACACAAATCTTGATGTTGCACCGCTATACGAAGTTCATCATTATTATTGAAGGTTGCTGATGCAAATGGTTGATGACCATGAATTTCATAATGTGCAATAGATTCATCGAAGATAATGGCTTTGTTTATTGCTAAGATTTTCTCCATGGTAATAGACATACGAAGCAGAAACAGCGGAATTTTATTGTTCCCCACGTATTTTCAGACCGAGACTCTTCAATAGTAGGATGTTCCGATGTGTTAGTACTCCGCTTGGTTACGACGACTGATGGGTTTTCGACATGTCACTACACTTTTATAATCACCACCATATACTGTTGATGGATTCACCACTGCTTCCTCCTCCTCTGTATTATACACTATACCCATCACTTCATCGACTTTAAATGTAATCTTATTGTTATCACTTCTCCACGAAAATTCACTAATTGTCCATCTTGATCAACAATTCGTAGTTGCAAATGATGTATTGTCTGAACGGTGATTGGCATGTGAATGACGTGTGATGGCACTTCTATGATCTTATATCCTGGTGGAACCACTGGGAAAAATTCATGAATTGTATGCACTCGCTGCCCATTAATGTATGCCCCTGTATTTATATTACACTCAACGCGAAGTGCATTGACTTTAAGTATAGACACTGGTAAGTCAGATTTATGAATAGAGCCTGGTTCAAGTGTACGTGGCTTGAATCCTAGTAATCGTCCAATGGAATCCTCAGGAATAAAATTTATAGGAACATTACACTGAATCTCACAACACAATTCATTATTATTAGGTTTAAGTGAAAATGATATGTTTGGTAGTGTTTTCTGTATATAACTCTCAATATCTTCGATTTCATAGCTACCAGTTGGAATGATTGTTGCATTTTCACCTCCAACTATGTCAAATTTGTTGTTGGTTTCATCAATATTAGGGATGGCATTGAAAGTTAACAATTCAATAAGCCCCAATACATATGTTTTACTTGATGAGAGTTCAATTGGTGGAAAGTATTGAGCCTCGAGAATGGAGGATCTCCCCGACAGCGTCAATGTCAATGAATCATCCATGACTGATATTCAATCTCAATATGGATATACATTTATAGCTGTTTAGTTAAAAATTTCAAGCATAAATGTCCACATATCACCGTGTTATAGTCTTGATATTTCTTATAGTTATATTTCACCCTACCAACATCGAGATATTTCATAAGATCTTGAGGTGGTTGTAAATTACCAAAGCTGTCAAAATATGTCACATCATTGTGTTTCTTCTCATATGCCACCCAATGTGTACCTGGGCCATCTCTATCATCTAGATTCACTATTGCCGTCTCAAATTTTCGTGGACCATTCATTGGTAAATTATTTCGCATGAAGACACCACGAAAATGCGGAATTTTCATGATATGAGCATATTTTACAAGATCAGCGTCAGTTAAAGCTCGATGTGGTAGGTCTACATGTTTTTTGTCGGTCGCAAGTACAGACCTGAACCCTGCTTATATGGCTTCAAATACATTCCTTTACCCACTATAATATCCTCTATTTTAATATTGTGTCGTTTTCTTTCTTCCAATTCACGTTTCGCTGCAGCTGCATCATTTACTGCTTTTGCTATACCAGCAGCACCACCCGCTAAACTCCCAACAGCACTGAGTCCAGCAAACATGGGTATGAGAAATGGTAGAACACCACCTATTCTCGATGGGATTGGTAATATGCGTGATGATAAGCGTACTTTACTCGACCCACCAGCTTTCTCGACAGCAGTACGCGCACCATTCAACGCAGATTTAACCATGTCACGATCACCAGAGTGCATAGATTTTTTTGCCTCATTTACTATTTGTTTGAATGATATCATGGGATTTTTTATCATTTTTTTCACATTCCTTTTCACACGCTTCTTCCTCCTCACCATGCCTGCACCAAGTTTCGATTTCACATTCATGATTTTATTTACACTCCAAGCTACGGCTTTTTCACCAATGCTCGCGTCTTAAGCATGAATACGTTCCCAAGCTTCCTTTGCAAGTACTCTATCAGCTTTATTTCTCTCGATAATATTATTTGGATATTTTGCATAAGCAATATCGTGATCTTTGCATGCAGTATCAAGAGAGTTGATTCCAGGATCTCCACGCGCTAATCTTTTTGATAATTTTGTACCCGGTCCACAGTATTGGTAACCTGGAACGTGTAGCTCTATCGGAAGTTTGTTGATTATATTGTTCACAAGACCATCACCGCAAACACCATACCCAGACATCTGACTGCATGAATAGTTATACAACAACTGTCGAAAGTTTGTCAATCGTTTAGCTTTTATATCTAATGTCATCAAACATATAAAAGGTATTACAAATATTCATAAATAGTTAGTTGTAATCACAATGACGCGAGAGAAACAACCAACTAAGGTTAAATTTCATAAACAAACAACAACATTACCAATTGCGAATTTTGATGAACAAATTCCTCATAATAAAAACATGAAAAAGCGTCATGGGAATCTATTACCTAACACTATACGAGCCATTTTTTGTGGTCCATCGAATTGTGACAAGACCAACGCACTCTTGGCACTAATTACTCATTCTAATGGTTTGAGATTTGAGAATGTTTATCTCTATTCAAAGTCGCTCAATCAACCGAAATATAGATACTTGGAGAATGTATTGAAGCATGCTGAAGACATTGGATATTTTCCATTCAGTGATAACGCGGTGGTAGTCAAACCGGAAGATGCTAAACCCAATTCCATTATGATTTTCGATGATGTTGCGTGTGAGAAGCAAGATAGCATCAGAGCTTTCTTTTGCATGGGTCGACATAGAGATGTTGACTCGTTTTATCTCAGTCAAACTTATACACGCATCCCCAAACATCTAGTACGTGATAATGCAAACTTGATGGTGTTATTCAGACAAGATGAAATGAATTTGAAGCACATATATGATGATCATGTGAATACAGATATGACTTATACTCAGTTTAGAGATTTGTGTTTAGCATGTTGGAATAATGATCGGTATGGGTTTGTAGTTGTTGACAAAGATAGTGAAGTGAATTCGGGGAGATATAGAAAGGGATTTGATTGTTACATTAGTATAAATTGACATGAAAATACAATGATGTTCACAGTGTTATTGTAAACTTGCATGCTTCAACATGGCGAGTGTGAAAGGGGGAAAAAAAAATCTGAAAGAACAGGACTTACTGAGTCAAATAGTGAAAGCAAGCGATATGATTCGACAAAAGCATAGAATGATAAAATCTGGTAGAGATACATCAGAACGAGCGATGAATGAAGTTTTTAAACCCATAGTGACACCTCTAGAGAAATTGATATCAACATCCACGGGAATAAAACAAGATATAAAAAATGAATTGGCTGATATTCATATGAAAAAAGAAGAAGCTGAGAATGATCAGTCGTTTGCAACAGCTCAATATGATTGTGATCAGTCATTTGCAACAGCTCAAGATGATGATGATAAAGATAATTATGGTGATGATAGCATGAAAAAGGATGTCGAATTGAATGAAAATATCGAATCATTCGTGCCTGCTGAAATACAATCTGTTAGTTCACCCCTCAAACAATATGAGGATGATGATTTAATCAAAACATACATGAAGACGCACTTAGAGCAAAAAACTGCAAATAGGTTAAGTGTACGCAAAATGAGTGACAATAGGTTGATGATGGGTGATTCACCCATAGATTACTCGAATGATGCTGTAAATGTTGCAAATAAAAGTTATCCTCAAACTCCTGGATTGTTAGAATTGCTATTCAAGAAAACACTAAATGATGCAATCATAAGTGATAGCGATAAAAAAGATTTCATGGAAATGGTCAATTCAACTCATACACTTCATAAACATTATGATCCTAATAAAAGTCTCATATCAGACAGAAGCGTAAAATATCAAAATTATATTGCAAACTATATAGTACCACCACCACCACCACCATCATCATCATCATCATCATCGGTATATAAAAGAAAAACTAGATCTGGTAAAGCATTACCCTACTACAAAGTTGCAGAGAAGAGGATACAAGCAATTGATTATGTATATTGGCATGATCCAAATGAGCTTGTTGACCGTCTTCGTTTGCTATTAGCATCCCAAGCAGCGGGCAATACAAGTCATACAAATGAAATAATCTCTATTATTGAAGAATTGCGAGAAGCTAGAATTATTTATTAAGCAATGTATCAATACCTCTTCATTCATTTGTGTGACAACTACCACGAAGTAATGACAGGATGAGTGTAGACATATTTGGACGGAAATTCAAAAAAAGTGCTGAACAAAATAGCCGAGGACCATCTGGTTATCGGATTCAAAGTCACAGCTGATAATCAATATGATATAAATGGGAAGAGACTTTGCAATTTAGCTAAACCTGAGGATGCAAGTGATGCCGTGCCTCTCGGTACAATGATATCAATTATAAATTCCGAAGTAGAAAAGATTCATCATGATTTAACAAAAGTACATTCTGATATGAATCTTCAAGATCTTCATATGCGTAAAACGTTAAGACGACAACGTGAACTCATTCAAAACGAGTTGCAGAAACAATCTGAGACCATTAATCATCTAACAGTTCAATTGAGTGCACATCAACGAGACGAATTGTAGATATGAATAAAAAGGAAACATTGGTGAATGAGTTACATAAACCTGCCCGGGTGAATTACACACGACGTCATGTTCAGATGAGGGGATTGGATGAAACATGGCAAGCAGATCTTGTTGACATGTCTGCCTATGCAACCAACAACAATGGCAATAAATACTTGCTAACCGTCATAGACATCTTTTCAAATTTGCTTGGGCTGTACCTATTAAAACGAAAAATGGTAAAGATGTTACGAAAGCGATGAATTCTATCTTGGATACTGGTCGAGCACCGAAAAAATTACATGTTGATCAGGGTAAAGAATTTTACAATAAAGAATTCAAGTCACTAATGAAACAACATGATATTAAACTATATTCAACATACAGTAATTTGAAGGCTTCTATATGTGAACGTTTCAATCGAACCTTAAAGAATAAAATGTGGAAACAGTTCAGTTTGCGTGGGTCATATAAATGGATTGATATATTATCAAACTTAATTATAACATATAATAACACTAAACATCGAACAATTAAAATGAACCCCAAGGATGTTACAACGCTAAATGAAAAAATATTGCATCGAACTGTATACAAGCAACATCAAATAGTGGGAAAACAACAAAGAAAATTCAAAATTGGTGACAAAGTTCGAGTGAGCAAATATAAACATTTATTTGAAAAGGGATACACACCAAATTGGACCACATAAATTTTCAGCATTGATAAAATATTGAATACAACCCCTTCAACATATAAACTTATTGATTATCAGGATCAAAGAATCGATGGATGCTTCTACGAAGACGAACTCAGCAAAGTTAAATATCCAAATGTTTATCTTGTTGAAAGAATACTACGTAAACGTGGTGATAAATGTTATGTAAAGTGGTAAGGTTTCGATAATACACATAATAGTTGGATAAATAAAAAAGAATTATAAAACGAAACATATATTTGTGTTCTACATAATTTTAGTAAACAAAACAAATTTTTATGTATACTATTTACATTGTATCCATCTCATTAACGTGAATATTACTATTATAATAACCCCATGGTAGTGTATCAGTTGTTTGATTGGATACTATGCGCTCATCATCATTACTATTTAATGCTAGTTTTCGTTGACGAATAGTCGACATTGCATGATTTTTACTTTTTATTAAATATTGCTCTATTACCACATTTTCATTCTGGAATAGACATTGCTTATAATCATCAAATGTGATCGCGCGTAGTGCACAATTTTTCACACCTTTAGCTTTCTTTTTATCCTCATCGTCATCCTGTACTTTGAATGTGTACAGTTTAGCACGTAATCCAACGAATTCTGTCATTATTCTACCATTATTTTCATCTTTCATGAGTCCTAAAACTTTCTTATTCTTAAGTGGGATATCATAATTGTTGACAACAGGATAATCACTCGTATCAAATTTGTCTATATCACGCTTCATTATTTCATATACATCAGGATTGATTAATTCATATATTAGACTATCAGTATCAGTATACAATAATTTCGACTTATTATTAGGGAATACATTCTTTATATAATTATAATGGAAATAATATATGAATGTTTTCGAAATATCAAGAATCGCAAAACCAATGTAGATGGGTTTGATAAACTTAACTTTAACACGCTGCATCTCAATAATAACCATGTTTTCTTCAAAAGTTATGCAGCTATGAAAATTTGGTTTACTTATATATGCTCTTGCACCATATCTACCATCCCATTGGGTTATCAATTTTACATCTTTATGTTTGCGAACATTCTCCATGGTTTTACCAAATACTGCATTATTCATCAGCTTGAAAAAATTTTTCTCAAATTCATTTTTTGATTTTTTACGCAAGTCTGTATTCAAGTCAATATATTTTTTTAACCATGGTGCCTGTTGAAACTCTAGTACCCTATATACATTCTCAATTTTCATGCCTAAACTCAAACATTGCTTCAAGTTTTTATAATGAATGATATATTTGTTTTTAGGTAAGAGTGTTGTTACTAATTTCATACATTTCCCCGTTGGCGGTATGAAATGTTGAGGGCATAATGGTAAATCACGATGTAACTCATGCAGTTCTCTTGGATATTTTAAATCAACTTCAAAGATATATCCTATTGATGAATCGTTGGGGATATTGAGTATTTGTTCAACACTCATTGATTTATTCAACCATTTGAATCCGCCATATGGTAAATAATCACTCATAGCTGCCCCATATAAATTATTTACATCGAAATACATAAGATATGATTGCTCTTTGGTTGGATTGTAACTGTCTCCCATATATTTATTATTTGCTTTTGCATAGCGATTCGAGCATTGCGCTACACCACCTCTAATACCTTTCTCGATATACAATAACATCTCTGGATCTGTGAAAAGCTCTAGTTCTACACCTGTATATTTGAGCATTGCATCAAAAGCAAAACCTGGTGCTGTATAATAATGTGATGGATCTAGATTATATGTTACGAAGCAATTACGACGGAAATTTTCAAAGATGTCAGCTAAATGTAATACATCTGTTTTGAAATATAAATCGGAATATTCACCTAATGTCTGTATATTGAATTTACTCCAAATCACTTTTGCATGTTCATAATTTTCCTCGGAAATTTCACTTTGATTCAACTTTGAATAAAATATGTCTTTTCCCGGTAAATGTTTCTCATCAAGCTTCATCCATCTATCGATATATTCATATGGAAATACACCCTTTTTTGTAACCAATTTAAATTGTTTATCATCATTGTAAAACTTGCGAGTGATTAATTTATCATTATCATCCAGATAATTTGCTAATTTATCAATACCACTCGCCATGAATCTCAATGAGTCAATGAATCGTAGAGATATTTTTGTGTCATGAACTTTTTTATTGAATGAAATATATTTTTCTTTATTTATTGGTAAGAGACTTACCTTACCAGGGTAACTTTTAGCTATACTCTCAATTATGAAATGTGAATCATAACCACTTAAATTGTGAAATACAATTGGTAAATAGTATGGTTTTGTATATTTCATATTCCAATTATCATGTGCTGCACCACGATATCTACCAGTGAAATGACAATGATCTCGATGTTTTGCATCAATTTGAGTGAATGGTTTTTCACAAATATGACGAATAACTGCATTCTCAAATTCATATTTTTGTTTTTCCGTTAATGATATCATCGGTACAATTCTACTGTAATTATTATTTATTTCATGTGCTAAAGATTCTAATTGATGAATGAACCATTGAATACATTCATCATTACGCATTAATTTAAACTGGGATAATTTATCATTATATGAGCAATGTAAATAGAATGCAACACTATGTGGAATATGTGTTTGTGATACATTTGTTTCTTCTAAAATACACTCTAAGTCTGCATAAACAACGAATGGTACAGATTCTTTATATTTGTAATGACTGAACGATAAAAATTTTTCTTTTTCTCTTGGCAATATTACACGAAGTGTTTTATTCATACTAAGGCAATCTGACTTATGATTATTATATGAGTATAATTCTTGAAAATGACATAAGCATCTATCACAAATGTATATCTTCCCTTTATGTTCTGATATTTGACTTGAGACTAATCGCGAAAGATTATGTATCCATGCAAAATGATATATTTTATTCGACTCAAAGTTATTATTATCAATATCCATACTAGTATCAACCATCAATAAATGAATAGTTGGCTTATCACTATCATTATTACTTATATGATATGGAACGATGATTTTTTGTTTATTCTCATACTCGATGCCATACACATTTATTGATAGATCATTCATTACCTCAAATTTTGGTACATCACACAATGCCATAGGGAAAGTTAAACCCTCAAATTTAAGACCTGCTTCAGTGAAATGTTGATATGATGATGTTCTAGCTACATTACCCATTAAATTTTTTGCTTCTCTTGCATATTTATCATTATCTTCTACATTAAATTTTTTTCTTCCCTGTAGAGCTGCCACAATACACCATAGGAAACAAAATTCATCGTTGTTCTTTATGTTTATCACAGCTTTCTTCAACTGAATAAATTTTGGGAGATCAATGTATGTTGATAGTCCTCCTTGTAAGGCTACATATTTATTAATATTCACTACCAAGTTCACAACTTCATTCATTGTCCATCCTGAATCACCTTCTTCAAATTCTTCCACTTTTGCTAATAAAGTATCATTAACATACTTTGAATACCAATCATAAATATTAGTTGATTGAAGAATCAATTCATTTGATGTGAAATATTTTATTTCTTCATATGTTCTAGATTCTTTATAATTTTCATATTTGCATGCCAATATTACATTTGATTTAACATTCGTTTGCATTTCTCTTATTCTCATTATGAAAATCTCCCTCGCATCTAACAGAAATTCATGTAGATCAATGTGGTTAATGTTTGTTATAACACCAGTTCTTATACGACCATTAAATGCTGATGGTAATTCATCCCACTTAAGATTCTTAACATCATTATCATTCCCACTATCGATTTGAATATTATCACCAACAATATGCTGCCCTTTGATTATCTTCTGTCTTGCAGCTTCATTGAATTTTCTACATAATGAAAATAAATGTGAACTTACAGCTTGCAATTGATTCTTTTCACCAATAGTTAGTTTTTGCATTCGCAATTTTTTTTTCAAACATTTTATATTCTGTGCCCCAATTTTTTGCCACTTGCGAATCTGTATATCACATTCTGTACCAATATTCATTGATAAACAAACTTTATGTGCCTCTTCCATCAATTTTATGAGTTGGTTATAATGCTTCTTTCGCTCCTCTGACTGCTTCTTTCGATCCTCCGACCGCTGTTGATCACTCATTATTTTTTTTTTTTTTTTTTTTTTTTTTCTAGTTTGAAAACACTCGTGAATACACTCTTGAGATTTTTAAGAACTCTGAATGATTAACTATATTTCAAGTCAATCTTTTTGTAATAAGGATGAAAATAAAATAGAAAAAAAGTGTGGGCGTGGTTGTTCTAAGTTTGGTGAAATGAAATGACGTCAGCTTTGTAAATAATCAAATGACAAACAAAACAGGATCAAACAGGAATGTTTTTGAAACAAAATAATGATAACTCGATACATGCATGAATATATAAGAAATTTTTTTTTAAGAATTCGAAGTGTTGGGGTGGTTATTTCTAAGAATTCAAAGAGGGGGTGGATATGCAGGGATAAAGAAATTGTAGCGTTTCCTATCAGGGATGGGGCGGGATGGCTCAACAAAAAAAAACGGTGTGACGATATCATCTGTGGTGGGGATCCAATCCAAATGATGCATGTGGTTGGAAAATAGTTGTAGTGGTTATACTGATTGTGTGAACCAATGATATGATGGATATTGCTAGATAAACACTGGTGGGGGATTGTGTACATATAGAGAAAACTCTTAGAGAGATGTCAATTCAAATTATCTGCTCATAAGGTGTGAAATTATACTCAATCTATAATCTATATCAAAAATGAGTTTCGTTAAATTAAATGAAGTTTGCCGAACGGAGAATTTTCTACCTTCAAAGTCATGGAAAGAATTGGAGGCTGGAACAAACTATATAGTGTCTGAAATCGAAATTGTTAAAACGAGATTTGGTGAAAAAATTGTTGTAACCATAAATGGTGAATTCACCGTATTTTTACCAACAAGAATAGTAACATATTTACTGAATGATCGAGAACAATATGAATTATTGGAAGATGCATCTAACAATGGGAAGCTTAGAATGCATTATATTGGTGGTAAATATGGACAATGTGAATTCATTCAATGATCATACTTTCATAATAATGTAGATGAAAGGGAAATTGAAATATGTAATATCTATCAATGTCTACAACTATCTTATTCAATGCATTGATCATTTAAGATGAGAATGAAAAATTTTTTCTTGTATGTCATTATATTGATGGAATTTTACTTTTTGATATAATAAATAAATAAATTGAAAACATAATATTCTTTTATAATCATTTTATTCAGAAATTATCATCATCATCATCATCATCATCGTCATAATCATTTAAACTAATGCCACTATCATCATCCACACTCACATCATTTTCATCATCCTCATTGAAATTTATATTATTGTCATTAATTAAATCGTAATAATCAAAGTCATTATTAATGATGTTATTATTGATATCATCATCATCATCATCATCATCATCATTATCATCATTATGTCCCGCAACACAATAAACACCATCCACATTTCTGAATATGTTTGGACCCCACATATCCTCCTCATACTCCATTGCCAGAGGTGGAAAGTATCCAACATGCTCCGGACGATGATCATCTTCTTCACGCAATCTTCGGAACCACCACATTTGATTCTGATGGTCGATTACAACGATGGTTGCCAGACCATTCTTTGTGATTACTGCTCCATTTGTTGCCCCCCATATTTGCATATATGTGAGCACATCACTAATAATGTCAATCATCCAATCTAAGTTATTTTCACCTACGTACCATTCTCGTGGTACATGAATTGTGTAATTAAGTTGACAATATTCCATCCTGAAATATATCATTATACAACTATAAAAATTTTTATATAATTTTAATACATATTATTCAGAGAAAACTCACTTGTTGGCACTATTGTTTATGATGTTGATGTAGCCACTGATGCTCTTGCATGTGAAATGATAAATATTCTTCATACCACTAATTTTTCATTTTGGGCGGAACTTATAATATGCAACGAGTAATTTCTAAGTATTAAAACGTTATCTTAACGCTGGACCGTTTCGCCACCAAACTCTCGATTTTTTCTATAACTTTTATGGCACCTCTCTTCAATAGATTAGTAGCATGTTTTTTCTTGGATTATAAGAGTAAATATATACATCTTTATATCCTTTCTTAAGTTAAATAATATATTCCACAACTCATGTGAAAAATTATTTTCTTTGTGTTATATGAGAAAAAAAAAATATATCATCCATTTAATGAAGAGTGAAATATGATTGGAACTAATATAAAATTCCAGATCATGTTGAGAAACAATGAATATGAAAAAATTATTTTATAGGATAAACAAATGAACGTAATTGGTACGTGTTAGATGAATAATATTTCAACTATAAAGAATACCTGCAATGCTGAAATTATCTCTGAACACTTATACTAAATATCCAATAGTGGAATAGTTATAGTAAATAATTTATTCGATTATTCAATTTTTGTATGCAAACATTTTCAATTTATTATCGAAATTATTAACAATTTTTTTTTACATAATATACAATCTTTGAAGAATGAAGTGTCATCGGAGGATTCATCATAATCAGTGGCAATAGGTTGATAATGTTTTATGACATCGTTGATAATGTTTTATGATATGGTTGGTAAGCATTAATGTCCTCATCCTGTTATAATAATACTGGTTATCTCAGATATTATTATTTATTTTGCTGGGGACATATTTAAGAATAAATTCTTCGGAAAAATATGCGATGTGTCTCCACATTCATATCTTCGATTCGCTCCTCAAGATGATAAAAAAGTCTCTAATGATTTACCTATTGAGGGGTGCTGAATTTTTTTTTTTTCTGTCTTCCATCCAACGCTTCAAATATATAACATTAGCGTGGGCACAGTGATGGAAAAATCCAGATTCTGGGTATTTGTGATATTCACAGTTTTGCATTCCATGATTTTTCAATGATGGACATTGGAAACTCTCTAGATCGATAACTGTTTTCCCCATATGCCCAATAATACTTGATAACCATTGCTTTTTCTCAACTCCTTTCACATACACATGATCAACATCTTTCAATAGAATCTCGAGAACATTGTTGAGCTGATCATATGGTACATCACCAGTATCCCATGATAGTCCATCATAATTACGTATCAACCATGAATTTATTGCTTGATACTGCTTCGATGATTCACCCCACAAGCATGGTGGTTTGAATAGTATGTGTGTAACTTCAATAGTTTCTTCAACATTGATACTGTGTACTAGAATACTTGCTAGTTCTTTCACAATAAATTGATTGCTCTGATGTTTGAAGCCTTGAATATCCAGAATAATCACCATTCTTCAAATTTCATGAAAACTTTTTGAAATTCATGAAATCTTTTTCAAATTTCTCAAAACTTTTTTAAATTTTTGAAAACTTTTTCAAACTTTTTCAAATTTCTCAAAACTTTTTCAAATTTATAAAAACTTTTCAAAACTTTTTTATATTTTCAAAAACTTTTTCTTAAACTTTCGGAGATTTATGGAAAACTTTTCAAAACTTTTCCAAAATTCTCAAAACTTTTTCAAATTTATAAAAACTTTTCAAAACTTTTTTAAATTTTTAAAAACTTTTTCTAAACTTTCGGATATTTATGGAAAACTTTTCAAAACTTTCCCAAATTTTTGAAAACTTTTCCTAAACTTTTTTGCAAATTTATAAAAACTTTTCCAAACTTTTTCATAAAAAAAATATTTTTCCACATGCAAAATTTCGTTGGTAAAAACTCTTGATTCTTCTTCATCAAGATTTTTCTAGAACTTGATGATGAATGCGTCAAATGTTCACTGATCTATCATGAAGAAACACATCAAATTTATATTGGTGTGCATCCATTTTTCGACCTTTTATTGGATAGCCCCCTCTCCCTACACACATATTTATTTATCTACATATTTTTTATTCATACAATTATTCATATGCTTATCTTTATGACTATTTATACAGTGACTCATACAATTATTTATATGATTATTTACTTTTTCTTCATTTATTGATTCATTTCTTTTGTTCATCATTTTTTTTTATTTATTCTTTCATATTTGTAGGAAAAAAATATTTCATATATATTATGGATGAAAACTCATTCATTTGAATTTCCCCCACCCACTCAACAGTGAAAATACAGTTCAATCATAGAGAAACGTACAGTTATCCATTTCCCCAATGTCGCAACAAAGAAACTCATACTATAGTACTATCATCGATATCGATAAAAAATTCCACACCACGAGAAACGTCGCTTAGTGGATAATACAGATATCGACTTTTTCGACCAAATGATAAAACAGATTGGGACCTACTATGAAACTGTCGGTAAGGTAGGGGTCAATGCAAGTTACCGACAGGTTTGTCCCAGAACCCGCCTTGTGTATCTACTAATGTACCATATGACCAGCTCAACAATGTTCTCGAGATTCTATTGAAAGATGTTGATCATGTGTATGTGAAAGGAGTTGAGAAAAAGCAATGGTTATCAAGTATTATTGGGCATATGGGGAAAACAGTTATCGATCTAGAGAGTTTCGAATGTCCATCATTGAAAAATCATGGAATGCAAAACTGTGAATATCACAAATACCCAGAATCTGGATTTTTCTATCACTGTGCCCACGCTAATGTTATATATTTGAAGCATTGGATGGAAGACAGAAAAAAAAAAAATTCAGCACCCCTCAATAGGTTAATCATTAGAGACTTTTTTATCATCTTGAGGAGCGAATCGAAGATATGAATGTGGGAACACATCGCATATTTTTCCGAAGAATTTATTCTTAAATATGTTCCCAGCAAAATAAATAATAATATCTGAGATAACCAGTATTATTATAACAGGATGAGGACATTAATGCTTACCAACCATATCATAAAATATTATCAACGATGTCATAAAACATTATCAACCTATTGCCACTGATTATGATGAATCCTCCGATGACATTTCATTCTTCAAAGATTGTATATTATGTAAAAAAAAAAATTGTTGATAATTTCGATAATAAATTGAAAATGTTTGCATACAAAAATTGAATAATCAAATAAATTATTTACTATAATTATTCCACTATTGGGTATTTAGTATAAGTGTTCAGAGATAATTTCAGCATTGCAGGTATTCTTTATAGTTGAAATATTATTCATCTAACACGTACCACTTACGTTCATTTGTTTATCCTATAAAATAATTTTTTCATATTCATTGTTTTTCAACATGATCTGGAATTTCATATTAGTTCCAATCATATTTCACTCTTCATTAAATGGATGATATATTTTTTTTTCTCATATAACACAAAGAAAATAATTTTTTCCATGAATTGTGGAATATATTATTTAACTTAAGAAACGATATAAAGATGTATATATTTACTCTTATAATCCAAGAAAAAACATGCTACTAATCTATTGATGAGAGGTGTCATAAAAGTTATAGAAAAAATCGAGAGGTTGGTGGCGAAACGGTCCAGCGTTAAGATAACGTTTTAATACTTGGAAATTATTCGTTGCATATTATAAGTTCTGCCCAAAATGAAAAATTAGTGGTATGAAGAATATTTATCATTTCACATGCAAGAGCATTAGTGGCTACATCAACACCATAAACAATAGTGTCAACAAGTGAGTTTTCTCTGAATAATATGTATTAAAATTATATAAAAATTGTTATATAGTTGTATAATGATATATTTCAGGATGGAATATTTTCAACTTAATTACACAATTCATGTACCACGAGAATGGTACGTAGGTGAAAATAACTTAGATTGGATGATTGACATTATATGTGATGTGCTCACATATATGCAAATATGGGGGGCAACAAATGGAGCAGTAATCACAAGGAATGGTCTGGCAACCATCGTTGTGATCGACCATCAGAATCAGATGTGGTGGTTCCGAAGATTGCGTGAAGAAGATGATCATCGTCCGGAGCATGTTGGATACTTTCCACCTCTGGCAATGGTGTATGAGGAGGATATGTGGGGTCCAATCATATTCAGAAATGTGGATGGTGTTTATTGTGTTGCGGGAAATGATGTTGATAATGATGATGATGATGATGATGATGATGATGATGATGATGATGATGATGATGATATCAATAATAACATCATTAATAATGACTTTGATTATTACGATTTAATTAATGACAATAATATAAATTTCAATGAGGATGATGAAAATGATGTGAGTGTAGATGATGATAGTGGCATTAGTTTAAATGATTATGACGATGATGATGATGATGATGATGATAATTTCTGAATAAAATGATTATAAAAGAATATTATGTTTTCAATTTATTTATTTATTATATCAAAAATAAAATTCCATCAATATAATGACATACAAGAAAAAATTTTTCATTCTCATCTTAAATGATTAATGCATTGAATAAGATAGTTGTAGACATTGATAGATATCACTTATTTCAATTTCCCTTTCATCTACATTATTATGAAAGTATGATCATTGAATGAATTCACATTGTCCATATTTACCACCAATATAATGCATTCTAAGCTTCCCATTGTGAGATGCATCTTCCAATAATTCATATTGTTCTCGATCATTCAGTAAATATGTTACTATTCTTGTTGGTAAAAATACGGTGAATTCACCATTTATGGTTACAACAATTTTTTCACCAAATCTCGTTTTAACAATTTTGATTTCAGACACTATATAGTTTTTTCCAGCCTCCAATTCTTTCCATGACTTTGAAGGTAGAAAATTCTCCGTTCGGAAAACTTCATTTAATTTAACGAAACTTATTTTTGATATAGATTATAGATTGAGTATAATTTCACACCTTATGAGCAAATAATTTGAATTGACATCTTTCTAAGAGTTTTCTCTATATGTACACGATCCCCCACCAGTGTTTGTCTAGCAATATCCATCATATCATTGGTTCACACAATCAGTAAAACCACTACAACTATTTTTCAACCACATGCATCATTTGGATTGGATCCCCACCACAGATGATATCGTCACACCTTTTTTTTTTTTTTTTTGTTGAGCCATCCCGCCCCATCCATGATACGAAACGTTACAATTTCTTTATCCCAGCATATCCACCCCCTCTTTGAATTCTTAGGTATATCCACCCCAACACTTCGAATTCTTAGAAAAAATTTCTTATCTATTCATGCATGTATCGAGTTATCATTATTTTGTTTCAAAAACATTCCTGTTTGATCCTGTTTTGTTTGTCATTTGATTATTTACAAAGCTGACGTCATTTCATTTCACCAAATTTAGAACAACCACGCCCACACTTTTTTTCTATTTTTTTCATCCTTATTACAAAAAGATTGACTTGAAATATAGTTAATCATTCAGAGTTCTTAAAAATCTCAAGAGTGTATTCACGAGTGTCTCCAAACTAGAAAAAAAAAATGAGTGATCAACAGCGGTCGGAGGATAGAAAGAAGCAGTCAGAGGAGCGAAAGAAGCATTATAACCAACTCATAAAATTGATGGAAGAGGCTAAAAATTGGGGCACAGAATATAAAATGTTTGAAAAAAAATTTGGGAATGCAAAAACTAACTATTGGTGAAAAGAATCAATTGCAAGCTGTAAGTTCACATTTATTTTCATTATGTAGAAAATTTAATGAAGCTGCAAGACAGAAGATAATCAAAGGGCAGCATATTGTTGGTGGTAATATTCAAATCGATAGTGGGAATGATAATGATGTTAAGAATCTTAAGTGGGATGAATTACCATCAGCATTTAATGGTCGTATAAGAACTGGTGTTATAACAAACATTAACCACATTGATCTACATGAATTTCTCTTGGATGCGAGGGAGATTTTCATAATGAAAATAAGAGAAATGCAAACGAATGTTAAATCAAATGTAATATTGGCATGCAAATATGAAAATTATAAAGAATCTAGAACATATGAAGAAATAAAATATTTCACATCAAATGAATTGATTCTTCAATCAACTAATATTTATGATTGGTATTCAAAGTATGTTAATGATACTTTATTAGCAAAAGTGGAAGAATTTGAAGAAGGTGATTCAGGATGGACAATGAATGAAGTTGTGAACTTGGTAGTGAATATTAATAAATATGTAGCCTTACAAGGAGGACTATCAACATACATTGATCTCCCAAAATTTATTCAGTTGAAGAAAGCTGTGATAAACATAAAGAACAACGATGAATTTTGTTTCCTATGGTGTATTGTGGCAGCTCTACAGGGAAGAAAAAAATTTAATGTAGAAGATAATGATAAATATGCAAGAGAAGCAAAAAATTCAATGGGTAATGTAGCTAGAACATCATCATATCAACATTTCACTGAAGCAGGTCTTAAATTTGAGGGTTTAACTTTCCCTATGGCATTGTGTGATGTACCAAAATTTGAGGTAATGAATGATCTATCAATAAATGTGTATGGCATCGAGTATGAGAATAAACAAAAAATCATCGTTCCATATCATATAAGTAATAATGATAGTGATAAGCCAACTATTCATTTATTGATGGTTGATACTAGTATGGATATTGATAATAATAACTTTGAGTCGAATAAAATATATCATTTTGCATGGATACATAATCTTTCGCGATTAGTCTCAAGTCAAATATCAGAACATAAAGGGAAGATATACATTTGTGATAGATGCTTATGTCATTTTCAAGAATTATACTCATATAATAATCATAAGTCAGATTGCCTTAGTATGAATAAAACACTTCGTGTAATATTGCCAAGAGAAAAAGAAAAATTTTTATCATTCAGTCATTACAAATATAAAGAATCTGTACCATTCGTTGTTTATGCAGACTTAGAGTGTATTTTAGAAGAAACAAATGTATCACAAACACATATTCCACATAGTGTTGCATTCTATTTACATTGCTCATATAATGATAAATTATCCCAGTTTAAATTAATGCGTAGTGATGAATGTATTCAATGGTTCATTGATCAATTCGAATCTTTAGCACATGAAATAAATAATATTTACAGTAGAATTGTACCGATGATATCATTAACGGAAAAACAAAAATATGAATTTGAGAATGCAGTTATTTGTCATATTTGTGAAAAACCATTCACTCAAATTGATGCAAAACATCGAGATCATTGTCATTTCACTGGTAGATATCGTGCAGCACATGATAATTGTAATATGAAACATACAAAACCATACTATTTACCAATTGTATTTCACAATTTAAGTGGTTATGATTCACATTTCATAATTGAGAGTATAGCTAAAAGTTACCCTGGTAAGGTAAGTCTCTTACCAATAAATAAAGAAAAATATATTTCATTCACTAAAAAAGTTCATGACACAAAAATATCTCTACGATTCATTGACTCATTGAGATTCATGGCAAGTGGTATTGATAAATTAGCAAATTATCTGGATGATAATGATAAATTAATCACTCGCAAATTTTACAATGATGATAAACAATTTAAATTGATTACAAAAAAGGGTGTATTTCCATATGAATATATCGATAGATGGATGAAGCTTGATGAGAAACATTTACCGGGAAAAGACAAATTTTATTCAAAGTTGAATCAAAGTGAAATTTCCGAGGAAAATTATGAACATGCAAAAGTGATTTGGAGTAAATTCAATATACAGACATTAGGTGAATATTCCGATTTATATCTCAAAACAGATGTATTACTTTTAGCTGACATCTTTGAAAATTTCCGTCGTAATTGCTTCGTAACATATAATCTAGATCCATTACATTATAATACAGCACCAGGTTTTGCTTTTGATGCAATACTCAAATATACAGGTGTAGAACTAGAGCTTTTCACAGATCCAGAGATGTTATTGTATATCGAGAAAGGCATTAGAGGTGGTGTAGCGCAATGCTCGAATCGCTATGCAAAAGCAAATAATGAATATATGGGAGACAGTTACAATCCAACCAAAGAGCAATCATATCTTATGTATTTCGATGTTAATAATTTATATGGGGCAGCTATGAGTGATTATTTACCATATGGCGGATTCAAATGGTTGAATAAATCAATGAGTGTTGAACAAATACTCAATATCCCCAACGATTCATCAATAGGATATATCTCTGAAGTTGATTTGTAATATCCAAGAGAACTGCATGAGTTACATCGTGATTTACCATTATGCCCTCAACATTTCATACCGCCAACGGGGAAATGTATGAAATTAGTAACAACACTCTTACCTAAAAACAAATATATTATTCATTATAAAAACTTGAAGCAATGTTTGAGTTTAGGCATGAAAATTGAGAATGTATATAGGATACTAGAGTTTCAACAGGCACCATGGTTAAAAAAATATATTGACTTGAATACAGACTTTCGTAAAAAATCAAAAAATGAATTTGAGAAAAATTTTTTCAAGCTGATGAATAATGCTGTATTTGGTAAAACCATGGAGAATGTTCGCAAACATGAAGATGTAAAATTGATAACCCAATGGGATGGTAGATATGGTGCAAGAGCATATATAAGTAAACCAAATTTTCATAGCTGCATAAATTTTGAAGAAAACATGTTTATTATTGAGATGCAGCGTGTTAAAGTTAAGTTTATCAAACCCATTTACATTGGTTTTGCGATTCTTGATATTTCGAAAACATTCATATATGATTTCCATTATAATTATAATAAAGAATGTATTCCCTAATAATAAGTCGAAATTATTGTATACTGATACTGATAGTCTAATATATGAATTAATCAATCCTGATGTATATGAAATAATGAAGCGTGATATAGACAAATTTGATACGAGTGATTATCCTGTTGTCAACAATTATGATATCCCACTTAATAATAAGAAAGTTTTAGGACTCATGAAGGATGAAAATAATGGTAGAATATTGACAGAATTCGTTGGATTACGTGCTAAACTGTACACATTCAAAGTACAGGATGACGATGAGGATAAAAAGAAAGCTAAAGGTGTGAAATATTGTGCACTACGCGCGATCACATTTGATGATTATAAGCAATGTCTATTCCAGAATGAAAATGTAGTAATAGAGCAATATTTAATAAAAAGTAAAAATCATGCAGTGTCGACTATTCGTCAACGAAAACTAGCATTAAATAGTAATGATGATAAGCGCATAGTATCCAATCAAACAACTGATACACTACCATGGGTTATTATAATAGTAATATTCACGTTAATGAGATGGATACAATGTAAATAGTATACATAATAATTTGTTTTGTTTAATAAAATTATGTAGAATACAAATATATTTTTTGTTTTATAATTCTTTTTTATTTATCCAACTATTATGTGTATTATCGAAACCTAACCATTTTACATAACATTTATCACCACGTTTACGTAGTATTCTTTCAACAAGATAAACATTTGGATATGTAATTTAATAATAAATCTAATCTCCACTACAGCTTACAAGGGATGCCACCTTCGTGTACCTATTTAATTATATATAAGTAAATAGGACAAGGATATTTAACGACCACGGAGGAAATCGTTTAATGTATTTTAATATGCAAAATAATAATATTACTTTATTGACTTATTAATAGTTGGTGAAAATCAAATGAAGAATAGTATTTAAATAATAACAATATTCTTGCGTGAATTGTGATTCAGCGCTTGACGCAAATATTTAAACAAACAAAAGAAATTATATTATTAATTCTTATTTATAAAGGCTGGGTTCCCAACACAAACCAGTAAACAACTGATCTGGAAATCAGCTCATTAATTTTTAATCTCTCTCTTATTCTTAACAATATATTTTATTCTATAAAGACCAGGAATTTGGCGCAATGTGAAAACAAAATGGACGCCCGCTGAACAAGGCGAGCGGCACGTGGCAACGGACACAAAAGTTATTATCGTTAATTATACTCACAAAGATTTGTCCAAAATGTGTATGATGCAACTCGACAACAATCTCAGCTTCTCTTACAATTTTCCACACACACACTTTTTTCACACTCAGTAAATAATTTAATTATTTAGATAAATATCTTTTCTCGCAAAATTAGGCACACGTCTAATTGATTCGCTTTCCAAATTCCAAGTGACACCTCATTGCTTTCTTTTTCGTTTTATTATCTCGTTCCGTCGAGTTATTTTTCACCACTTCGCTGGGTGTCGTTCCAGGAAGTGCTGCCACCTTGGGCTATTTGGTGCAATGATATTATCGACTACGCGCCAAGCGTATCGATCAGCGGATTGCTGGACATCACGTACATTCTATTTGACTTAGAATCATCGTGATACATTGTGATCATTCATTTCTTTCAGCTTGTAGCGTGTGAGTCAGTGCACAATCTACATAATCTTCTTCTATTTATTTCTACATTCATTCATTTATTCAAATCTACACTCATTCATTTATTCAAATCTACACTCATTCATTTATTTAATTATTCTACATTCTATCTTATCGACAATTTGTGTCAACTGTGTCCGTCGCCCGTTTCAGCGAGCGTCATATTAAAGTAATAAGAAAATTTACTCGTGACTATACAAAATCGTCACAGTATGTACATATAAAAATATAAAACTTACTTTGTGATATTTTTTTTGCCCTTTCTGCTGTATCTCCGAGGAGCTAGACGAATTCTTTTCGTATCTGAACTCCACGTTTGACGTTTTCGATACATGATGAGTTTATATTTTTTCACTTTTTTACTAAATCACTAGAATAATTGTGAATACTTGAATTTTATATGATGACTTGAACAAATAATGTGCACAATATCTAGAATAGAATTCGTATTGTTAACCAATATCTAATTCAATAACGTAAAGTCAAAATTAAACTTTCCACTGTAATCACACATATATCATGAATAAAAAGAATATACATTATATAATGCACTCGTTAAACAAAATAATAATTTTCATAAAGATCAATAGCTGCGTATATGTATCACGAAAACTTTGCAGCTTTTTCCGGTAGAAAAATTTTCTTATTTTCACTTCACATATAAATTAGATTTTTTATTTACTACTGAAATATTATCATACGCACAATTACAATTGTGATATTAATCATCCACTCACAATCATGAATATAATTTAATATATAAAACGATATTTCACAGTTATAGAATAACTTGTGCGCAATGTTGCGTCCTACTATGCTTGAATCATAACAAGAAAGTGATACATTATGCACATTTTCTGTCACTCATCAGACAAAGCAGTAGTTGCTTACACCCCGCTACATCAAAATATAAGGAATGAACCGTCAAAAAACAAAGAAACTTCGAATTTTGTGCAGATTATAATAACGCCCATCGATAAATGGCGCTACATGTGAGAATAAATGGAATTAATCGGTGATGAAAATGAATAATAATGAATACAATCAATATCAATAAGTAATTAATTTTTTTATTAATCATATTCAACTACTAATTATATTTCCTGCGCGTAGTTAAAGAAAACAAAAATAACGAACAATTTTTTTTCATAAAAAAATGATAAATTATACATATGTGGCGGTACCAGTCACCCAGTCTGCGCAGCAGATGACTGCAGTACCTACACACCAACAACGAGTACTGCTTCCAGCCATAGTGCGACGTTCCGAACGATCAGAGGAACAGGCACGCCGCCCACGGAAACAAGTATTGAGAGTGAGATTTGAGGAGTAGCTCTCTCTGCCGCCAGCCCTCAACGAAGCAACACCAGACGTGTAGAGCTCCGCTAAAGTCGCTGACTTGCTCTGCCTTACCGCGTGTTAACTACTTACTGACTTTTTACTGTATCATACCGCGAATAAAATAAATATTTGTTGAACCAAATCCTCCGCATCACGTATAATTAATATTTATAGTCGAAATACCTATACATATATATGATATTCATTATTTTGTAAATATCGTTTTATTTTATTCATACAAATTCATTATGTATAAAAATTATAATTATGATTGACATAATGAATTCTTTATTTTTACTGACAATTTAAATACATGCTGTTGGGTGAATGGAAATATAATGGAGGAAGTGGGAGGAGAGCGCCTTGGGAAATACTGATAATTCATGAATGAATAAATTGATGTGCAATGATGAACGAAAAAAATATGAATACATCAAATGAGACGTTTATAAAAAAAGCTTAGGAAACTTTTGCCAACGGTTTTTCATTTTTAATAAAAAAATATTTTTCATTAATTAATAATAAATAAATGGAGGAAAGCATAATTGATGATTTTATATTTCATTGAATGATGTTAATTCATCATTACATAATAAAAATTCAAATGTTCCACTAATTTATAAATTATTAAATTTGTATGTTCATATATAACCAATGTAAAATTGTACATTTGATTGCATAATTGAATGAATATATAATTAAATGTAAGAAAACTAATGTATAAATATTGTTTGAGAATGACACCTCTGTCAGCAATTATTAATACTGGCGCCATCTCTGACTAAGCGACGGCCACAACTATGCGCCCTTCTTTTGGGACTGCATGCATGCAACTAGTGCGGCATGCAATTTAGTATCACTACGCCTGTCGTCTCGTTTACTGTCTCCGCGCTAATTGTTTCGGCAAATTCAGAGAAATTCAATTGAGTCTATCGTTGTGTCTACTATTTTTTTTGTGTGATAATAACTGTTCTTACTATAATTGATTACACTTATTGACTGCTCGTGAATATAATTTGACTACACACATACAGCAATTACGCCTTTTTCGTGGATTTACGACCCACGAGTCGTGCATAATTGTGCCGGTATTTCAGCACTACTGACTATTCTTGACAACAATTCAATAATTCAACGACTGAGCTCACATCATTTTTCAGAATTGCGGCCTTACAACCCGTAATCAATTAATACTCTAACGTGACTATAATCACGACATTTGTCTTGACGCCACCACAATTTACACATAAGTTCGCTCACTAGACATTCATTTTTAATTTATAACGTGTATATTATTGTGTGCTTTATTTAATATATATGACATTAACATTACCAGTGTGTATACAGTTCTTTAACTACCTGAAAAACATTCATACTTCTGAAATCACTCAAACAAATATTCTATATTGAATTGAGAATAACGATTGTAATTGTTCTGTATTTACATGCTCAATTATTCCTGTGTCAACCGAAAGCTGGGATTCCTGTTCCGGTTTTGTATACTCCTCCCAGTTGTATTTGCTTGTGTGAGAAATCGTTTCAATTATTTGTTTATTTTTCAAATACTCCGAGTTGCATGTATTGTAGTACAGGTATACATATAATAATGATACAACGCATGTCAATAAATGGAGCATATATAGATATGGTATTCATCTATACGTTTATTTATGTTGCAAATAAATGAATACTGTTGCGCGCTGAATTGTATAAGATTCATAGATTTATACATTGCTTGCATTTTTCAAAGTATGATGATTTACAACTAGAATTATGACACAAATTCAAAACACATTAAAATCACATAAACTCCGGTCCTCATCAGACAGTCCAACGACGTAACACATTAGGTCCATTCATTTGGGATAATCCCTGTCTATTGAGAATAATTATTGTGAATGTTGTATTATTTCAGTTATAATGGATATTTTATAATTTATTGGGCTATTAATAGCCCTCTTCAAGGTCAACTTTTTACCTATTCCAATCTTGTTGAATGGTTTTAACCAACGATAATTCAAATTTCAATGTCGACGCCCAATTGTCTATTTTTTGTGCCCACCCTCATGTACAGTTTAACGATAATTTTTCCTAAGGGTACTTCTTGAACAGTCAGTATCACGACAACTCTCACACAGTCTCTCTCGCGACCAAGAACACGGTCTGAATTAGTATATAGTATTATATGCAGCTTGTTACCATTCTCAGCACATTCTCTCTCATATAAGAAAAAACAATTCAATAAATTCAATTGCAAGTGTATAATTTCATAAAACCAATTTCATACGAATAATATCAATCATTCAAGTTTAATAGTTAATATTGTGTTAACTCTAAATTCATCAATTGTATTAAGTGATTTAAATAAATAGGTTTAATATAGTAAATTATATTAAAATACGTCTAGTGTGTGTATCAATTAATGGAGAGGAGGATTTACGCCCTTCCTCTCGATTATTCCAATCGTAAATCACCATACGAAACAAATACTATCTGAATTTAGTTAACATTTAAAAAAAAAGGTATTTCAATACTTGACATATGATCATTAGTATTTAAATGTGTCAATAAAAAAAAGTTAACTATCAGGGTTTGAACCTACGAACATTGTTTTAGAATGCAAGTGCTATACCTTCACGCTACTAAACATGTTTCATTGAATAAAAAATATATTATACAAGGATCGTGTATATGGGAGTATATGTATCGAATTATTATTTGAATATTGTTTAAATTTTATCAAGAGGTAGCTGATTCATGAAAATTAATAAAAAAAATCAATCATTATACATTCAAAGACATCAACGAGTGAGGCATTTTATTATTTTTCCGTCACTCATCCTCAAAAGTCATTGTCTACATCATTAGCAAATAATGCAGCTAACACAGTCGCGCACGCTTGCGTGAGTAAATCCATCACTTTCCTCCGTGCTGTGTTTTGTGGCTTCAAACTGGCATAGCTGAGAGTCCTCATACACGCGTACTGTACATGCGATGCCTGGGGTGCCATGAAACGTTGTTGGTTGCTGGGTCGAGCTCTAGATATGATGGTAGTGACATCTGTTAGAGAAAAAATAACTAAAAATCACAGCAAAATGATGCAAATCTTTTGTAACAAATAACGCATTATTCACGAGGAATTATGCGATTATTTTATGATTTTCAGCTTCAGGATGAAAAATACTGTGAGGCTATGCTTTTAGAATTTGCAAAAAACTCCTGTATTCGCTTCAATTTGCTTTTTTTCATGGAATTGGGGCCCGCGAGATTCAAATAATGAATCTCCCTAATTACTTACGTAAATAAAATGCCCATTATCAATATTATCAAAATTCGGAAAGCATAGCCCCACATAGAATATTTTTATCTTTAATTCAAATAGAAAATTTATTGAATTACTACTTTGGTGTAGCTGTTATTTGTTCACAAAATTTCAATGTAAAAACATCGAAAAAGCGCCCCCTACAATTCAGTTCTGCCGGCCCTTAACTTCACTTCGAGATTGGTACTCCATGTGTGCAGAGCGTGAATGACCGAAAAATATATAAGAACGATTGTAATGGAAATAAATTCAAGGAGAAATTGAGAGCCTAATTGAACATTGTCAAGGAAAATAAATATATTATCAAGATAATTGATATCAAGGAATCGATAGAGTGGTTGAATTGGAAAAATACTAATAAATTCGCCGGATTGCAAGGTAAAGATATTTGAGATAATATATTGATACGTGTCGCCATTGTCCGGCCACGTGGTGATAAAAATTAGTTCAGTAATTGCTTCATATTATATTTCTTTTGGCGCAGCAATGACCGTCTCAAGTCAAGTAAATAATAAATAAGAAAATTTAACATTATCATAAGATTTGTAAAATCGAGAAAAGAGTATAAAATTAAGTAAAAGGATTAATGTAAGGGTTTGTATACTCATCGCGAATCACACGCATCTAATTGGGACACTAAACCGAAATTATATGTAAAAATTGTTTAAGAGGACAGTAATTCAAATAAGTATAAATAATTCACTAAAAAATTATTAAGAAATAATTAACCGGAATAATATTTAAATACGGCCCTTAGAAAAGGCTATAATATTATTCTACATTGAAGAGTGCATAAGTTTTGCGCTAGAAGTGAAAATTATTAAGCGAGTCAAAAGATTATGTTATATTGTTTTCATTATTATATTATTTTGTTTTTCATAGTTATCAATTATTTTGCTTCTTTATTAAATCGAAAATAATAGCAAAAAGTGTGTGTCGAAATAATTTGTCCTGAATATTAGTATAATAATTAACCTATTTTGTTTGACTCATTTGGAATCTAGCGCTGGGATAACATTGGCCATTAGAATTACCCCAGGATTCTATTGAGTATTTTAATCTGGGGTGGCATCCTTTGTTTTGAGAGTAAGAGAACGAGAGAAAATAAAACAAAAAGAGTAACACATTTGTGACGGTAAGTCTGGGAAAAATTGAATATCCGGATTCTAACCTTTCTTAGGAAAGGCAGCTGTCATAATATAAATTCCGAAACAATTTGCTGATCTTTTACATATTTCATCAAATCCTTCCAAATCTGCGTGTCTATAAATTTTGCTTCAATCTTGCTGACATTAGAAACATCTCTTTTATAACATAGTCTTTCACATGAAACACAAGCATATTGCGGTTTATCCATTATACGCTTTTGCAAAGCTATGAATGCGTTTTTATTGTTCAAAATAATGTCATCATCGCTCAAAACTTTTTCAATATGCCGATGTTTTTGTAAATCTAATCTTGCTTGTGCGCGTGTTATAATTTTATTCAATGTATCTAGATCACCGTAATCTAAAGCTGATTTTAAATCAGACATTTTTTTATATGAATTCAGTAATTTATAATATAAACGTTTAAAATCTCTTACTTTAGGAAAATGTGGTGATAATAACTCCATCGGGAGTGAAAAAGCTTTACAAAGAGTATGATCGATATAACAACTCAATATATGACCCATTTTCATATGTGAAGTTTTATGAGAACATTCATGATTTTTCCGTATTTTCGGTAAATATTTTAAAGAGCAGTTACTCATAAATTTCAGGAATTTTTGGTACCGTTCAATTAGAACTGAATCATTTTTTGTTTTTCATGAACTTGACAGTTGCAAAGACAATGAAATAAGCAAAACAAATGCATAGCGCAGTATGCGGGCCTAGTCATATCTTAAGAAATCTTAAAAATAATGCACGCGGAGTGGGGCGCGGTCACGTTAAATATGACCATTTTTAATAAAAAAACAATAAAACGGCATATTTTGATTTTTTTCATTTTTTAAGGTTTCTTAATATATAAATTTTACAAAAATACAAAAATTATCATAAGGAGTAATTTTTAGGAAATTTTATGCTCTACAAGAATCCGCTATGAAAAAAAATTTACAATTCACCAAAAGTTATGACATTTTTAATAAAAAAAATTTTTTTTACGTGTTATTCAAATGGGAAACTTTGAATGCTCACCGACACCTTTTAAAATTGAGCTACAATTTCTGCCTTGCAGGGACATTTTTTTCTCGGTAAATAGGTCCATTTTAACCCATAAATTCGATAGGTTAGTTTTTTTGGCTCACCCTCATGGATACGTAACCTTCCACGATAAGTGTCAAGACAAATAAGTGAAAGGAGACGCACCCACATTTGTGATAGATGTTTCTGTCATTTCAAATCACTCAATGCTTATGAAAATCATAAAATAGATTGTCAGAAAATCAACAAGACACTCCGAGCAATTTTCCAAAGGGAAATGAAAATATTTTATTCTTCAATAATTATAAATATAAAGAATCTGTAACATTTGCTGTTTATGCTGATCTTGAGTGTACTTTGGAATCAAATATGGATGGATCTCAAAAACATTTTCCACACAGCATTGCATATTATGTACACTGTTCATATAATGATTCATTATCGAAGTTTGAATTAAAAAGAGATCCTGATTGTTGTGATGTGGCGGCCTGCCACACACGGATGGAATGGGTAATGGTTGTGTGAATAAAATTAGAATAATTAAGTGTATGAAATAAGAGTGAAGAATGTAGTATGTACGGTGTAAAGGGGAGAGAGAGCGGTGGGAGCAGTGACCACGAGGAGGCACGGAGAGTGCCGAACTTCGAGGCAGTGTGACACGTGTGAATAATTATTGAAGAATTCCGGATTAATTGGAAAAGCGAGACAAGCAAGGCGAACGCCGAGCGAGTAAGAGGTGTGGAAGGACGGCCATGGTGGGCGCCGTGACCACGAGGCGTGGAAAACCAGGAAAAAGATGGACGGAAAAAGTATCCGGTGCGTGCTACGTAAAGGGAGTCAAGCAAGGGTCCAATAGCACCAGGTTATAATAGCCAAGAAGAGGAGAGGTTATTTGTCCGGTTCCCCAAGATGAAGTTAAACGAGTGAAAAGTTATGACGAATAGAATAACGAGTGATGGAGACGAAAGAAGCTGCTGCTGTGCACGAGATTCCAGAAGAGTGTGAATCCAGACAGTGGAAAAAATGTGTCCGGGAGAATGTTAACGTGTGAAGAAATAATCCGGAAGAATAGTTATCGGAAAAATGATAACGTGAAGAGATAGTGGGTGATAGAGATTATTCGCCAAAATAATTGTCGGGTGATTAATGATTTAATGTTGTGTGGAAAAGTATGCAGTATGGATTGAGTAAATGTCCGGTTTAATTATTATTGAAATTGTTCATTCGATGTGATAAGTATGAAAGTGTTAATTCAAATTAAAATAATAAACCCCTCCGGAAAAAATGTCCCCTCAAATTAACACTCGAATATTCGAATGAATACAACGATAATAATAAGTGATGAATAGTGTGTTAAATTGCTTGATAAATATATTGTGTGGAATGTATGAGAGAAAAGTTATATTTCGGTATGATAACTATAAGCAATGAATAGTGTGAGAAATACTTTGAGTGAATAACATGAGTGAGAAAGATATATTTGTTATGGATAAGAATGTATTGTCGCACTGCCGTAGACCCGTCAATAGTCACGGCCAAAATTATAAGAATAGAGAATATTATTTGATTATTTTGATTATTAAGATAAGAGTTGAAAATGAAAAAGAAAGACATTATTATTTTTCGACTAATTATATTTTTCATTATATTATTTTTCATTATTTTATTATTATTTTTCATCCGGTTTCTGCATTATTATAATTAATAAATATCTTTATTATTTCTTTAAAAGTATTTATGGTGAAAACGGATTATTTGGTATTTTTGTTTTAAAAGGTTTCCCCGATAACCTTTAAGTCATTTTCAGGCAATCGGGGTGGCATCCCTTGTAACCGAGGACAACGATAGCGGTGGCTGAATTTTTAAAGGGTAAAATTTGGCGCCGTTACATTGTATTAAATGGTTTACTAATGAACTGTATGAATTAGCAATAAAAGTAAATGAAATATTTTTCGAGAATAATAAACCTATGAAGATATTGACGATTCAATAAAAATATGAGTATAACAACGCAAGATTGTGTCATATTTGTGAAAAACCATTCAATGAAGGTGATAAAAAAAAATCATGATCATTGTCATCCGACCGGAGAATATCGTGGTGTAGCACATAAAAGTTGCAATATAAATTATCAACTTCCACATTATATTCCCATAGTGTTCCACAACTTATCTGGTTATGACTCACACTTTTTAATTAAATCAATAGCTAAAGATTTCGAAGGAGAATTATTTTTACTATCAATAAATAAAGAAAAATACATTTCATTTATCAAAAAAGTAAAAGATACCAAAATATCACTACAATTCATCGACTCATATAGATTCATGGCAAGCAGCATTGATAAATTATCATCAAACATAAATGATGATGATAAAGTTATAACAAGGAAGTATTATAAATCAGACGATCAATATGAATTAGTTACAAGAAAAGGTATTTTCCCTTATGAATATATTGATAGTTGGAAAAAACTTGATGAGATAGAATTACCAACGAAAGATAAATTCTTTTCAAGACTAAATAATTGTGGAATAACATATGAGAATTATGAACATGCGAAAACAATTTGGAATAAATCCAAGATTAAAACATTGAGAGACTATTCACATCTTTACCTCAAGACAGATGTATTACTTTTGTCGGATATTTTCGAAAACTTCAGACGTAGCTGCTACTCAACATATAATCTGGATCCATTACATTATTACACAGCACCGGGTTCAGCTTTCGATGCAATGCTCAAGTACACCAATATAAAATTAGAACTTTTAACAGATCCTGAAATGCTACTATTTATTGAAAAAGTTATAAGAGGTGGTGGAGCTCAATGTTCAAATCGCTATGCCAGAGCAAATAACAAGTACATGGGTTATGAATTCAACCCAAATGAAAAACAATCATATCTTATGTATTTTGATGTCAATAATCTTAATGGTGCAGCTATGAGTGATTATTTACCATCTGGTGGATTTAAGTGGATGGAAAATGCATTCACTAATGAAAATGATATAATAGACATTTCAAACGATTCACCATTTGTATATATATTTGTTTATCAATAGGACTTATATATTCGTTAATTTATAGTGCCAAGTTATATTCATTTAGAGTATTGAATGATGATCATGATCATAAAAAGGCTAAAGGTATCAAAGGATCATCATTGAAAAAGATTACATTCGATGATTATAAACAATGTCTATTTGAACATCATAACTTATCTGTAAATCAATATTTAATTAGAAGTAAGAAACATGAAGTTAATACGATAGCGCAAAGAAAAGTACCTTTAAGTTGAGAAGATGATAAAAGAATTAATTGTCATCAAACAACGGATACTCTACCATAGGGTTATAAGAATTTAGTTAATCAAAATGATTGTAATGATATGATGTAAATACTGGCAGTTGTACTCAACGCTGGTATTCTCTCCCAGGAAAACCACGAGACCAGCTAAATCACCACTCCAAATACCTTACCGTACGTCCTGCCCCACCCCTACCCTTCACCGAGCGGGCGGAGGCGCAGACGTCGAAGGTCGAGCGACGTAACAAACTTCCGCGAAGTACCAGCAACAATCGAAACTCGCGAATAAACTTTTGTACGTCATAACGAGACCTCGGGCTTGAAATTGTACACACGGCTGAAACACCAATAAAACCTGACTAAAATACCAGAAACATACACCGAACAGTCTTTTGTACGTTCCTATCCACTCTCATCCTGCACGAACCCTGGCAACTGAGGAAGAGGCAATTATCGAGGGTAACTGTCTTCACGACGGTCGAGAAAGGACCGTTACAGAGTCATAACCAGATAAGTTGTGGAACACTATGGGAATATAATGTGGAAGTTGATAATTCATATTGCAACTTTCATGTGCTGCACCACGATATTCTCCGGTCAGATGACAATGATCACGATGTTTTTTATCACCTTCATTGAATGGTTTTCCACAAATAGGACACAATCTTGCGTTGTTATACTCATGTTTAAACAAATGTTCGTAATCATACCCGTTTCAATTCTTCCGTTGAAAACATTTTGCAATCATTGTATATTATTTTCATTAACATTAATATAACCACCAATTATATTATATTTTTTTCTATGTAATTTATTGAACTAAACAATCAATGATTGCAACTGTGAAATATACGTCGATACTTGCACTTTATCACTACGCGTTTTACATTTTTTTAAATCTTATTGAGCAATTGTAAATTTTTAGCACCGATTCGTCGCCATTTGTAGCATGTGTAATACTTTCCCTCGTATTATTCAAGCATGATTTAAATCCATCTTCCAAGTTTTTTATCAACTCATTATACTATTTTTTAATTTTGAATAAAATTCGAACTTTTCGCGCTGAGATTTTTCTTAAAGTAATTCATCATCCGAATGAGCATCCTTTTATAATGGAAGGAAAAAGAAGAGTGAGGGAGATGAACAAAGAACTTTCAACGGTTTTTGTTTATACTTAGAAGATTAAATGACCTCTAAATATTGCAGGACAAAGAACTTTCATCTATTTTGTTTACATTTGGAAGATGAAATGACCTCTAAAATGCTGTAGAACTTCTAACCGTTTTTCTTGAAAGTAGTGGGGAATCAATGATCTGAAAGATTGTTGACATGTTCAAACTTGTTTCAACCAATCAGAGAGCAGCATTTTGATGACGTCATCTTTGAACGTGTTCAAACTTGTTTCAACCAATCAGAGAGCAACATTTTTGATATAACCTCTGAAATACTGTAGAACAAAGAACTTCTCACGGTTTTTTCTTGAAAGAGTGGGGGAATCAATAATCTGAAAGAATAACATGTTCAAACTTGTTTAAACCAATCAGAAAGCAGCATTTTGATGACGTCATGTTTGAACGTGTTCAAACTTGTTTCAACCAATCATAGGATAGAAAGTCATGATCACTTCCCACTCGTATCTTTTTTTTTGATATGAGAGTGGGTTGAAAGTTATAAGAAAGACGAAAACTTGTCTATTCTTCACATTTCATCTTTGAACGATATCGACAAAGCATACATCTCAAAATAATATTTTATTCTGAAATGGATTTCTCTAAATTGAATGATGTTTGTCGAGGAGGAAATTTTTTATCATCGAAGTCATGGAATCAGTCAGAAGTTGAAATAAACTATAAAGTGACTGAATTGAAAAACTGTTGAAACTAAATTTGGAGAAAGCATTGTTGTGACATTAAATGAAGAGTCTACTGTTTTTCTACCATCAAGAATTGTAAAATATCTGTTGAAAGAACGAGAGCAATACAAATTGTTATTAGATGCAGCAACGAATGGAAAACTTAACATGCATTATATTGGTGGACAATATAGAGAATGTGAATTCATTGATGTTGAATGAAGAAAGTGATATAATTGTATTTCAATTTATTTTTTGAATAAAAGGAATAAAACTTATTTCAATATGTACTTATTATATATAACCCATCAATTTAATATATGAGAAATAGTGTTATTTGTTTGGGGATTAAGGAAATCATTGAAAAATTAATTATAAATTTCAAAATATGAAAAATACTTTTTTACATTTTTTATTTTGTTCATGGATATGTTCAAATAATATTTTTACCATCATTAAAAATATGAAATTCAAAGTTAGAATCAGTAGATGTACAAATTGAATCTGTCGATGAGTTTCACACTTTAAATTGATTCATGCACATTGTATTATTGAATATAAATCTAATAACGATATGTTCAAAAAAATATTCATGTAATAGGTAAAATAATAAATATGTAAATAATAAAACGGAATTTGATACAATATTGTTAATTTTATTTGATTGAATACATTTTTATAAATTATTAAACTCTTCTTTTCTATCGTTGATGAATTGCTTTGTTTGTTCCGACATTTGGTACACATTTGATGACATATCTATTATATTATCAATCAAATCCTTGACAATAGTGGAACCTTCTATTTCAGTAGATGAGCATATTGATGACACACTTGCGTTTTCTTTTTCAGCTTCATATTCATGTTTTAAATGAAAAATATTCATTATTAAGTCGTCCACACTTTGTGACATTTGTTTGAACATTCCAACCATCATGCTGAGACCATCATGTGTGTATAAACACTTTGAACAAACTTCTCTTAGGTTTCCAATAGTTTCACGTTCACGTAAATGTAAAATGCGTAAGACATTATTTTGATAATTTATTGTGTCGTTCAAAAAATTCAAAATATTCGCTGGAGGTTGATCACCGAAATGTTTGTAAATAATATCTGACCAACGCAATTTATGTAGTGGAAATGTTTGTAACAATATCACTTCTCCTGATATTAATGGCACAGGTAAATCGTTCATATTGAAATCTTTTAACACTTGAATATAAAATCTTTTTCACAATTGAATATGAAATCTTTCAACACTTGAATATGAAATGAATGCGCAATGGGAAAAAATCTCATGCTCTTATAGTAATATCCCTACTCCTAATATTTCATAACATAAAGTTACTGCGCAAATAAAATAACGGTTGAAATAACTATTTCTTTGTTCATGACAAGAAAAATTTTACTGCGCAGTTGAAAATGACGGTTGGAATGATACAATAACCGTCAAAATGATGCAATAACGGTCAAAAAGTAATAAATCATGCTCAAATATCATTGGATAATAGAAAGAATGAACTAAGAGGTATTTCCAGCAGTAACGTGATTGGATGATAGATATAGATGAGTGGTAGAAAACGTGGATAAATACATTGTCATTGGATAACAGTGGTAAATCAGGTGGGGGAAATACATGGATTAGATGTTATTATTATTATCATCACCACCTTTTTTTTGATTGATTGAAGTAGTTGTAAAATTATTGGTCAAACAATTTTTGAAATGTGTTCATAATATTTTTTGCGCTAAAATAGACGCATGCGCATTGTTGGATCATGAATTCCATTGATAATATATGTAGTACTATAGTACATGAAAATCAACCATATTGTTTTCCTTGTAAAAAAAATATATATATCACGCTATAGTACACAACAGTACTATAGTATGAAAAATTATTATGCTATAGTACATGAAAATTAACTATATCATTTTCTTATTAAAAACAAAATTGACAGATCATGAATTTCATCGATAATATGTAGTATATGAAAATCAGTCATATTGTCTCCCCACGTAAAAAAAATTTGATTGATCATGAATTCCATTGACAATATGGAAAAATTTATGTATTATGCTGTAGTACATGAAAATTAACTATATTATTTCCCACGTAAAAAAAATTGACGGATCATCGATAATATGCTGTACTATAGTGTAATAATAGTTATACATCACGCTTTAGTACGACATATTGTTTTCGGTCGGTGTGAAATATATACGAGACAATTTCAAATACATCACACTAGAGTGCATGAATTCGAAATACATCACACTATAGAACATGAAAATGTGAAATATGGTGCGGAAATTTGAAATTGTATCTAGAAGACAACCATATACACTACTTACTCCATTAGATAATTTGTAAATGCCATGACACACCGTGATATTCAACTTTTAGGTGACAATAGAGGAAATACGTCTCCATTATACATTCTTGGCAGAAGCACAAAGCAGCGGAACAATGAGGGAAAGAGCTAATGCTATAATGAAAGGGATGTGGAATAAGGAGGAGAGGACACAATTGGTTGTAAAAAAGAAAAAAAGGAACCCCTCCTGAGAGACGTGAAGTCACTCCAAGAGAATACGAGAAGATCCGAAGTAATTAGATAAAATTCACTCATGAAATTTTGCCTTATTATGAATATTTTTGTTTTTTCATGCTCATTTACAGAAATATGTCTGGTATTGCAAACTCACCGTGAAATTGTTCAATGACCCGGCAAAGATAATTTATCAAATCTTCGGGAATGGTTTGGGGATTTATTGAAAAATAAAAATTATCTTAAACGCGAACAGGATAGGAGTAAGTCACTGCATTGCATATGCAGTTGAAATAAAATTTATGAAAATGATGAATAAGTATAAAATATTAATATACATATGTATGATTCCAGATTTGGAACAAAATCAGATCATCCACCCTGAAAACGCGAACTAAAATTTCAAAAATAATTCTATAGAGCTCTAATGTTTTCATTAATGAATGAATAATATATGTCCATTTTGATTTTGTTTAGTTCTACCGCACCTAATCCTCATCGATATCAAAGATGATAAGCAAATTATCAATGATTAAACTTCAAATAAAGATAATGGTCCATTTACTTATTTGCTATAGCATTAAAGTAGCATATCGAATAGAGTTGTTTGGTATAGAATTATAATCATCTCCAATAATTATAGAAAACTCAAACAATTAAGTCTTGAAATATGATTCGTCATATGAATTAATTACATTGATTCAGTACATAGTATACATAATAAATTAATTTTGTATATATTGTTACGTCGTAGGTGTTGTTGGACGTAGGTTTTAAAAACAGAAATTTTATTTTATTTTGGTAGAGGATCGTTGCCTGCCACTACTATGCGTAGCTGGAGCGTAAGAATGTTACGAAGTGAATTAGAGCTGGTTATATTTTTTGGAGAACAATTATAATTTTAATTGATATTTATTAATTTGTTCACTCAAACTGTTACAGATAATTTACACTTTCGGATTTATTGTCTATTTAATTCTTCTTCAAGTTCACTTGACGATTCTGAATTAAATTGATTCTAAGATGTTATTTCACGGAATACTTGATTGTCGATTATCGTTATCACTTAAAACTTAAAGATGCCACACAGGCTATGTGATTGCCACTAAGGCTATTTGAATGTTGACTTAGTATTTTCTAACTTGACTTAATTGATGATTTGCTTGAACTCGTAATTGTCGTAAAAGATGTAGAAAGTGAACTGATAAGATTCGTCGTGTTTCAGTTTTTATAGACAAGTTTTTACTTAGCTTTGAATATTTCTTTCAGCAGTTTGAAACGTTATTTTCTATTGGTTGAATTGACGTTAACAATCTAATAATTCGTTGGAAGTGACGAAAGGGTGACTCTCATTGGTCGAACAGTTCAATAGGTAGGGATACCTTACAATTTGCTGATTTTAGTTAACAATGTGTCTTGGAAAAATCATGGAATCGAATTAATGAAAGTTTTAGTTAAGTTTCAAATTTTATACGTTATGTGAAATAAGCATTTTTGTGTGAGAAAGTTATTCGTGGGTTTAATTTCTTATGTTTCATCGAGAAGCGATTTTGACGGGAAGTTCTCATGTGACATTGGTATTCATACTAAATTAAAAATAGATATTTCTAAAGTAAAAGCTACTATTACATAAAGTAAATGAAATATTATATTATATAAAGAATATTCAATACAATAAATAGATCGATTAATTACTAAAATAAGAAGATGTTTCGAGATGCAAGATTATTTATTTGAAATAAGCGCGTTGCGACAGAGCGCAGGCGCGTGACGTCAGAAATGAGAGTAAAGGTCACTTGGGACCTAACAATATATATATATATATATATATTGTAATGAGGTGGCCAGGCCACTCATTACTATCATTTGCGCCCGAATATATTTAATTGTGTGTGTGAAGTGAGTGCGGAAAAGCGGTGGTCAACGTCGACAATCAACAGCAGTAGTCATCGCCGTCTACCAAATGAGAGCCACGGAAGGCTCGAGGGAGAGAGACAACTCGAGGGAGAAACACATTGGCCAGCGAATATTGTCCGGAATGCAGCCGAAATAATATTCCTATTTACCGTAAAGTGGGGCAATGGAATTTATTGACAATTGAAAGGGCAATCGAGGCTGAGGACGACGCTGCCGTAATTTCGTACTGCACTTCCGACTATCTAGTGGAAAAAGATAGACGTGTGGTGCGAGAGTGTGAAGAGAAATAGTAAAGATATGAAAGAGACCATATCAAGTAAAGAAAGAGTGTATCCGTAATTGTATTGTGATGGTGGAGAAGGATGCGATTAAGTCGTTGGAGGAGTACTTCGCGGCCATAGTAGTATCGTTGGAGGAGTATTTCGCGGCCATGGTATAGCGTCGTCGGAGAAATTCTTCGCGATCACAAGAGTGTCGTTGGAGATGTGCTTCGCGGCCAATCGTAACTCCTGTCCAATATGATTCGGTGAAGAATATTATGGATAGTAACATCGCACACACGTGGAGTCGGAAAGTCAAGTATGAGTATGAAAGTATGGCTCATGAATGTATTATGTATGGAATGGAATAGTATGAAGTCAAAATCGGGTCTTGTATACCCATCCAGTGAACGCCACGCGTAAAGAGACGAAAGTAGAGTAATAGAGAGAAACTAGAAGAAAGATAGTAAATTGTATAGAGAATTTAGAGTCAGAAGAGTCAAGAGAAAATATTGTATTCAAAATATATTGGTTTGGCCCTTAGAAAAGGTCAAACCAATATCAACTTATCATTATCATTTTCATTTATATTATATTTCACATTTAAAATCATTTCGGTCAATTAATAGGGGATTATACGGTTTCCGTCGCGCCGCCAAATGACAATTGATTCTTGTAGAACTCGACGAGATAAGACGTTTTTGAAGAATAAAAAATTTCGATATCTCGCTTAGTTTTCGAGATATCGAAGCTTCAAAATTTGTTTTTTTCATTTTTATTTCTACGTTATGTTCGATATTTTTCGACGAAATAACACTTTGTTAAGTCTTATTTCGATGTAAACAAATGATCTGTACGTATGTATGTATGTATGTATGCATGTGTGTGAGTGTGTATGTGTATGTGTGTAAATATAGAGTGGGGTCCGGGGCAGCGCCCCGGTGGGGTTCAGGGGCGAAGCCCCGGGGGGGCGTGGGGGGGGGGGGGGGGGGGGGGCTTGAATAAATTTGAAGAGATAGTATTTTCCAGAAACAAATTAAAATTAATTTTGATGATTTCGCCAATGATAAATTAATTTATGAAATGATAAAACATTTTATGAAAAAATTTATGACTGCCCAGATCGCACCACGAGGAGGTATCATCAATTGCGTGAAGGTATCAAGCCTATTTCTTCCAATAAAGAAATAGTTTGATCTTCACTACCAATTAACTTGTTAAAAGATACATAGACATTAAAATTATCCAAATCTTTATGTAATGATGGATGTTTACCTGACATTTTGTGCCTTGCAAAAAGTTTAACTCCAAACGAAATATAGATAGACCACTTGTTACTGAAGACAGCACTACAATGATCGAAAATATCAAATATGAATTTATATGTCAACAAATAGTGTACGTAGTGCATTTTCTGTTCACATTCTTCCTGTATTCAAGTGGGGTATAAGATGTCCCCCACTTGGGGTATAAGATTCCTAAATGTAAACAAATAGTATGTAAACACAAAATTTTTAATTCCAGGAATCTTGTGTCTTCTTACATTTATAGTTTGATTTTCATTTCCTAGTGCGATCGTGACAGTAAAATTTGTTTTGAGGCGTACATATAGATCATTTGTTTACATCCATACCTTCCTCGACAAAATAAGACTTGACAAAGTCTCATTTCGTCGAAAAATATCAAACATAACGTAGAAATAAAAATGAAAAAAAAAAATTTTGAAGCTTCGATATCTCGAAAACTAAGCGAGATATCGAAATTTTTTATTCTTCAAAAACGTCTTATTTCGTCGAGTTCTACAAAAATGCATCGTCATTTGGCGGCGCCACGGAAACCGTATACTTGCCAATTAATAAATATCAAGGTCATTTTTATATCAATTAAATTATACTGAGTCAAAATTATTCATATTAATATTATTTAAACGCATGCAATATTATTTTCAGAGCCTTGAGAATTTCCCCAGGGTTCTTTTAGGTTAGTGTAACTGGGGTGGCATCCCTTGTAAAAGAGTAAGTTGACGGTAACTCCGGAGTAAAGAGTAAAATATCCGGACTCTAGTCTTTTTGAGGAAAGGCGACCGTCACAATATATGTATGTCCTCGGTATGATATAAAACATAATATTTTGAATCGGTATGCTTATAACATGTTTTTGGTATAAAAACGGTATTGTATGAAATTGATATGAATGCGGTATGAAAACGGTATGGTATGAAATCAGTATGCTTCTAGTATGAAAATGGTATGATGTGGACTAAAATGGAACTAAATGAAATTTTTTTGGTTATGTTTATGGTATATTTTCAGTATGATAGCAGTATGTTTTCTTCACAATCATACGGTATAAATGCGGTATGAACGGATCAGCTAGGGGCGTTATAAATTATATTTGATTTTTTTTATGTACTTGATGCCTGCTCCCGACCAGCAGGTCGCAAAAGAAAACATAAACAAATGTCGGGCAGACGTCATTTTTTCTCGTACTTCATTTGTTTACAATTTTATTCCTACTTTCGAGCGGCTATATAGAAAAATAGTATACACTACACGGGCAGGAGTTTAAAAGCCCTGAAATGTGCGTCAAATGCTTTTGGCTTCGCCTCGGGCTCAATTAAACGCAGTGCAGGACTGCCAAACTTTCTTCCCTTGTAGTGTAATAAACTATTTTTTGAATAATAATTTCTTGGAAATGTTCTTCGCTGTGAAATCTATAAAACGATCACACTTGATTTCACAACATAATTCATTGTTATTGGGTTTGAGGGTTATAGATATATCTGGTAAGGCTTTTTGCAGATAACTTTCAATATCTTCAATTTCATAGCTGCCTGTAGGTATGAAGATTGTGCGATATCCCATCGGAAGATCGGTCTTAGTATCAGCTAAATTTTTTTCATCAATCAAGCGAAATTGATTGTTTGTCACATCAATATTGGGGATTGAATTGAATGTCAACAATTCAATGAGCCCTAATACATAATTTTTTTCCGGCGACAGTTCAATTGGTGGAAAATATTGGGCCTCGAGTATAGAGGATCGTCCAGATACTGTCAATGTCAATGAATCACCCATGACTAATAGCCAGTTGTCCATGAACATTTATTTTATAGTTGTTTAGTCAAAAATTTTAAACATAGATGTCCACATATCAGTGTGTTATAATCTTGATATTTCTTATAATTATATTTTACTCTACCAACATCGAGATACTCCATTAAATCTTGTGGAGGTCGCAAATTGCCAAAACTATCAAAATATATTACGTCATTGTTTTTCTTTTCATATGCTACCCAATGTGTGCCGAGACCATCCTTATCATCAAGATTGATAATGGCAGATTCATATTTTCGTGGACCAGTTGCCGGTAAATTATTTCGCATGAATACACCACGAAAATGTGGGATATGCATAAGTTTCGCATATTTGATAAGATCAGCATCAGTTAACGCTCGATGTGGTAGGTTTACAAGTTTTTTGCTGGTGGTTTCAAATAAAGACCCATTCCCCTTTTATATGGTGTCAAATAGAATCCCTTTCCCAATGACAACTCCTCGATTTTCATATTGTGACGTTTATTCTCCTCAAGTTGTTGTTTCGCTGCATTAGCATCATTCACAGCTTTAGCTATACCAGCAGCACCGCCAGCTAGAGCACCAGCAGCACTTAAACCAGCAAAAATTGGTATGAGAAATGGTAAAACACCTCCCGTTTTTAATGGTACTGGTAAAATCCTTGGCGGAGAGCCCACTTTACTCTTTCCACCGGCTTTTTTTACAGCAGCACGTGCACCATTCAACGCAGACTTGAGAACATATCCATTGGAATTTAGCATGGAATTTTTCGCTTCTTTCACAATTTGCTTGAATGTCGTCATTGGTATCTTCTTACTCCTCTTTCTCTCCTTTGCTTTCCTCATCTTTTTTTTTCTCTCCATACCCGCACCAAGTTTTGATTTCAACTTCATGATATTAGTTACACCCAAAGCCGCAACCCTCTCACCAATACTCGCGTTTTTATTGAGAACACGTTCCGTAGCTCTTTCAGCTAGCACTTCATCAGCCTTATTTCTTTCAGAAATATTATCACGATACTTTGAGTATGCAATATCGTGATCCTTGCATGCAGCATCGAGGGGATTGATTCCTGGATCACCGCGTGGCAATCACTTTGATAATTTGGTGCCAGGACCACAATATTGATAGCCCGGAATATGAACTTCAAAAGGAAGCTTATTGATAATACTGTTCACGAGACCTTTACCGCGAATATTGCGCCTCCGCAGTGAAGACGTGTATCCACAATGATAGTCACAGGACAAATGAAGCAAAATCATTATATTTCCAACCTATATCAGCAGACATCTTTCATGTTAAATATTTAGTCATAATGATGATGCGCAAGAAACAACAGACAAAGTTTAAATTCAACAAACAGACCAAAACATTACCTATCATGAACTTTGATAATCAAATACCGAAACAAAATATGATAAAACGTCATGGGGAATTGTTGCCTCATAGTATACGTGATATTTTTTGTGGTCCATCGAATTGTGGCAAGACTAATGCACTTTTATCACTTATTACACAGTCAAATGGTTTGAGATTTGAAAACATTTACATATATTCAAAATCACTCAATCAACCAAAGTACAAGTATCTGGAGACAATATTTAAACAAGTGAAGGACATCGGGTATATTCCATTCAATGAGAATGAAGAAGTTGTAAAACCTGAAGATGCCCAACCAAATTCCATAATGATTTTTGACGATGTTGCCTGCGAGAAGCAAGATAATATTAGAGCTTTTTTCTGTATGGGGCGTCATAAAGACATCGACTCGTTCTATCTTTGTCAAACGTATACTCGTATTCCCAAACATCTAGTGCGAGACAATGCCAATTTGATTGTGCTGTTTCAACAAGATGAAATGAATCTTAAGCATATCTATGATGATCATATCAATACAGACATAACATATACACAATTCAGAGATTTATGTTCAACATGTTGGAAAGATAAATATGGCTTCATGGTAATTGACAAAGACAGTGATATCGATTCAGGGAGATATAGAAAAGGCTTTGATTGTTTCATAAGTATAAATTGAGTTGTTTGGAGTGATCCTACCTCCAGTTCCACTTTGAACTTGAATACATCAACATGGCGAACAAAAATCATAAAACCGAAAAAGATATATTGAGCGAAATAGTGAAAGTGAGTGACATAATTCGACAAAAGCATAAAATGATCAAATTGGGTAGAGACAAAACAGAGCAAGCTATGAAAGAAGTTTTCAAACCAGTAGTGACACCTTTGGAAAAATTGGTAACTACATCTAATCAGATGAAACGTGAAATTAAAGATGAGTCTGCAGATATAATTCCGAAAGATGAGATAGATCAAACATATGCAACAGCTCTAAGTGAGAATGATGATGGAATTCATGACCCATACAATAACAGTGAATTTAATGGAACAATCAATGAATTTAAGAGTGATGATATTCCATTTGAGAGTTCACCATTGAAACTACAACAATATGAAACAATCAATCAAGTTAAGAGTTCACCATTAAAACAACAAGAAAATAATTTGACATTTTATTTGAAGAAGTTGTTCAGCAATAAGAAAGGATTGGATACGAGATTTGGTGTTCGTAAATTGAAAGATAATCGTTTGATAATTGGTGATTCATCTATTGAATTCAAAGATAATATGGTTCATGGGGCTGATGAACAATATCCTGAAACATATGGATTGATTGGGTTATTATTTACCAAAACACCAAATGAATCACTTATAAGTGATATTGATAAACAAAATTATATCAAAATTATTAATTCAACCAACACACTATACAAACGTTATGATCCTGATGTGAGTTTTATATCAGATAGGGGTTTGAAATATCAAAATTACATAGCAAAATCCATTCCATCACCACAAAAGAAAATGAAGCTGAGAACGAAATTTGGGGAAATCATTACCCTACTATAAAATTAGTAAAAAGAGTAATGATGCGATAGATTATGTATATTGGGATGATCCAAATGAACTCATTGACCGTCTTCGTTTACTCTTAGCATCTCAAGCAGCAGGCAATTCCAGTCATACGAATGAAATCATCTCTATCATTGAGGAATTACGAGAGGCTGAAATTATTCATTAGTTACCGCTATATACTTTTCCCCTTCATTCATCAATCAACTATTGAACTGTAACAATCGGGGGATGGAGGGGAAAAAATGAGTGTAGATATATTTGGACGAAAATTTACAAAAGCTGTTAACAAAGACATTAATCGAGGCCCGCCTGGCTATGGATTCAAAGTCACCACTGATAACCAGTATGACATGGAGAATAAAAGATTATGTAATGTGGCTAGTCCTGAAGATGCCAATGATGCAGTGCCATATGCAACTATGATGACTACTATCAATCATGAACTTGAACAAATTAAACAGAGTATAGCATCAATACGTAATGATGTTGATATTCAAAAAAAGAATGTATCAACTATGCGCAATAATTTTGATATTCATAAAAAAAATATTGCATCTATACGTCATGATATTGATGTTCAAAGAGAGGATTTTCAACGATATCATGGAAAAGAAGAAAATTTTCGGAAATAAGATGAAATATTCAAAAATTAATAGCGATATTATGAGAAAAAACATTCATCTTCAAGCATCATTTCACATCCAACTGCTGAACCAGTAGGAGCACAATGGTTGACAAAAACTTGGACACAATAGTGAACAGAAAGGTGGCATTGGTGGAAGAGCTGCATAAACCTGCTCGTGTACATTACATTCGACGTCATGTTGATATGAGAGGATTGGATGAGACTTGGCAAGCAGATCTCGTTGATATGACAGCCTATGCAACAAAAAATAATGGTCACAAGTACTTGCTAACAGTGATTGATATATTCTCAAAATTTGCTTGGGCCATACCTTTGAAGACTAAAAATGGGAAAGATGTTGCAAATGCAATGAAATCTGTCCTGAATACTTTGCGAACTCAAAAAAAAATTACATGTTGATCGAGGCAAAGAATTTTACAATAAAGAATTCAAATTACTCATGAAACAATACAATATTGAATTGTATTCAACATTTACAAATTTAAAAGCGTCAATATGTGAACGTTTCAATCGTACCCTAAAAAATAAAATGTGGAAACAATTCAGTCTTCGTGGAACATACAAGTGGATTGACATAATACATGATTTGATTGTGAAATACAATGACACCAAACATCGAACGATTAAAATGAAGCCTAGAGATGTTACAACGATGAATGAAAAATATCTACTTCGAACTGTATACAAGCATCATCATGTTGTGGAAAAGCAGAGACACAAATTCAAAATCGGTGATAAAGTTCGAATAAGTAAATATAAACATTTATTCGAGAAGGAGTACACATCAAACTGGACAACTGAAATATTTACCATCACCGATGTGCTGAATACGATTCCACCAACATATAAACTCACTGATTACCAGAATCAACGAATCGAAGGATGTTTTTATGGCGAAGAGCTCAACAAAGTGAAATATCCAGATACATATCTTGTAGAGAAAGTTATTCGTAAACGTGGAAATAAATATTATGTAAAATGGTTAGGATTTGATACTTTACATAATAGTTGGATGAATAAAGAGGATTTGTGAGAAAAAAAAAAAAAAATCTCATGTATACAATTTATTTACATTACAATTATCAATTTTCATTAAGTAAATTATGATAACCCCATGGAAAAGTATCAGTAGTTTGATGAGATATAATTCTTTTGTCATCTTGCCAACTCAATGCTACTTTCCTTCGTGTTATTGTGTGAACTTCATGTTTTTTACTTCTAATTAAATATTGATTTATCGATAAGTTATGATGTTCAAACAAACACTGTTTATAATCATCAAATTTGATTTTTTTATGTGATGATGCTTTAATGCCTTTTGCCTTTTTATAATCATCATTCAATACTCTGAATGAATATAATTTGGCACGTAGTCCGATGAACTCAGTCATAATGTTGCCATTATTTTCATCTTTCATTAACCCTAATACTTTCTTATTCACCAACGGTATACTATAAATATTATTTTGCGGATAATCACTTGTATCAAACTTGTGAATGTCACGTTTCATTATTTGATACACATCAGGTGTAATTAAATGATAGATGAGACTATCAGTATCTGTATACATTAATTTGGATTGTCCATGTGGAAAAATTTTTTTAATATACTCATAATGGAAATCATAAATAAATATCTTTGATATATCTAAAATTGTATATCCAACAAATATTGGATTACTAAATTTGACTTTAACCCTATTCAACTCAATGATTACCATATCTTCATCAAAAATAGTGCAGCTATGAAAATTGGGTTTAGCAATGAGTGCTCGTGCACCACACCTTCCATCCCACTTTGTCACCAATTTCACTTCCTTATGCTTCCGAACATTCTCCATAGTTTTACCATATACTGAATTAATCATTAATTTGAAAAATCCTTTTTGAAATTCATTTTTTGCTTTTTTTCTTAAATCAGTATTCAGATCAATATATGGTTTCAACCAAGCTGATTGGTTGAATTTGAGGATTCTATGTATCTTATAAATCTTCATACCCAAACTCAAGCATTGTTTCAAATTTTTATAATAAATTATATACTTTTCTTTGGATAGAAGAGTTGTCAATAGTTTCGAATTTCTCCCTGTTGGTGGTACAAAGTGCTGGGGACATAAAGGTAAATCACTATGCATGTCATGAAGCTCTTCCGGGTATATCAAATCAACTTCAAATATATAACCTAATGCTGAATCATTGGGAAGGTTCATTATGTCATTTTCATTAGTTAATTCATTCTCAATCCATTGAAATCCACCAGAGGGTAAATATTCACTCATAGCTGCACCATAAAGATTGTTGACGTCAAAATACATGAGATATGATTCTTCTTCATTTGGATTGAATTCATCACCCATGTATTTATTATTCGCTTTGGCATAACGATTCGAACATTGTGCTACACCACCTCTTATGCCTTTTTCAATGAATAGTAACATTTCTGGATCTGTTAAGAGTTCTAATTTTATATCGGTGTATTTGAGCATTGCATCAAAAGCTAAACCTGGTGCTGTGTAATAATGCAATGGATCTAAATTGTATGTTGAGTAGCAACTACGTCTAAAATTTTCGAAAATATCCACTAAAAGTAATACATCAGTCTTGAGGTAAAGATCGGAATACTCTCCCAATGTTCTAATCTTGAATTTATTCCAAATCGTTTTGGCATGTTCATAATTATCATCTATTATTTCACAATCATTTAATCTTGAAAAGAATATATCTTTCGTTGGCAATTCTTTCTCATCAAGTTTTTCCCAACTATCAATATATTCATAAGGAAAAACACCTTATCTTGTAACTAATTTATATTGATCGTTAGATTTATAATACTTTCTAGTAATCACTTTATCATCATCATTTATGTTTGACGATAATTTATCAATGCTACTGGCCATGAATCTGTATGAGTCGATGAATCGTAGTGTTGTCTTGGTATCTTTCACTTCTTTACTGAATGAAATATATTTTTCTTTATTTATCGGTAACAAAAATAGTTCTCCTTTAAAATCTTTAGCTATTGATTTGATTAAAAAGTGTGAATCATAGCCAGATAAATTGTGAAACACTATGGGAATATAATAAGGAAGTTGATAATTTATATTACAACTTTCATGAGCTGCACCACGATATTCTCCAGTCAGATGACAATGATCACGATGTTTTTCATCAATTTCGTTAAATGACTTTTCACATATATGACACAATCTTGCATTGTTATACTCATGCTTTTGTTGAATTGTTAATGGTTTCATAGGTTTTTTATTTTCGAAAATATTATTCACTTTTATTACTAATTCATGCAATTCATTGGTGAACCATTCAATACAATCAATATCTCGTTTCAATTCGAACTTTGATAATGTTTCATCATATGAGCAGTATACATAATACGCAATACTATGTGGAATATGTTTTTGAAATCCATCCACATTTGATTCCAAAATACATTCAAGATCAGCATAAACGACAAATGGCACAGATTCTTTATATTTATAATTGCTGAATGATAAAAATTTTTCATGCTCCTGCGGTAAAATGACTCGAAGTGTCTTGTTAATATTTTGGCAATCCATTTTATGATTTTCATAAGCATTGGATGCTTTGAAGTGACATAAATATCTATCACAAATGAGGGTGGATCGGTTAGTGCTTATTTGTCTTGAAACTAATCGTGAAAGATTGCGTATCCATGTAAAATGATAAATTTTTTTGGATTTATCATAATCATTATCATCTTCATCATCATCCTCACTTTCCAAATGACTATCAATCATCAGTAGGTGAATTGTTGGCTCTTGACTATGTAAATTTTTACTTATATAATATGGAACAATATCGCTTTTTTCTTGATTTTCATCCTCGAGACCATATACATTGATTGACAAATTATTCATAGCCTCAAACTTAGGGATTTGATCTAAGGTCATTGGAAATGTGAGCCTCTCATACTTAAGATTCGCTTCACTGTAATGAGGATATGATGATGTTTTATTCACATTATTTTTTGTTTGATTACGAGCTGCTACGACACACCACAAAAAACAATATTCATCGGCATTTTGAATGTTCACTACCGCTCTTTTCAATTGAATATGTTGTGGTAATTCTTCAAATGTAGATATACCACCACTTAATACCATATATTTAACAAAATTAATAACTAAATTAATTATTTCGTTCATCGACCAACCAGAATCACGTTCTTTGAATTCTTCAACTTTTTTCATCAAACTATTCATAACATTATCTTTATACCACTCATTAATACTAGTTGATCTTAATATAGGCACATTTGATGTATTAAAATATTTCACTTCTTCAATCATATCACCATTCTTCATGTTTTCAAATTTGCATGATAACACAACATTCACTTTGAGATTATTATTTTCATGTATTGTTTGTTTCACTTTCGATGTAAAAGTTTTTTCTGCATCCCTTAAAAATGATTGTAAATCAAGATGCTTGATGTTTGTGATCATACCCGTTTTAATTCGTCCATTGAAAACCGATTGCAAATCATTCCATTTTACACTAGTTTCATTAAGATTAATGTTACCACCAATAATATTTTTATTTTGTCTATGCAATTTATTGAACTTCACAATGAGTGATTGTATCTGTGAAATATATGTCAGCACTTGCACTTTTTCACTACGTTTTTTACATTTCTTCAAAATTCCATTCAACAATTGTAAATTTTTTGCACCAATCCTCCGCCATCTATTTGCATGAGTGTTACTTTGAAGTTGGTCATTTATGTTCAGACATAATTTGAAACCATCCTCAAGATTTTTCAACAAGTTACTATAGTATTTCTTCATTGTGAATATATCAGCATTTACTTCTCACACTGAGATTTTTTAATGTGGTGATATCTCAAATTAATATGCTATTTATAGTCTTGGAGAAAATGGGTTGAACAAAGAACTTGAAACAGTGTTTATCATAATGAAAGAGAGGAGGAGAACCAATGAAATGCTTCGAGCAATTATAAAGCATTGATAACCATCTATAAACATATTTAAACCAATCATAATTCATGGGACAAACATCATCAAAGAACGTTAGCCGCTTTTTTTCTTGGAAACAAAACCCTTAGTAAAATGACACCCTTGTTGATATGAGTCATCAAAGAACTTATCAACGCTTTTTTTCCTGGAAATTTGAATCATTTTCTGTTTATAATATATATGAGTCATCTTTTCGCATGTAACTAGGAGTGGTAGGGATAATGAGCGTTATATATAAAGGAGAGAAAATATTATACGACTGCATTAAGTTTTTTGATTCTAAAACTGTGAAATCACTTCGATATATATTCAGAGGAAGAATAATCTAACAAGATTTCATTAATAATTTGTGAGCAAAAATGGATTTATCCAAATTAAATGAAGTTAGTCGTTTGGAACATTTTCTACCAACAAAATCATGGAATGAACTGAAAGATGATTCATTATATCCGGTAACATCTGTGAAACGTGTCAAAACTAAATTTGGCCAAAGCATCATTGCAACTATGAATGATGAATTCAATGTGTTCCTACCGAAGAGGATTACTGAATTTTTATTGAAGGATGATAATTTGTATAACCAAATATCAGAAGCATCGACTAATTTAAAACTTACTCTTGATTATATCGGTGGTAAATACCATCAATGTGAATTCCAATATGAGGAATAAGAAAAAAATTGTAAATAATGTTGTTTTCAAAATAAAAAAACAAATTTTCAATGAAATTGTGTATTTTTCATTTACTTTAATTAGATAATATATACTATGAGAAGAAAATTCCTATCCCAATCTTTTTTTTATTCTTGAATTTATTCCTTCACTCTGTTATATTTTTATATCGATATGATTTTGTCTTCGCATAGCTTAAAAAATTTTATCCCCATAGCTTTAAAAAAATTCTCAGACGCACTATATACTAGTCCTATAGATATACAGGTAAAAAACATGAAGAGTTTTTTTTATCAAACAAGTATAGGCAATCATTTTTGTTTTTTTTCTTATTTATTAGTCCCATACCACGCTATAGATATATATTAGTATATAGGGTGAAAAAAATAATACATGTGAATAATATTTAATTTTCTTCATTTTTTTTCCAGCATACAAATAAATGATTAGTTATTTTCTTCTTCTACTTTACACATAGAACAATCTTTCATTAATGGGATAATTCCTTCAAATTCATCGTAATCAATGGCGATGAAATTATAATGTTCACGGCATCTTCGATGAGCAATGATATCTTCATCCTTTTGTAAATTCTCCGGTAATTTATTCCAAATTCTGTCAATTTTCGTTGACGCAAATTTTAGAATGAATTCTTTCGTGAAATATGCGATGTCTTGTGGTCTCATATCTTCAATTCTCTCATCCAATTGATAATATAGCTCCAATGATCTGCCAATCGATAGATTCTGCATTTGCGACTTTTTTTCCATCCAACATTTTAATTGTTTAACATTTTCAAGAGCACAATGATATATGAGATTGGATTTTCTATATTCATGATAATGACAGCTCGTTACTTCAATATTCTTCATTGATGGGCAACCCAAATTTTCCAAGCTTATGATTGTTTTTGATCCTCTAATAATGTCAGAGAGCCATTGTTTCTTTTCCAATCCTTTAACATAGATGAAAGCCACATCTTTCAGAATGATATCGAGAACATCGTTGAGTTTGTTGTATGGAATATCTCCAGCATTCCACAAAATCCCATGATAATTACGCATCACCCATAAATTCATTGATTTGTATTGTTTTGGTAATTCATCCCAATTGAATGGAGATTTAAATAGCATTCTTGTTACTCCATGTATATTTTCAGCTTTATCATCAATCAAAATCATTGCCAGCTCTTTCACGATAAATCGATTAATTGGGCATTTGAATCTATGAAGACTTTGATATTTATAATGTTATCCCCTCTTCTATCGATGACGTCAACTTTTGTGACCGTACATCCTCCTCACGTAGTTGACCAATGGGAGGCTTTTATTCAACTGTATCAGGAATGAGCAAATAATTAAACTTGTATATTTTGTCAGCAATCATTGATATTTTTTCAAAGTATCTCATCAAGTATCTTATTTTATCATCATCATCATCATCATCATCATCATCATCATCATCATCATCATCATCATCATCATCATCATCATCATCATCATCATCATCATCATCATCATCATCATCATCATCATCATCATCATCATCATCATCATCATCATCATCATCATCATCATCATCATCATCATCATCATCATCATCATCATCATCATCATCATCATCATCATCATCATCATCATCATCATCATCATCATCATCATCATCATCATCATCATCATCATCATCATCATCATCATCATCATCATCATCATCATCATCATCATCATCATCATCATCATCATCATCATCATCATCATCATCATCATCATCATCATCATCATCATCATCATCATCATCATCATCATCATCATCATCATCATCATCATCATCATCATCATCATCATCATCATCATCATCATCATCATCATCATCATCATCATCATCATCATCATCATCATCATCATCATCATCATCATCATCATCATCATCATCATCATCATCATCATCATCATCATCATCATCATCATCATCATCATCATCATCATCATCATCATCATCATCATCATCATCATCATCATCATCATCATCATCATCATCATCATCATCATCATCATCATCATCATCATCATCATCATCATCATCATCATCATCATCATCATCATCATCATCATCATCATCATCATCATCATCATCATCATCATCATCATCATCATCATCATCATCATCATCATCATCATCATCATCATCATCATCATCATCATCATCATCATCATCATCATCATCATCATCATCATCATCATCATCATCATCATCATCATCATCATCATCATCATCATCATCATCATCATCATCATCATCATCATCATCATCATCATCATCATCATCATCATCATCATCATCATCATCATCATCATCATCATCATCATCATCATCATCATCATCATCATCATCATCATCATCATCATCATCATCATCATCATCATCATCATCATCATCATCATCATCATCATCATCATCATCATCATCATCATCATCATCATCATCATCATCATCATCATCATCATCATCATCATCATCATCATCATCATCATCATCATCATCATCATCATCATCATCATCATCATCATCATCATCATCATCATCATCATCATCATCATCATCATCATCATCATCATCATCATCATCATCATCATCATCATCATCATCATCATCATCATCATCATCATCATCATCATCATCATCATCATCATCATCATCATCATCATCATCATCATCATCATCATCATCATCATCATCATCATCATCATCATCATCATCATCATCATCATCATCATCATCATCATCATCATCATCATCATCATCATCATCATCATCATCATCATCATCATCATCATCATCATCATCATCATCATCATCATCATCATCATCATCATCATCATCATCATCATCATCATCATCATCATCATCATCATCATCATCATCATCATCATCATCATCATCATCATCATCATCATCATCATCATCATCATCATCATCATCATCATCATCATCATCATCATCATCATCATCATCATCATCATCATCATCATCATCATCATCATCATCATCATCATCATCATCATCATCATCATCATCATCATCATCATCATCATCATCATCATCATCATCATCATCATCATCATCATCATCATCATCATCATCATCATCATCATCATCATCATCATCATCATCATCATCATCATCATCATCATCATCATCATCAGCATTGACAATGTCTTGAGATTTTTTGTTTAATCGTTTTTTTCTCCTCCAACAGTTTTTTTGCTTCACTTGTTTCAGCACCCTCATCGTTTCGTCTGCACGGTATTTGAGTTCATGTGTCATTCTTGCGATAGCAGCATCACTTTTTTTGAGACATTCACATTTTGCACAAACTTTTTCTTTGCGACCATTTATTTCAACCTCCTCACGTACTCGTGCGGTTCGCATCACACTATCATGAAAATTACATAAATCTCTGTGTAATTGAACCGCCTCTGATGATTGGTTATCACCAAAATTTTTCACTAATATTTCATTGCAATTGAGTGTATGTGGTGGCAAAAACTTCAAATATCTTATTTCTTCAAAATTAAGATTTTTTATAGTATTCATGGCGATATTTTTTGTAGACAGCGTACACAGATGAAAGAGTAAACTGAATAGCTCACATGCAAAAAAAATTTCAAGTACTAATAGTATGATTCCCTCCAACAGTAATATTACCCCCACTCTTTCCATTAATGACTGCATCACTTGAATACAGCACTATAGTATGAAACACATCGATAACCCCTGACTGATGGTGAAAAAACATATTGGATCTATCTTGCACATACAGCACTATTGTACGACGCTGACTCACCGACTGATGAGAAATAGATTGGGTCTAGCCCACATTTAAAGTACTATAGTACAACATCGATCGATCGATAATCCTGACTTACCGACTGATGGTAATTATACAGATTGCATACAGCCTGCATACACCATACTATAGTACAACATCGATCGGTAAAACCCTGACTTACCGACGAAGTTGCTGATATGATGGTAATGCAGATATATCCAGAATAGTACTCATATCACTACTAACGCCATCTATTGGAGGATTACCCAACCCAGATAACCAAGTGTTATGCTGATTCCTTAATTCACACCGCCATCTCTTAGAAAGTTATTGAACTTACAAAAAATTGCAAGTCATTGTCCTATAACAAACATTTATTTGATATTTAATAAATATTGTTGTTGAAAATCGAAATAAAAACTATCCTATAGTTTAAGTTGGACCAAATTACACATAATAAGCCAAGTTTCATCAAAATCGGTTGAGTAGTTCCGGAGTCCATTTGTTTCAAACACTGTGACAGGAGATTTTTATATATAAGATAGTAATGTAACAATAAAGAAATATAGTAATTTATTGATTTATTAATGTAATATTGTTGAGCTGTCAAATTAAATATTTCATGTAAGAGATCATGTGAAAATATGAAATATATATATAGAATTTCGATGAAATGTGGTATAATCTGGTTCCAGGCGAAGGTCCACTATAAAAAACCTAACGCGCCATCGGTGGGACCTCATAGGTGGTGTGGAAGTCCACTTTCGTCTATTTTCCGACTAAACATTTAATTGTGTATTATATTTGTGATCATATATTGAAATTTATACATTCCAGAAAAAGCGCATTGTTGGAAGATGTCAATGAACAAATGAGACATGTCGACATGAGAAAAAAAAAAGTAATACAAGATTTGAACTTGCACATTTCTGAGAGAGTTGTAGGAAAGTTACCACTATGCCATTAAAGCGATGACTCAAATTTTTCAAATGTAATATTCAAGCATTGCGCATACTTGTTTTCGTGTTAGTATTGTGCTGGGATATCATTTTAATACTGTTTTAATACTTGTTGAATATTATTACGGTGTAGCTTACTTATAAAATTTAATAAAAAAAATTTTATTAAAATAAATTTTTTTTCCATTTACTCTTGCTTACTTAATATTAGGGCTTGGAATCATTCAATATTGAGGCATATTGAAATGAGATAAAAAAAAATAGAGAAGCTCGGGACTTGAACTCATATACTTGTGACACAATTGCAAGCAAGTTACTACTGCGCCATTGAAGCGATGTTTTCAATTTTTCAAATGTAATATTCAAGCATTGCGCATACTTGTTTTCGTGTTAGTATTGTGCTGGGATATCATTTTAATACTGTTTTAATACTTGTTGAATATTATTACGGTGTAGCTTACTTATAAAATTTAATAAAAAAAATTTTATAAAAAAAAATTTTGTTTTCATTTATTCTTGCTTACTTAGTATTAGGGCTTGAAATCATTTAATATTGAAACATATTGAAATGAGAAAAAAAAAAGTGGTCAAGTCGAGACTTGAACTCGTGATATTTGTGGATGTCGAAAGACAGGTCTCAAATGTTCGGGAGCTTGCTTGAATTGTTCTAGTGAGACGTGTAGCAACACCATGAATGTCATCCAATTAATCAACGAGAATGATTTTGAGGATGAAGTACCAACAATGGCACCAGTTCCATTTCCAAACTTCCTCGATAATGAAGTATCGGAAGCTAAAGTACCAGTAACTCAAGTAGTTACTGAGCCCTAGCCTGGTCCTTCGAAAAAATTGAGGACACATTGAATTTATTTGTCTACAGATTATTTTGCAGACTAAAAAATTTCCGTAGATTATTTGTTGATTTACATCTATTAAAATCCTCTAAAATAATTCCATTGCAAAACAAATAGTTGCATAACATGTATTATATGAAAGCCAATGATTGATAATATGATCAAATTATACATTATAAACAAATGTTATTTTTGATCTTTTGAATGCTATGTTGTGAAATATTAAATGTCATTGCATATTCACAAATGAAAATATACTTTACATACAAATATTATATTTTCTTACCAATGTTCTAAACAAATTATTTTAAATTTTTTCAGTGGAGAATAAAGTTTATCACTCATTATTTACAACACTGTGATTTCGATAATGAAATTGTTCATAATGAAAAAAAATCAATAAAATAAAAGTAAATTATATCTAATCATTTATATTGATATGCATGTATACTGACGAGTACTGAAGAATAGTGTTAGTTTCGCAGCGCTGTAAAACCTTTATAAATTGACAAATTTGCAAAAGTAATAAGTAATAATTATTCCTTAAAATCTCCTCTTTAAAAGTAATCTGATGTCATTTTTCCGTAAAATGACCAGTGAAAAAGTTATAACGAAAAAAAAACAAAATGTCCTCAAATTTTCATCTATTTTCGTTGATAACTCCTTCATTTTCAATTTGACGACCAAAAGATACATAACTAAAGTTGTAGAGAATTTAATTTGCTACAAAAAATGTTATCACAAATTTTCTGTGCGACCAGTAGTTTGGCCGATATTACGTAAAATCATTTGCACCCCCTTTTTCAAAATAGCGGCCGAAATATAAGGGTGGCGATCCCCCAAACTGGGATTTAACTTTGCATTAACTCCCTCTTGACATCAAAAAAAAAAAAAAAAATTGACTGCTCACCGATATGACACACGGTTCGGTATAGTGGTGGAATGTGCTCGTACCCCCACTCGGTCGGTCGGTCATCCAGACTCCCGGGGTCCTGATTCGATCCCAGTCCGGACGTTTTTTTTTTTTTTTTTCCTTCAAAATAAATAGATATGTCTCCCCAATGGCGTTGCTGACACCAATGCATGATTTCACTGGCACCGACTAGCCATGGGGAGTTTTACTGTTCGTGTGCGACTTAAGTCTTCACAGTGTCTGACCGTGCTCTGCTGTTTTCTTTCATTTGATGTATACGATCAATTGAACTATCATAATTTTGTGATTAATATGTTCGGAAGTGTGTTTGTCTCTGTTGCATATATAAATTGAGGATATTACTAGACAATTCTCATATTCATAGCTGCTTTTGTGCTTCATGTTTTATAACCTATAAATTGCCTCGTGTATCGTCATATCAATTAGCGTGATTCTGTGCATACTTCTACGCATGCTGATCACACTACATCACGTTATAATCATTACCGTGACAAAATTCCCTAAAAATTGGATACAGATTATATAGTGGTACTACCTCTGCGTCCTGCAGCGGACGGACTGGATACTACAAAATATTTTCTCTGCCGGTAAATGTGAATTACGCTAATTCAATAAAATGTTTCAAGAGTAAACAAACGCTTATAATTGCTCATCGTCGCTGTAATATTTGTGATCGCTGCTTTCATCCTAGTTGTGGCCTTGTCTATCTTTCTTCCAAATTTGCTAATGCATGTTATCTACAAACTAAATTATTGACTTCTGCCCAAGACGTTATGCAATCTTCTAAATTTTGTCCAAAAAAAACTATGTTTCTAACTCCTCCAGTAACAATTGATGACACTGATCTGACCATCTCGCAGACCACCTCTTCATCATCAATGGAAGATATGCTTAAAAAATTCATGGAGCAACAATCGACGTTCAACAAAAATATGACAGACTCCATGACCCAGCAAACACAAGCCCTTAAAAGGCAGGGGAAGGTTCACGATGACATGAACATTGAAAGTAATGAAATAAAAAAAATAGTCAAGACATTCAATGAACATGAAGTTAGATTGGTTAAATTGGAGCAACATAATGAGTCTCTTTCACTTCAGATAGCTGCACTGAATAATGATAATCAAAAACTATCTTCAGAAATTTGTCTTCTTAAACAATCTGATACCATGTATTCTCCGAAGTTATCTTCTGAAATCATTATATCCGGTGTGCCGCAGATCCATTGGAACAACCCATTGACAGCTACCACGAAGATCCTATATTCTATTGATGCATCTCATCAAGTTGAGGATATATTGGATATTAGAAGCGTCAACAAATGCAGGACAACTCTACATCTAGTCCACCTGCTGAAATTAAATCTACATTCATCATTAATTTTAAATCTCCACAGATTGCAAGTCATGTTGTTGATAAGAAGCGTCGACATGGAGTTTTGACTATCAAGCAGGTTATTGATATTGATATCAATGGCTCCATATATATTGATGAGTTTTTGAAAACAGAAACGCATACGCTTTATCGTCGTGTCAAGGATGTGGCGCGTGACATCGAATGCAAATATGTATGGGTTAAACATGGTTGTATCTTTGCTCGTATGAATGATGGTGTTGACAAAATCAATATTCGATCTCATGCTGATTTAGACACTTTCAAAGCTTCATGACTAAACAAAATAATTAATGGTAGTTCACCGGGTTATCTTCTGGACATATTTGAAAATAAGCCACAAGGAATTGAAACATCATCATGCCTGTGTTCTGATGAAGTATTTCACATACCTCACTACCGTACTTCTATTCACCAAAAATCTTTTCATATAGCGGGAATATACTTTTTGCATTCATTACCACAGAATATTACTGAAGTAGACACACTAGCTATCTGTAAAGTCAAATTGTTTAACCACTTACTTTCACTTGAATTATGTTGATTCAACTCACATCATTTGAAAACATTGTTAAATAGCAAAATATGTACAAAACTCACAATTATATTACATATGCTATATTTGCCATGGCGTTGATTAGAATGATATTATAGTTATATTACACTTTGCATTTACTATTTCTTAAATATATCTGTTCATGTCTCATAGCATACCGTTTACTTACAGCAGACACATACATGTTCAATCTGCTATTTGTAACCTATTATTATACTACAGCTTGTGCTAAACTCATACAGAATCTAACTTCATCTAACCTGCTTTGTAAAAACTTATGTAACTTTGCCCTTTGGCATCTGCTTGGGCATAATGAATATTTATCTATCTATCTATCTGAACTATTTGTCTTCGTGGAAATAAAAAGTAGAAAAAAAACTTCGCAAAGTTCCCCCAAGCTCCGCAACCCCTGACTTTCATAAATCTCAATTTTACTAACATATTTAAATTTTACTCCAAATTTCTTTATTTTGTTGCATACACACCTACATACAGACCACGCGCAAACTCACACACGCACACACACACCCTATTTTTTCCGCCTACATTGCTACTAAATACACAACAATCTTCAACTTTTGTTACTTATCTCGATACAATGTATATAAGAATCTTTAGTGTAAGGCTTCTTTAAATAGAAAATATTTTATAACCTGTCCTTCTAATTCACGTTCAAATTCAATTCCATTTCTACTTTCACATCTAGATCTATTTTTTTCCATATTTTTTCCTCATTTTGTCTTTATTCTTTCCAGACCTTTTGTTCATATAATCTCTAGTTTTCGCAAAGTTTCCGCTGAGTTCCAAGCCCCTTAACTTCCAAAAATACCAATTTTACTCACATACTTAACTTTTACCTGAGAGTTGTTTATTTTGCTGTATATACACACTCGCACCACACACACACAGACAAACTGAATACACACACACATATAAACACTCACACACGTAAACACGCGCACAAATATACATATAAAATAGTTTAATATCAGTTATGATAAAGTTAAATATCAGAATGATTGATTTTCAAAAATATACTTTTGAATGTCTAAAATAGTTCATTTGTTTACCTTACTTATGGATATTATTTATGAAAATATATTCATTTCCTCACGAATTCGTTCGTATTTTCGAAAATATATGGCAAATATGCACGTCGATATGATTCTGAGATATCATATCAATAAATTGTTGAAAATATACTTTTATTTAGAAGTTTATGAATGATTTTGTATACCTTGCTTACTAATATTATTCATGAATATATATCCGGTTTTCTTTAATTAATTCAAAATTTCAAATTGTGTACATATAGGTCACAATTTTACTACTGGTTTGACAGAATGACAGTTCTATTCATTTTTTTTCATGGAAAACTAACTATGATCTGAAATTCCCTTTTGTTTGCCTTGTATATTTCTGACTATTTAGAGATTTTCCACAAAAAAACTACTTGGAGTAAAAATATGAAACTATCAAAAGCGACTAGTTCTCAACACTCCTAACAATTAGGAATGAAGGAATAGGATGTTTGAAAAACGGTACGACCTGTAGCCGAGCGCAAATCGGAACGCGATACTCGAGATGAATAGATATATAGTGTTACGTCCTGGATGTTAGGTTTCGGACGCGGAGACGAGTTTTAAAATATTTTATTTGTTTAGGGATCGTTGCCCGCCACTGCTACGCGCAGCTGAAGTGCATCTATGGTTAATGATGTAAATAGGAACAATTACCTGTATTTGAATGAATGTGGAGACACAAGTACATTTAAACTTTATATTTATTAATTATGTTGAACTGATCATTTATGATTATAATATTGGTTGATTAAATAACTAATAAAGTCTCCAATAACTGTTCATATAAATTCCACTTCACTCACTTATGCACTATTTCACTTACACTATGACATATGGATTGATTTGTAATTATTAATTAGAATAATATTTGATTAAAAATAATGAGAACTCGAATGTACCAATAAACGATAGTAGAAATGAACAAGATTCGGAAGTATGACGAAATTAGTGCGAAGTTTCTGAGATTTATAATTTTAACTGAAAAACGGATTCTACTCTCGCGTTAGTACTTTCGATGTTGCTGGATTGAAATTACGTCGAGAACTGACTTTTTAGTAATGAGAAAAGTCTTGAGGTAATTTTTGTTTGGTAAGCAAATTGATGCGTTCTCATGGTTCAGATTTGTAATGTCAGCGTCTGGGTGTGCATTCGAAACGATAAGATAGAGAGTTGAAGTGAGATTTTCTTTGGAATAAATAAAAATATAGAAGATAGGTTTAGGTGTCGATCAAGAACAATGAAGAGTTAGATTTTCAAACGGATGTGAGAGCATAGGTTAAATAACGAACTTAGTTGGTATTGTAATAAAATAATCTTATAAAATAATAATATAAATTTTATATGAATGAAATCTTAACATAATCCGCGGTGCGATGCTTCGTATTGAATTTAAATGCTGGCGCATACAAAAGTATGCAGCCATATTATTTTCATGCGAGAAATATAGTGCGCAATAGCGAACGACAAAAATATGATAAATGAGAAATTGACGATTGTGGGGAAAGAGGAAAAGGCCGCTTAGGACCTAACACGCCCCTCCTCAAGACTCGAGCGTCCCGCGAAGAAAGAGAAAGAAAAATAGAGATGAAACAATAACATAAACAGAGAATTTCCGATAAAATTGAATGAGCGTCGCATGTCGGAGTATATTTTACGTTTAAATGCTACAATGTATAAAAAAGTAAATTAATATACTAAATAATTTTTTTTTTAAAAATGATTTTTTATGTAGAAGAAATGAAAATTTCATATTTAATCATGATAGGTATTTTTAGATTTTGTCGATTAATTAGTTATTTAATAAAAAAGAATAATATAAATTTGTTTGAAAGAAAGAAAAGAAAGAAAATTTAAAAGATAGTTCACAATAAAAATACATTACTACGTGACTTAATTATCATGCAATATTGCTATATTTGACAAACTTAAAATTATAAATTTTTGACATTAATTTTTTTTTCTTTTTTTTTTCTTTTTATTGCTTTTATTACTGTAAGGTTTCTCAGATATATGTATGCATAAGGGGCCACTACCGCCTCTTTTTTTTTTTTTTATATAACTGTTTATTCATTCATTATTATGATTATTTTTATTATCATTATTGTACGGGGTCGTATCCATATATATGTAGTGTTTTGGTGTTTCTTTAGTTTCTTGTGTGTTTAGTATATCTATAGCGTTTTGGTGTTTACTTGATTTCGCAGTGTTTAGCGTGTGTTTAATATATCTATAGCGCTTTACAGTTTTATGCGAATTTCCGATCAAAGCGGAGAACGAGATAAATGTTATATTAGTGCGCTTCGAGAGTATGAAGTTGGGTCAGCGAAGATCCGCACAAAATGGAATTCAAGAAATAGTGTTGAGCGTTCGGGCATGGGCAAGTTTGACGAAGATCCGAACAAAACGGAATCCAAGAGAGTGTGTATTCTGATGTTTGTGTGGATGTATGTTGGTGTTGTAGGTGAGCGGTATTAACTGCGGGCCTACGAATATCGGCATGAAGCAGACTGCCGATAAATAATTGTATGAGTGTGAGAGAGGAGTTTTATTACTTGTCCTTGAGTGATATTCATTTAATTTTTTATTGAGATTTAGGAATTTATCCTGTTATAATAATTTTGTTGTAAGTGTTTTCTATGTTGCTCTTATGTTGATTACTCTATGAAATTATCTATGTGTGTGAAAAGAATAATTTTCGTCGTGTATTTGGTTTTATTCATCTGTTTCCTTAACTGTCACAATAGTTCGTAGGTGGTGCAAGTTTTTATTGTCTGGTACTAAAGAGATTATGCTTTTTGAGATGTCTTTATTTAAGTAATAATGTGACGAAGGCTGAGGTTGCAGCTCGTTTTCTTGTAATTCATCTTCGCTAGCATCTTGAAAAATGATGGTATGATTGTTTTTTGTTTGTATGTTGCCTAATTCAATGTCTCTGTGATGCGTTTGTTTCTTTTCTTTTTTGTGTCTGTGCATATGTGATAAAAGGTGTGTGACTGAATCCAAAACAGCACCGATCAACATAGAGCTCCATCCGAAGACTGTGTGTAATGCTATTCCATGTATGGCGGTATCAATGATTAATTTAATGATTTTACAAATTATGTATATTCCAAATGCAAAAGTTGATCCGTGGCCTATTGAGTAAATAATTTTAGAGGCTGTGCTTAAGGCTTCTTCGAATTTACTTTGAATTTTTTCAAATGTTAACATGTTCTCTAAATTTATACCTTGATGAATATTTTCATGCCCTGTGGCACCTCTCGCTATAGTGTGTAGTATTGCGGGTTGTTATACGAGGAACATTATGATTTCACTGAGGCGCTTTAAATCTTCATTAGCGTATACGCTGGTATCCATAAGATTACCTGCGTCAGTAAATTTCCATGAGTTTGTTGTTATAGGCGCAATTTCTTCCGGTTGTGTGGCTGGTGCAATGAGTGGCATTGCTTGGATCCAAGCGTTGTTCACATTGAACATCGGGATAAGCATGCTATTGCATTCTATTTGAGTCCCTGTGTGTACTAATATATGTGTTGTAGGTTTGAGGAACATTGTTTCGTTTCCTCTGAGTACCGGTAACTCTTGAAAGCATTCAGTTACTTTTCTAACTTTTACTTCAGTTGGAACGCACTTTGCCACACGAACTACTTCTCCAGCGATATGTGCAATATAGCCCGGTCCTTTTAATAGATGGTATGCAAATTCCGCTGGAGCAACGGATGCTATTACGAGCGTGTTACTTAATACTTTGCGCTCTAATACGCATTGTTGCCTAATAACGTCATTATATAAATTTATAATTTGATTTTTCATATGATATGCTGAGTAAACGAATTTGGAGTTTATGTATGTGAATAAATCAATATTTTTTAATGTTAATCCTAATTTTTTCGTGAGTGGGCTAGTATGAGTAGTGTCAAAAATGTATAATCTTGGGCTGTCAGTTTTAATTGATGTGTAACCGCAAATTTCAATTGTACCTTTACTTGGTACTGCGAATGTATATTGGTCTGAAGTTAAAGAAAAAATTTCTTGATTGTAGTTTGTTGCTGATTTATCACGAGTTTTGTCCGCTGGGCCTTGATAAATTAAAGAAAATCCGTCTAAGTTACATTTTGAAAATTCTACTAGGTTCCAATATATGTTACCGTTATTTAAATCTAAGCATTTTCCTCTGTGATATTCACAGCGTTGTCCGGATCTCAGTATTAAGTCATTTGTTTCTAATTTGATATTAGTATAATAATCTTGCAATGTAATAAATATTTGTCCTATTACTACAACGTCATCCCAATTTCCATAGTGATCTGAATAAGAACCTCCTTTACAATTACTTACTTTTCCTGCGAGTTGCATAGGTCTCGTTGTCGTTGTGTTGCCATCAAGATCTGTGTGATATTGTTCGTTTAGTCTAAAAGAGTGAGTTTTATGCATATCGTCGCAGATTGTTTGAGATGTTTATATAATATATTCTATATCTCCATTTGAGACTATAGAAATATGCGAATGCATACTACAGTGATTAGTCCAGTGCAGTTAGGTTAATACCTCGGAACCCAATTACTATGAATGGATTTGAATGATTCTGGATTTTTTGAGTTTCTAATACTAAAAAGTAAAAAGTTTACACATGGAAACTTTGCGCAAAAGATTTTTTTTTTTTTTTTTTAGTATGTTTCCATTAAAATAACGCTAGTTCTAGTATAGTGCATATTTGTCAAGCTATATATTTTTTTATTGTCAAGAATTTTTAACTTTTATATAAAGTACACAAAAAGACAGCAAACAACCTTGAAAAATAGGCATTGTAGGGACAGCAGTACAGGTATATAAAGGTAGTAAGGAGGGGAAGTAGGTGTAGCGGAGGTCACGCGCGGCAGCTGTTTTTCTGTTCCGAAAACGGTTCAGTATCGTGTTCATGCCCATGCAGACAACGTTATTTGGAATATTTCTAACATCAATTGTTGAAATTATTGCTGAAGTGATAATATTATATTGTTGAAATTATTGCTAAAGTGATAATATTATATTGTAAGGAAAAATATTGCACTTATGAATTTTTAGTTGTTTCATCATTTTAATTGCCAGATATCCGTTTATCGATTTTTCTGAAATTTATTGTTGTAGATAATTTTCAATTATGAATAGTTGCAGTTAAGTTGTTGATCCATCAGATGTTGAGGAAAATTTGTGTTTCATTTGTCAATTACTTGGAGCTCAAAGCATTAGTGACGTAGGTTCTATTGTTGAAATAAAAAGAGGATTGGAAACTTTGAAACAAGCTTCCAGGGAAAGAAACGATAGATTATTAGAATATTTAAATACGCATGAAGTTGTATATGCACATAAATCATGTCGGCAGAAGTATATTAATCAAAAATATATAAGAGCCTATAAAAAACAAGAAAAACAAACGAATCTTTCTCCTCCAAAAAAAAGATTGCGAAGTTCATCATTGTGCGGCTTCGATCGGGAAACATTGTGTTTTTTTTGTGGAGAAGAAGCTATTGATGAGAAAGAAAAAAAACGAAATAAAAATTTACGGCGAAAAATACATTTAGTTAATAACAAAGAAATGAAATCCACAATTTTGGAGCTGATAAAAGTAGAACGAGATGACTATTGCCGCAAAATTCACAAGAGAATATCTGGTGTAATAGATTTAGTCGCATTGTAGGCACGTTATCATTTGTTTAATTATGGGCGATTGCTATTCGTCATTGAAGAATTCAGTTCATAAGGTACCTGAAGGAAAGAAAAAAATTCATCCGCAAGTATTATTAGTAGATGCAGCAATGAAACAAATATACCAATATATAGAAGAGAATGAAGACTGTCAATTCTCAATGCAAGAGTTGAAAAATATCCCAACATTGGTATGCATACCCGATGAAAAAACTATTAAAGCAAGATTAATATCGCAGTACAAAGATGATATTATTTTCTCAAGTAAATTTGGTGCAAATATGATCATTTGTTTTCGAAAAAAACACCATGAAATACTCTCAAATGCATGGTATTATCAGAGAGAAAATGAAACCGATGAAGAATATAGAATTTTGAAGTAGTTGTACGCAATGATCAATATCCACCAAGTGATAAAATGTTCGAAGATATCAATGCATCTATTCCGCCAACACTTCGATTTATTCTTTCAGGAATAATTATGTCTGATAAAAAAAGTAAACCTGAGAATGCAATTTTTTATGAAGCTAAATGCAGCTCCATAGCTCATGCAATAATGTCTGCACAGTACGTCCTCGATCATTCATATCTCCTCTTCAAATTGTTAAGGAAGAAACTAGCTGATAACAATATTTTCTCGTGTCAAGCAGATGGTGATGCTGATACATTAATCATACATACAGCAATTAATATTGAATCACAAAATGTTGTTGTTGTTTCTGAAGATATTGATGTATTAGTTTCATTAACTGCTTTAACACCTCTTCGTCGAGAAATATTTTTTGTTAAGCCAGCAAAAGGATCGGTAACTGCAAAAATTTATTCTAATAAAAGTTTAGATGCAACATTACCAATGTGTAACAAACATATTTTGTTTTTACATGCTTTGACTGGCTGTGACATAACTTCAGCGTTCTACAAAAAAGGCAAAAATAAATTCGCTGAATTATTTGAAAATCGTACAGATCTAGAAGATGCTGCTATTATTTTTACTGATAAAAATGCTGAAGTCACCAATATTTGACAATCGGGTATTCTTTGCATTTTAGCATTATATGGTGCTCCTAAAAATAAAAATGATATTAATTCTTTTCGATACCAATCGTTTCTTGAAGCTACGAATAAAAATACCTGTGTCAACTTGGCATCATTGATACCTACATTCGATGGTTGTTCAGAACACATAAAAAGAGTGTATTTACAAGTACAGTTATGGATAGGAGACGATAAAATACCAGAAGAATGGGGATGAACAAAAACAAATTGTTCATTAGTACCAATTACAATGCGCGGACCACCAGCTCCTGAAAATTTATTAAAAATGATTTTTTGTTCATGTAAAACTGGATGTGGTTCCGCTTGCGGATGTCGCAAAAGTGGTTTAAATTGTTCTACAGCATGTTTACGATGCCAAGGAGTTAGTTGCTTAAATGCTTCAAGAATAATATTCACAAATGACGTTGAAAACGAATACATTGAGGACTAATAAGTTTCACGATTATTTTTTAAATGAAAATTCATTCGATTTTTTTCATTCATTTGTTTATGTAATTAAAATTCATGTTAATTACTATTCAGCATGTGTTGATGACAAATTATTTTTTATAATAAACCGATATATTATTGTATCATTTCATTTTTCATTGATTTATTTCGTTCATCGTAGATTCTGCCATTTTCGAATTTATTCATAAATTTTCTTTACCTAAAAATCTATTATAAACAACTTCGAACACTATAACAGTCATTATTTCCATAAAAGGAATATCAAAAACTTCCGACAATAATACTTTCTATTGAAATTTTCAGAAATTGTAATTTTTTTTTCGAAATTGGCGAATTTTCAAAATTTCACAAATTTTTTATGGGTAAACTTTTTAGTACACAGCATGAGGATTCCAAGAAAAAAAAAATTATTGAAATCCATTCATAGTGATTGGGTTCCGTCATTTTTCGTTTTTTATACCTATTTGCACTGGACTAGATATACCGTACGATGGATTTCTATTTTGCATTGATATACATGAATAGTTGCGTATTCAGCGGTTTGGAGTACTTGGATAGTGACTGTAGTGGTGATTGGGTCCGGAATAGGAATATTGCACTCTTGTATTTTGTTCAATGAAAAAGTTGTCATATTTATACCAGGCGCTCCGCAGTCGTATGCTATTATGGCATTGCTCCAATGTATGTACCGAATGACTGATGTGAGAATGAGAGTGTATTTGAATAAGTCCATTTTGTGATCTGAAATATGAATATAAAGATTTTGTTGACTACTGATGACAAAGAAAAATTTCAGTTGTATTTCGTGTATTTGTGTGAGGTACAATGTAATGAAAAGGATAATTCTTAATTGGAGGATTCACTATTTGAGCAGCCGTCTGAGACGTGTGCGATTTTAGCTTGGTTGCAGTGTATTATTTTCTAAGTGTTTGGTGTTTTTTGAATTTCTATGTTTTGTCTGCCTGGAAAAATAGCAGTTACGAGGTATGGTCCGATATAATTATCATCAAATTTTCTTCTTTTAATATTTTTTAATATGTTGTGATGATGTGTCTTGACACATCATCCCTTGGCTTTTTTTATAGAGAAATATTGCTGCGCTGAAAGTGAAATGGAGCAAAGTGAGTTGAAATAATAACATTTAAGTATAAAATATCCGGATAAATTAAATAAAATGTGAGTGGAAGTTTACCTGGAGAGTAAAGGTATGAATGAGTGTGAATATGTTGAGTAATGTATGAATGTAAATGAAAACCGGACGTCAGCATGGATCATCACGTGGCGAACATCATCATCATAAACAAATCATCGTGTGGGCTCCGGTCAATCCAAGGAATCGAATAAGACGTTCTTCAGAGTGTTGGGCGAAAAGAGACAAAATAAGAGTCCAAATAAACCATCCAATGATCTACTGTTTGGGAATGCACCTTCTCAATCAATATAAATATTTAAATTATCGCCATCAATTATGGTGACCGGGAATGACCACAAGGGCGCACGACTAATCAAGTGCAGCGTGCATTGTGCTGCCGTCGCATGGTCAAACTGCCAAAAATTATATATGTATAGATATATTGCTTTGTCTAATGCAACTGGTGTTACTACGCGTAGCGTCTCAATACACTCTTGGAAAATCAACTGCATTGTGAACATCGTGTTGCAATTATTGCATTCAACTGACTCTACAACTTGTTAAATTATCGTGATTGTGAATCAACTGTAGTGGTTTTATGCTAAATAAATCTGCATAAAATATCGTGAACATCATCGTGTAAATTTGACTGTACTTATCGAGTAAAGTAAAAGTGAAAATATCTTGTAAGACTCGTGGCTTTACGACCCACGTGTCGTGTGCATTGCAGCGTGCTTTGTACATTTCATCATTAATTATTAATATCATTGTGGGCTCAATTAATTTTTGTCATAATCAGAAACATTGTAAAAAATCAACTATAATAATCATTATTATATTTTATCAACTGCAATATCAAATATATTATAAAAAACGTGGCTTTACGACCCACGTGGTGTATGTATGCATTTATAGTGTATGTATAGTGCGCTGTATAATATCAAATTTATAATTGTTAAACTCATTATTGAAAGAAATCATTGTGTATTCTCATGCGAAAATTAATCAAAGAATTAATTCAGCTGTCTCATCAAAGTTAACCATTATTTGTAATTAAATTGTGCTTACTAGGATCTGTATTTGTTTATATTAAGTGACTATATAATAATTATACTAACTATTTTGAACATTATCGCGTTATTATTTTTATAATAATTTCCAATCTTGCATTCTCCAACAATCTACATAACCCTAAAGATGAAGTAGTGAGAGAAATATCAAGTCAAATAAGGGATAGAAAATTATAGTGATTACAAAATAATACTCACGAGAGCAAAACTCCGGAGGAAATATTATTAATGAATGATCACAATATAATCACCGTATAATACTTTGGATGAACAACACCAACACGACATTCAATCATGGTATACAATAATAATACACCATATATGACACTTTGGAGGGTTAGTGATACCACCAGATCGAAAAACATCGACTTGGCGCCACCGGACTACCGAATTCATCCGTATAATTATGATCCAACCTGCATAATTCGATACTGCATTCGATAAATGATTATAGATCTTATAATTTTCATCCCGGTAGAGTCCGCGTCAGGTCAACGACCGGCCAATCAGAGATCCGGATGTTTGAACTTGAATTGTCGCAGCCAATCAACTCCGCATGGAGACGTGAAGAACACGACCGAAGGTTCTAGAAGAAGAAGACGCCGTCAAGACTGACGCTCCGGCTATTTTGACTTCACTTAGCCCTGGGACAGCATAGAGTGTGGTTGCATTTTATGCGAGTGTCAGAATTGAATAAGAGCAAAAGTTGTAAATTATTAATAAGAAGGAAATTATTAAAAAATATTGTGAAACGACGCCGTATAATTATATACAGGACTGTATTGGAAGTCTGAGGAAATATTTGTATTACTTGAAGACCGTGGAAATTGAAATACGGCGTGAAGTAAGAAGTTTTCTCGAGTTTACAGTAAGTGGTGAGTGACGCCATTATTGGGCAGAATTTTCATTTAATATTTTGTTCATTGTATTTCGCATTTTTCTTTGAAATAATTCTTAAGCGATTCGACAGCGCAGCAATATTATTACGGGCTAAGTCATTAGTTTGACATTGGATCATTAATAAGTAAATCATATTTATGATAAAGAATCAGTATTTGTAGACCCATCCCGGGCTCCACGCGTAATAGACAGAGAAAAGAGGTCTCCGAAAGGGACTTTGTGTTGTGTTGTATAGAAAATTCGCATTATAATGAATAATATTGGTGGAACATCAATAATTAATGATCCGTAGAAATGATCATATTGTTGTTTCATCAATAATAATTTAAAAGTAATAAATTGTCATATTTTTATTTTTTTTATGATTCGCCGAAATTGCTATTGTAATGACCCATAGTATATTGGGCATTAATTCATTCATTCATATATTTTCTCACTATTAAACGATTAATATTAATTAATAATTAACAATAAACAATTATCAAACATTTTCAATAATTATCAAATGTTTTCAATAATTATCAAACGTTTTCAATGATTATCAAACGTTTTCAACAATTATCAAACGTTCTCAACAATTATCAAACGTATTCAACAATTATCAAACGTTTTCAACAACCATCAAACGTTTCCAACAATTATCAAACGTTTTCAACAATTATCAAACGTTTTCAATAATTATCAAACGTTTATCTCAAGTGCCAAAAAAATTCTTTATTTCTGGAATCTGTTGTTTGAATAAATTATTATTAATTTAACTGCAGTTAACCGAATCATTTATTTTGGGAATATTTGAATCATTCTTTTCAGGATTATTCCCACTTTTCTTTCAATTTTAGCATTTCGGTGAAACAGCAAGTTACTGGAGAAATTCCCTAGTTATATCTAGTAACTTTTCATCCAAATTGATCAACTAGGGTGGCATCCCTTGAATATTTTGTCTTTATTTTGGACAGAATAGAAGAAAATCAATAAATTTATAACGGTAAGTCCGTCTGAAAATAAATAATACCGGATTCTAGCTTTTCTGCGGAAAGGTGGCCGTTATAATGTATACATACTGTCCTACTTGGAATGGTACTGTTATTATTTTACTGTCATAGTATGCTTTTGAAATTTCTTCAGCTTTTTCTCGATTTGTTCTGGCAATATTTCGTATTTCTGTAAGTCTAGAAGCTAGATCATAGACATAATCGTCGTATGTACCTAGTCGGTATGTTGTTTTAAGTTCCGATGGTACGAGTGCTGGTTGTCCAAATACTACTTTGTGTGGAGTGTAATTTGTAGCTTCATGTTTACTGGTATTGTATGCGAACATTGCGTGTTGTAAACACTGGTCCCAATCGCCTTTATTAACGTAAAGTTTTAAATAATCAGTTAATACTTGATGGCTACGCTCGAGTGCACCATTTTATTGTGGATGGAATGATGTTGTTTTAATTTGTTTAATTTTAAATAATTTTGCCATATTACGCATTGAAGAGCTTGTGAATCCCGTCCCTTGGTCTGTTAATATTGCTTTGGGGCAGCCATAACGAGTAATAAAATTATCGACGAATGTTTTCGCTACGCATTCGGCGGTGATATGTTTCATAGGCGCCGCTAGACAGTATTTTGAGAGATCATCTTGCATAGTTGAGATGTATTTATTTCCGTTTTCTAATAGTTCTAGTGGTCCAACTATGTCTAATGCCACTTTATCGAATACGTTGATAGAGGTATCAGTTAAAACCATTGGTTGCTTCGTTTTAATGCGAACTAATTTTTTCTTTTGACAACTTTCACATTTTCTAATGTAATTTTCAATATCGGTTTTCATTTTTTTCCAGAAATAATTTTGTCGTATTCTGTTAAAAGTTTTGTGTTGTAATTTCTTCTTTGCAAACCGTGATTTTGATATCACTGCTAATTAAGTTGAGTCTCAATGCGCTTTTTATTTTACGCCAAAGGTTGATGTCAAACACGCTCAAACCTTTGGATATGCTTGCTGATTTTACGTTTAATTCTTTTAATTTATTCACTGAATTTTTTATAGCATTATTTAAATCGTCTTCTTTTATAATTTTTGAATTTTTTCTTCCTATTTTTATATCAAAAATGATTTTACTTCTAGTGAAATTTACGATAACTTCTGAAATTTGATATTCTACTTGTTCAGATGGCGGTGGTGTAAGACCGTTTTGTATCAATTTTCGTCCTACACTGAGAAAAAAAATTGTTTGAATCTACAAAATTGCTTTATTTGGATCGCATTTAGTTGCTGCAAGCAACCGATGTGTTGCAACAACAAAATTATTTAGTATTTACGTTCCATTGAAAAGAAATTTGTTTGAATCTACAAAATTGCTTTATTTGGATCTTATTTGGTTGCTGCAAGCAACCGATGTGTTGCAACAACAAAATTATTTAGTATTTACGTTTCATTGAAAAGAAATTTATTTGAACCAACTAATCCCATTTGTTTGAAATATGTTTAGGTTAATTTTAAATACATTCAGGTTGATCCAATCGAATAATCGTTGAATCAACAAATTTTTAGTTTGAATTTTTGAAGTTGCAGTCGAATAATTTTTCATGTCAATCTGATAAAATGTAGCTACTTGAACCAAACAAATGACATTCAAATGAAACCTAACAATTATTTGAATTAAATTACCAGATTATTTGGATTACGATCAAGTTGATTCAACCGAATAATTGTTGAAACAAATAATTTTTATTTGAATTTTTGAAGTTGCAGTCGAATAATTTTTCATGTCAATCTGATAAAATGTAGCTACTTGAACCAAACAAATGGCATTCAAATGAAACATAACAATTATTTGAATTAAATTACCAGATTATTTGGATTACGATCAAGTTCATTCAACCGAATAATTGTTGAAACAAAAAATTTTTATTTGAATTTTTGAAGTTGCAGTCGAATAATTTTTCATGTCAATCTGATAAAATGTAGCTACTTGAACCAAACAAATGACATTCAGATGAAACATAACAATTATTTGAATTAAATTACCAGATTATTTGGATTTTGATCAAGTTGATTCAACCGAATAATTGTTGAAACAAATAATTTTTATTTGAATTTTTGAAGTTGCAGTCGAATAATTTTTCATGTCAATCTGATAAAATGTAGCTACTTGAACCAAACAAATGACATTCAAATGAAACATAACAATTATTTGAATTAAATTACCAGATTATTTGGATTACGATCAAGTTGATTCAACCGAATAATTGTTGAAACAAAAAATTTTTATTTGAATTTTTGAAGTTGCAGTCGAATAATTTTTCATGTCAATCTGATAAAATGTAGCTACTTGAACCAAACAAATGACATTCAGATGAAACATAACAATTATTTGAATTAAATTACCAGATTATTTGGATTTTGATCAAGTTGATTCAACCGAATAATTGTTGAAACAAATAATTTTTATTTGAATTTTTGAAGTTGCAGTCGAATAATTTTTCATGTCAATCTGATAAAATGTAGCTACTTGAACCAAACAAATGACATTCAAATGAAACATAACAATTATTTGAATTAAATTACCAGATTATTTGGATTACGATCAAGTTGATTCAACCGAATAATTGTTGAAACAAATAATTTTTATTTGAATTTTTGAAGTTGCAGTCGAATAATTTTTCATGTCAATCTGATAAAATGTAGCTACTTGAACCAAACAAATGACATTCAAATGAAACATAACAATTATTTGAATTAAATTACCAGATTATTTGGATTACGATCAAATTGATTCAACCGAATAATTGTTGAAACAAATAATTTTTATTTGAATTTTCAAGTTGCAAACAAATAAAGTTTTGTTAATGTGACAAAAAATAATTTGAATCGATGCGATTATCCCATCGGATGACACGTGCGCCATCTTCATTTGTTTATTATGGTCTACTTATATATATTATATATTCGTAACAAGTTCGACTAGAAGCGGGCCACGCGGATTCAGCAGTCCATTGTTCGTCATTAGTTGCGGATAGACTGTTATGCGGTGCGTACGTATTCTATACAACGTGAAAAATATAATATACAGTGCAAACGTATCGTTTTTTTTTTTGCATTATTTTGTGTGCAGTGTATTGTACCAGTAAATACAATAATGGACGCCTTCACCAAAAATCTATTGGCACAATGAAAATTCAGCGATCTTGAAGATGTGTTCGAAAGTAAGTCGCATTCTTTGATTCAATTATCCAGTTTATTATTTCATTTTCCTTTCATATTCATTGTCCAGTCTGCATGTAACACGGTTATTGATATTCCATAGTATTTCCTGTGGGAAAATAAATTTCCACAACTGAATGCTATTCATATTAATAATTTATTCAATTTTTCACTTTATTATTGTATATATTTAACGTACATCTGTAATGTACACATTATTGCCTGTAACATTATTTCTATATGTATATATATATATATGTAACATTATTTCTATATATATATATATATATATATATACATATAGAAATAATGTTACAGGCAATATTGTGTACATTACAGATGTACGTTAAATATATACAATAATAAAGTGAAAAATTGAATAAATTATTAATATGAATAGCATTCAGTTGTTGGAAAAAAAAAATATGTATGTGAACTCGTTGAGTATAGCGTCGCTTACTGTCTTTGTATCGCTGAAGGTCAAATTTGTTTTTTTTTTTGTTTGTGTTTATAACGATATTTGAACAAGACTGCTGTACATATGAAACGAAAATTTTCAATTTATTAGGAAATAATATTGATGAAGAAGCAATGCCGATGCTTGACGAAGGAATGATAAAAGAAATGATTCCCCAGTGTGGATCTCGAGCGAAATTTTTGTCAAAATGGAAAGAGTTTTATGGACAAAGCCAGAGTCAAAAAAGTCAAGTAAGTTTTTCGACAGATGAATAGCGTCATTTCTTTTTTATACACTTAAGTATTACAACGAAGAACAAATTAGTTGAAACAACTGAATTTTTTGTTAGATTGAATGAAATACTTTTTCGAAACAAATAATTTTTATTTGACATGAATATCGTTCAGTTGATTTACGTCTCCCAATTTTCAATGTATTACGATAATTACATGTATAAATTATATATTATATTTAATATATATTATATATATTATATATTATATATTATATATATTATATATTATATATATAGTCATTTGATACATCCCATAATTCGTAATCAACACTCAATAATTTAATTGAAATTCTTATTTTGCAAAATTCAACTATAATTTATTTAATAATAAATGAAAGCGCTTTTACTCAAAATAGTTGATGCATCGAGTACACCAAAATTAAATTTGAATGAAACTGACTGTGATCAAAATAATTAGTATTGAATTACTATTACACTCAGATATTACAACGAAGAACAAATTAGTTGAAACAACTGAATTTTTTGTTAGATTGAATGAAATACTTTTTTGAAGCAAATAATTTTTATTTGACATGAATATGGTTTAGTTGATTTACGTCTCCCAATTTTCAATGTATTACGATTACATATATAAATTATATATTATATATAATATATATTATATATATAGTCATTTGATACATCCCATAATTCGTTATCAACACTCAATAATTTAATTAAAATTCTTATTTTGCAAAATTCAACTGTAATTTATTTAATAATAAATGAAAGCGCTTTTACTCAAAATAGTTGATGCATCGAGTACACCAAAATTAAATTTGAATGAAACTGACTGTAATCAAAATAATTAGTATTGAATTATTATTACACTCAGATATTACAACGAAGAACAAATTAGTTGAAACAACTAAATTTTTTGTTAGATTGAATGAAATACTTTTTTGAAGCAAATAATTTTTATTTGACATGAATATGGTTTAGTTGGTTTACGTCTCCCAATTTTCAATGTATTACGATTACATATATAAATTATATATTATATATATAGTCATTTGATACATCCCATAATTCGTTATCAACACTCAATAATTTAATTAAAATTCAACTATAATTTATTTAATAATAAATGAAAGCGCTTTTACTCAAAATAGTTGATGCATCGAGTCAACCAAACTTCTTTTGAAAGAAAATAACTGTATTTAAAATGAATGTAAATGTATTGCAAAGGTCCATTCGTGAAATTAATCAATCGTGGATGCATTTAGAATCAATTCATATTTTTTTATTCATGTCATTAAAACAAATCGTATTGTTATTATGTATACATGTCAACTGATGAATACCTAATGGTATTTTACTTGAATCCGTCGAGTCGACTACATATTATTTTAACATAATGCAATGATCCAGTCATGTAGACGACATTTCGAAAAATGAATAAATTGATGGCAGCGAAATATCAATCTATTTAACCGAATTCCAGTCGGAATAACTTGATTTCAAAGTATTTCATTTCTGTTACATGCAATACAATTCACAATAAATTATGGTGTGACTCATTATTATTTGGATCGTAGGATATGGACAACGAAACAAATGGAAATGTAGTTGAGTTAGATAGCACTATTCAAGATGATTCTTCAGAAGAGGGAGACTTGAAACCATACACGTTGGTCAGACAAAATGCTTTTTCAGGGAAAGCAAGTTTCAGATATTCTCTAAAATTAGCTGAAGTACGACAAATAATTGAAAGTGATTTCCGAGGAAAAACTATTTTGAGTACTTATAAAAAAGCCAAAATGCTCTCACCGAAATACATCAGCTTGATTGTTGATATCATTATTTCACATTATCTGAAAGATGATGAGTGCAGGTAATCAACAGAATCATTTTCCAATCATATACATTATATATATATCGTCGCTTAATTGGGAATACCAGCTATGTCATATTCTGGCGATTTTCAGGAAAACAATAAAACTGTTTGTAAACTAACGTGTGTTGCTTTTGATGGCGATAAATCAATTCGATTCACGCGAGATCACAAAATAAATCTTGGACCAGATCGTTTGGTTGAACTCTGTACGAAATTACCGGTTAAAAATTGAAACTGACTGAATATCGCCAAGAAATGAGATGGCTGATGTTGCTGATTAAGCGACGTTATATGTATACATAGACAATATTGTACTATGCATGAAACGTCCTACAATTTTACCTGTTCTACTAATCCCCTCAGATGCATCATTTATGCTCTCACCTCCCTGTTCCACTATACTTACTCTCAGTTCTGGACTCTTACCTTCTCTATTCCATTCTTTCTCATCTACATCCAATCTCGTCTCCCACCATTCATCTAGTTTCCTCTATATGAATATGTATGAAACCGACAATCTAATGATTTTGATGTATTTTTGCAGTTTTACAAACGCGCAGCTAGAGAAAATAGCAAAGAATATCGTTGAAATATTTCCAACGGAGTCGATAAAGACTTTTTACGTCGGACCAAAAAGTAAAGCGACTTCACGCACAAACAAATCAATTTCTTCTCGCGGAAAACTTGTTTATAAGTACCATAATAAACTACGGCAAAAAAGAGAATTGGCCAAAACGAGAGAAACTCGTGAAACCGAAGTGTCGCAAGTGGAGTCTGATTTTGAAGGTATGCTTAATTATCATTCGTGAAGTACCATGTTCTTTTATACTTTGTATTAGTGCGTATTCATTTTCGTGTTCATTTCGCTTTTTAGATGTTGAACAAAAAGTCGCACGAAGCGTTGATTGGCTAAAAATCTATCGAACTCCTTGGGAAGATGTTGTTTCTCATTGGGAAATCACTTTCAATTTCCGACGTAAAAGCATTGAAAAATGTGAAGGCGGTAAAGTGCATTTGCTGCTAGAACAATGGCCGATTTTAAAGCAACCTAACGGGTTTCTCCTCATTGAACGCGATTTCGATGCTATGAATTTGACAAAAGTTGTAATAACAAATGAAATTCACAATATATTTTGTGAAAATGTTCGAGCGATACAACCTTTGAATGATCGCGATGCAAATGCTGCATGTTTGTATGACTTGCTCCTTCTTGAAGATCTCACTGACGGTGCGCACCACTCACTTTTGCAATTGTTGAGCCTTGTTTCTCAATATCATAACTTTATTGTATTTTTTATATGCAGCACTATATTTATTTTCATTTTCTTATTATAGATTCCCGAGTCGTAATCCAAACTTTATTATTGTCTCATTATATTCCTCCGAAAGGTCGGATACGTGTGCAAAACAATAAACACTTGAAATTTTCTATAAGTGAATGTAAAGACAGCATGATCATGCACATCACAGTTAGTATATTCACCACCATTGCATTCCATCATAATTTTTCACTCACTTCTACTTCCTATTTACATTTGGCATGAGTGTATAATTTCCATTTTTGCAATTGCAAGCATATGTGAATTGTCTAGGAAATGCTTGTATTTCAATTGTATGACAAAACTGCTAATTTTTTGTTACAGAGATCTGATGATTTAATAACAGCCCATGAGAAGAAAGTAAAATTATATGCAGACCGTGGCATACCACTGCAGCCATACATGATTGTTGTAGGAGAAACATTAACAACATTTCATGAATTTTACGTGTGTGTGGACAAATTACAGTACAAAGTTAATTCAGCGCTGTCAGCATTGGATATCTTATTCAAAATTTACCACGTATTGGACGCTGGGTATCCGCCAGAAAGTGAGCATCTGTGGATTCTCATGCAACTTTCTTTGTATAAATTTACTACCAAGTGGGATAAATCAATTGCCTACATTGATACCATTGTTCAACACATGTCCATTTTGGATGAGAAAAGAGCTACTGACAACACAGTAACAGAAGTTTCTGTTGAAGTGAATACTGATACTGAGCTTTCATCGTAGTTTGCAAGTAATAAGCTTGCACATTCAAAATACTATTTTCTTTTCTAAATAAATAAATAAATTTTCATAAATATATAAGTCATAGTCTTTTGGTACAATCTATGTTAAATTTTGTGGAACTGACAATGTTTCCGTGTCTGTTTTGCGAATCATTATATCGTACGTCCATTGAGTTCACGGCCCACGTAAAATTAACGCATAGTACTCGTTTCCGTGAAACGGTATTCAATCAGATGATAATAAAAAAACGTTTGTTAAAATTAAACACGTGCTCATTGTTCATGCACAAACAATCGCTTTTTTATGTTTAAAAGTAAATATATTAAATTATTCTTCACATTTACAATCCTTCGAAATCCAAGACACAGATCGTTGGACATATATCATTCAAGATGATTTGGTTGATTATTTGCCATTGAATAAACAAATGATGCCAAATAATGAATACTACGTAGCATTAATGTAATACATATCAGAGTCATTATGTAGATGGATTATCAATGGAAAGTAGTTCATGAATATATGTGAAAAAAGAAAATATTACAGAACGTCTTTATTTTTTCCGGAATCATTCTTTCCGCATAAGTATTTCAATATTGTATAGGTAATAATTTTTGAACATGTATGTGACAATTTATATTAAAAAAACCCTTCAAAAATATCTGTGTAATACTTAATAATTGAATGTCTTCTTTTCCTCATAGTAATTTGTGTTAAAAATTAAGAGTTACATTGCATTATATTTTCAGTAAGTTGTTAAAGAATGTACGTAAAGAAAGCTTCAATTACAGGATCATCTTCATTTGATCATCATCTTCAATTCAACTGATTAATGACTGATTCGAACCACCTCATGGATTATTTAATGTGCATGCATTAGTCGACGGGACCTAGTATTGCATCCAATCAAAAATACTTTATTTGCAGCAACATGAATCATGTAGTCAAATGAACTATCGATCATTTGAAGCAAACAACGCGTTTAATTGAACCAAAGGTATAAAGATATTGAAGGAACGAACCCGATGTTCCATCAAGCAACCATTTTGTCCCTACGAATGCACGAACGGTGTAAATGCAACACATCTTAGATTCAGGCAAATACAGACATACTTGAACCTGTAGATTAATTAGTCTATCCAACAAATTGATTTATCCAACATGCAGTAATGTTATTTGAATTAACGTATGCTCCTCTTTGATTCAACTACTTTTGGGGCGATTGAAACTATCTCCTGGTTTGTTTCGACAGTGTGAATCAGTCGACGGGACCTAGTATTGCATCCAATCAAAAATACTTTATTTGCAGCAACATGAACCATGTAGTCAAATGAACTATCGATCATTTGAAGCAAACAACGCGTTTAATTGAACCAAAGGTATAAAGATATTGAAGGAACGAACCCGATGTTCCATCAAGCAACCATTTTGTCCCTACGAATGCGCTTATTGTGTAAGTACAACATATATTACATTCAGTCAAATACAGACATATTTGAATCAGCTAAATAATTAGTCTATCCAACTAATTATTTTGTCAAATATGCAGTAACGTTATTTGAATTAACGTATGCTCCTCTTTGATTCAACTACTTTTGGGGCGATTGAAACTATCTCCTGGTTTGTTTCGACAGTGTGAATCAGTCGACGGGACCTAGTATTGCATCCAATCAAAAATACTTTATTTGCAGCAACATGAACCATGTAGTCAAATGAACTATCGATCATTTGAAGCAAACAACGCGTTTAATTGAACCAAAGGTATAAAGATATTGAAGGAACGAACCCGATGTTCCATCAAGCAACCATTTTGTCCCTACGAATGCGCTTATTGTGTAAGTACAACACATATTACATTCAGTCAAATACAGACATATTTGAATCAGCTAAATAATTAGTCTATCCAACTAATTATTTTGTCAAATATGCAGTAACGTTATTTGAAATAACGTATACTCCCCTTCAATTCAACAAACTTTTGAGCGAATGGAACAACCTCATCGTTTGTTTCAACTGTATGCATTTGTCGGCGGGACCTCGCATTGCATTCAACCAAACATACTTTCTTTGCGGCAATGTAAACAATTTCGTTGAGTGAAATAACGATTTTCGGAAACGAACAAAATGTGTGATTGAACGAAACGCACAACGTTCAGACCAATACAATAATTTTGTCCGATCAACATTACATTTATTTGAATGGATGTAGTAAAATAGTTGGCTCAATCATTCGCCAATTGACTCAACATAGCTTGCCCTAATTGGTTCAACAGCAAAAAATTATTTGATCCAAACAAACCATTTTATTGGGACCCCGCGACAGTGAAATCCATTTGATTCAAACAATATTCGGTGAATTCAAACAATTTTTTTTCTCAGTGTACGTCATTTATGGGAGCTCCGTCTGTTTCTAAAAAACAAATGTGATTATTCTTCTCATATCTAAGTTGTCGGCTGTTTCAATGATATTTGTGAAAATTTGAATGTTTTCTCTAATGATTAATTGTTCTTGTGGAGGTATATTTTGATGTTGTGTTATTTGTATTGGTGGAGTAGGCGATAATGGAGCTTGTGTATCGTTTGCTTCCATTGGCGATATATCTGCAACAGTTATCTCGTCATAATTTATTTCAGATACCACTGGCGAACGTGAAGCGTGTGTGTCCTGAGTCTCCGTTGGTTGGGTGTTGGCAATAATTATTTCATCAAGTTTAGTTAGAGAGTCGCTATGTATTGGATTTTTTTTTGTTATCTTCTTAGGTCGATGATTTGGAATGTTAGCGTCAGCTGATTGAGTAGCTGATCCACTTCTACTTTTATTACAATCGCGTTATGTTTTTATTCTACGTTCGTTATGGTGAGACGATTGTTGTGTTATATTATGTTCATTTAGGTCGGGATGTATTTCAGCTGTGGCAATAATTGAATTATTAATTTCTCCTTCTAGATCTGAAGAATTATTTATTTGTGGAATTCGATTGTTAATGTCAGAGATGCGATCATCGTCATCAACTGTATTTATTGCGGGCAAACTTTGAGTTTCACTTGTTATTTGCTGAGGTTTTTCTCTATTATTATTCCCATTTTCACTAGCTGTTTCTGTTCTTGATGATGTATGTGACGATGGTAAAGGAATATTATGTGCTAATGTGTATTTGTCATCGTTGTCCGATTCAAGTTCTGTTGATTCTTCTTTAGATTCGCTTATTGTTATTTCAATTTTCTTACTAATATTTTTATCCGACGAATATGGTGGTGAATGGTGTAATGTATGAATTTTAATTTTGTCCGCTGTATTATCAATACGGTCTAATTTTACATGACAATCCTTAACCTGTTCAATTGGACTTAGTTTTTCTGTTTTGTTTTTTATTCTTCCTATATGGTGAGGAGTGTCGTCAGAATCAGAAGTTGCATTCGACTTATTGTGATCTTTGTATAATTTCATTTCGTGTAGTGTGCGTGGATTAGTTGTCATTTCTACTGAATATATTGATGCTTTCTCATGCACCGTGCGTGCACCTAGTGCACTAGAATCGCGCACGGTGCACGTCAAGTGCGTGCCTCGTGTGGTAGCACAATAGCGCACCAGAGTGAAATCCGAATCATCGTCATCTTTGGATGTGTTGAGATCCAAGCATCTGAAAGGATCCAAAAAAAGATCCAGAAGGATCCAAAATGGCATTAACCCTAATAGCTTTTGGAGCACTCCACGAAATTCTATTCCATGCTGTCACAAGTTATAACTATTGTGAGACCACAGTACTTCACGTTATGTAATAAGCCAAAATCATGTGAATTTCCCCAATAATTTGACGCCGTATCACAGCATCACAACCAACCGCCATGACTGCAACACGCCAAAACTTGTTCTCGTTTCATTTTTTTCTGTATCTTAAGGTAGTTTGGTAGCCAAATGACTTAAACTTGACCCTATATTTTTTTGTATTTATTCGAAAAATTATAATTTAATACACCTATAGAAAAAAAATCAGATTTTTTTACCACACCGTTTAAGAGATATAATTAATTAAAGTTATGCAAAAATACACGAACTCTTATGAGTGTCCTTGTTCAATAACTCCGGAAATTGAGGGTTTGTAAAAAATTGACAAACTTGACCCCACAAAAAAAACTTTGTAATAGATAAAACGGTATCTCAAAAATATACTGTAAAAATTTTGAAACGATTTACCACATAGTTTTACTTTAATTAATTTTTTAATATTGACATGTGGCTTCTATCTCTGTTGTTTATCGGAGACTCTCTCTCCTCCATTTTTACTAGGGGAAAAATGGCGACTCCACCAAGCGCGCTAAGTTCAAATAATAACTAGAATTTTTTAATATATACTTATAAATGGTACGTGACAATTAAAGGATATTAAATATACCTAAAGCGGTACGACAATTTACGTCAAAAAGAGCTTTAGCACTTTTTTTTCCGTAAATTCGTTTTGAAGTATGAATGTGGTTTATTTGTAAACAATTTTCACATTCAATTTTAAATGTTGATGCCAATCCAAATTTTGTTTCACTTTTAATGGAATCTAAATGTAAACGATTAGTACATTGGATACATACCAATTGTTGTAATAAATACGCAATATCAATTATTCTACTGCCTTTTACACAGCACTTTTCACTATCACTACTTTTTTCTTTATTTTCATGGAAATTGAGTAATGTCTCTCTACCTTTTGTAAGTTTTTGTAATTTAGATTCTTTTACAAATCGTCCAGATAATCTTATCCGCTTCATTTTAACTTAAAAACATTAATTTTTTAAAAAATAAGCTCGTAGAATTCACAATATAATATAAACCAGTTGACAGCTCGAGGTTATGTTTATAAATTTCAATTGCAAATAAGGCGCGCGAGACCGTAGTTCAAATACCAACCTAAAAATCATTTAAAGTTGGTATCATCTAGTGACAGCTGAGTACTAGTCAATTAATATTTTATTCATTACATTATTATAATTATTTAATTATAACACGTATTAAATTGAATCAAATAAATTCTTATGTGAATTTTTATTAATTATTATAGCATGCTTTGGATAATTATTTGCAAAAAAAAAAAAAAATAAAGTTATTTTTTTGACTTCGGTTTGCGGCTACCAAACTACCTTAATTGGTGAATTCAGCAATTAATACTGATGAATATTGAAGATAATTATGAAATGTCTTGAGATGGAATAAATAATCATTTGTTCATTTTTTTTTCAATCATTTGTGACAATGAATGATTATTCGTTCCATCATTATTTATTTCATCGAAATCGATCCCCCGATCACCCCGATCCTCCCACCGATCCCCCGATCCTCCCCTGATCTTCGCAGATCAGGGGAATCGGGGGAAAGATCGGGAGAGGATCGGGAAGATCGATTGCGATGGAAGTGGGATGATTTACCAAGACAATATAAAGCAATTAATTCTTGGGTTATACGAAATTACCATGGAATATATTGGGAGGATGGTAATATACCATACAACAAATTGCATTATATACTCGAGATCATCATGAAGGATAAGAATGACATTCATGTCAAAGGTGTTGAAAGGAAAGAATGGTTGCACAATATTATTGGATATACACAGAAAAAAATTATAAATATTGAAAAATTCAAATGTCCATCAATGAAAAATGTGTATGGTTCTGATTGTAATTATCATACTTTTGAGAATTTTCTGGGCTTCCATTGTGCTCATGGAAATGTTAAATAATTGAAAAGTTGGTTTAAAGAAAAAATAATTTATTAGAGAGAAAACAAATATTTTTTTCAATTTTGATAAGAGATTATAAATTTTGTAAATAAAATAAATATTAACCAAAAGAATCTGCATTGTAATTTACTTTGAACCTCATTATAATCATCCCAATAACCTCATATTATCCCTTTAATTGCTATTTGCATTATTCGCTAACGGGTGTGAGAAAGGTTCACAGATAGCATTTATGGCACGCGCCATTTTATTCAAATATAGATAACAAATGAATATCAGTATTATACCATGAAATATATCTATTGTTAGGTCCCAAGCGACCTTTTCCTCTTTCCCCGCAATCGTCAATTTCTCTTTAATCATATTTTTGTCGTTCGCTATTGCGCACTATATTTCTCGCATGAAAATAATATGGCTGCATACTTTTGTATGCGCCAGCATTTAAATTCAATACGAAGCATCGCACCTCGGATTATGTTAAGATTTTATTCATATAAAATTTATATCATTATTTTATAAGATTATTTCATTACAATACCAACTAAGTTCGTTATTTAACCTATGCTCTCACATCCGTTTGAAATTCTTACTCTTCATTGTTCTTGATCTACACCTAAACCTATCTTTTATATTTTCATTTTTTCCAAAGAAATATCTCACTTCAACTCTCTATCTTGTCGTTTTGAATGCACCCAGACGCTGACTTCACACCTCTAAACCCTGGGAACGCATTCATTTGCTTACTAAACAAAATTAACTTCAAGACTTCGTTCATAACAAAAAATCAGTTCTCGTTCTACCATCATATACGAGAGTACTCGATCAACCACAGTAACGACTACATCAACTGATACATAAGTTGTCGACTAAATTTCAATCCAGCAATATCAAAAGTACTAACGCGAGAGTAGAATCAGTTTTTCAGTTGAAATAATAAATCTCAGAAACTTCGCACTAATTTCATCATACTTTCGAACCTCGTTCATTTCTACTATCGTTTATTGGTACATTCGAGTTCTCATTATTTTTAATCAAATATTATTCTAATTAATAATTAAAAATCAATCCATATGTCATAGTGTAAGTGAAATAGTATATAAGTGAGTCAAGTGAAATTTATATGAACAGTTATTGGAGACTTTGCTAGTTATATATTCAACCAATATTATAATAATAAATGATCAGTTCAACATAATTAATAAATATAAAGTTTAAATGTACTTGTGTCTCTACATTTATTCAAATACAGGTAATTGTTCCTATTTACATCATTAGCCATCGATGCACTTCAGCTGCGCGTAGCAGTGTCGGGCAACGATCCCTAAACAAATGAAATATTTCAAAACTCGTCTCCGCGTCCGAAACCTAACATCCAGGACGTAACACTATATATTGGAGACGTTACAAGATGAAATGTTGCGCGCGCATCATCCCTTATAATGCCCAATTCTTATTGGATATGGGTCTTCTGATGACCTCCCCCGATGACGTCAATCATTTTCTTTAAGACAAAGCACAAAAGCTTTCCTTACTTCTCATTATTCCCTGAATTATTTGTTTAAGGAGCATTAGATTTTTTTATTATCATAGCACGAAATTTTCTCATCTGAAAATAAAAAATACCAAGTGAAAGTGATTGAAAACGTTTTTATTTTGAAAGGAAGTAAAATGTAAGTATAAATAATTATTAATAAATTTCTTCTGGAAACAAGTTCAAATTTCATTTATTCTCATCCAAATTTTTTTCATTTTATTAACCTATTCTTCATTCGCTACATGTTCTATTGAGAGGAATATATCTATTTATCAATATTAATTGTAATTTAGAATAGAAATGATTATATCATATTTATTATTTAATACAACTATGTGAGGCGACAGTTTATACAGGACTGAACTTCATGTCCATACATTTCGCTATATAAACAGGTCATGTATTGAAAAGTCTAAATGTAAACAAAGATCACGCCATAATGCGCACGCAATTAATAATAAGACAATTCATTCAATACACACATTCATATTACAACTACAATAACGTGTGACTTGTATTTTTACATGCATTTCCAACATGTTCAACTCAGTGAATAATTATATTCAAAAAATTATATATTTTCAAATAATTTGGATCATTTTTTGTATGAATTTTATTTATATAATTTAAAAAATAATATTTTTCCCTTCACAGACAAAACAATGGCATATATAAAATATGCGATTTATATTCCATGTGAATTGGTGGTAGACGCTGATTATGAAAATCTGATTGACGTATTATACAATGAAATGGAATATTACGTTGATGTAAATTTGAATTATGATGGATTTGTCAGCACTAAAAATAATATTCCAGCTTATTTGATAATTGACAACATTCGAAAAATATATTGGTTCAAGAGAATCCGGATTGAGAATGATGACCGTCACTCAACGGTCAATTATTTTCCACGATTGGCACCTCTTCATTTAGAGGAGCAATGAAAATTTACACTACCTAATAATAACAACGACGACGACAACAACAACGATGACAACAACAATAATGATGACAACAACAGTAATGATGATAGTACTGATGATGTCAGCACTGACGATGATGATGAAGATGATAATGTCAACATTAATGATCATAGAGAAATGCAAGAATTTCTTTGACAAAATTGGATAGCCGCTGATGGTGACGATAGTGGCTTCAGGTCCTATGAAGAAGTAGATGATAATGTTCAAATGAATATGTTTAGTTTAAATAAATAATGAATATCAAAAATATTGAAAAATATATTGATTATTTCAACACCTTCCTTGGGATAATGATAAAAATAATATTTTTGATGTAAGGTTATTGTTCAAGATTGATATTAGGTTGGCTACCATGGTGATAGTTCAACCAACTCAATTATTGACATGAGCATTATGCCCATTGAGTGGTGCACCCTATGAAATGGCGCGAGCCATTTCTAGTGCATTTTTAAATGTTTTTAGAGTGTCGCCCGGTCAGTGGCGCACTCAATTGACGATGCAACTGCCCATCGGGCATCTTCGGTGCATCTCGACAACGCTCGTGGTCATCACCACGTTCTTACCGGGACAATGAGATGACGCCATTATTAATTACGCAGGACAACGTGCAACAAGTGTGCTTCGTGTTCTTTTTGTGCTGAAATCTTTTCTAAATTACTTTTCATCTCAAAACATTCTATGAACAATGAAATATATTTACTTCATCTCATCGGAAGCGTGTGGTGATCAATAATATCATCCACACTCTGTGTGATCACTCTGTGAGTTTCATACAGTACATTTCAACATTTAATTTAACTTACAATAATAATTAATATAATTGTTATTCGCCTCATCTACAATTATTATTTACACGATTCATCATCTCAATCAGTGAACATTGTGTTTTTGTTACAATAATTTATTCGTGCTAGTGAAAATAAAAACTCATATCAATTTTAACCATTGTGCAGTCACACAATTTTTTGCGACTAAAACCATCATCCCGGCTCCTTGATTACAGTCCACCAATAACATCAACAATCAAACTACCTTTTTACAACAAGTTATTTAATAATGATAATAATAATAATAACAATAAATTAGTTTTTATCTTTTATTTAACATACAATTATATTCAAATAATGATAATTTAGCTTTTTATCATTTTTATTTAAAAATTGTCATATTCAAATAACACTTTTCATTCAATATGTATGATTTCAAATTCATCATACTTTCTACTAATTTAATGAATAATCCATTCATTGCTGCGTCTGCTAATGAATTATATTGATCTCATTCTTTCAATAAATGTTTTACAATTCTCAATGGTAGAAAAACAGTGAATTCTTCATCATTACAATAATGCTTTCTCCAAATTTTGTTTGAACAGTTTTCATTTAGTGAAAATAATACTTCTCCTCAACGAACATACTTGAATATTTCTTAGACGAATTTTCTCACAATACCACTTATAGGTTTATATTCAACAATACGATCATGCAACATTGAACAATAAGCTGTTGTTTGAGCAGAAAATTCATCAGCAGATTCAATTTCAATTCGTACATCTACTGGTCCTGATTTTGAATTTTCATTCTGTTTTGAACAATCAATCACTACAAGTGGTGCATGTGATACAAATTTAGCTTTTGTTAACATAGGATATGATTCTTTACCATAATATGATGATTGAAAATTCGTATACATTTCATATAATATAACATATTGATTTTTATCAAAGTCTAAATACAAATTTCCATGAGGATAAGATTGTTAATTAAGAAATACATTCACATCTCTCAATTTACAATGATCAAAGTGACTGGCATTTTTCCTCACAGTTTGATATCCTCGTATGATATAGCGTGGTTTTCCCAATTGTGTTGTAGTTTTGACAACCCAAACGTTCTTTGTAGATGTTGGAAGCAATGGATATTCATATAATTCCCTTGCACTAAAACTCATTAGAATAAATGGATCTTTAGCTATATAATTGAGCAATTGAATTTTTTGTGTGTCTGAGACTTTTACGTACGGTATCATCCATTCAATTTTCTGAAGGGTGAGCTTGAAATTTTCTCATACAATTTGAACAATAGCATTCGAATCAGTATTCGCTCTCGTGAGAATTAATTCATGTTTAGTATTCATAATAACTTTCTGATGATCTGCAGAGAATCCCAACAATAAATTTAACGGAATATATATATGAAAATATCCATTGGCATCAATTATTTTATCATTATCTTGAGTTAACCATCCTGCATTCTCTAAATAATAACTCTGCCCTGAGCATAGGGATCATATCCTTTCATGAGAGATGTTATACCAACATTTTTACTTCGATCAATTTCAACTGCATTCAATTAATAACGTATTCCCTCAAACAGATGACATATGGCAAGGTTTACTAGTGATGTAGTTGCGACTGCAGCAACATATATGTGGAATATTCATAATTTTAGTATACTTCATGAGATTAGCATCGGTTAATGCTCGATGTGGTAGGTCTATAAGTTTTTTGCAGGATTCAAGTAAAAACCTAAACCTTTTTTACATGGTTTCAAATACATTCCTTTGCCTGAAGCAATAGATTCCATCGTTTCATTGTGACGTTGACTCTCCGTCAATTCACGTTTTGCTGCACAAGCATCATTCATAGCTTTAGCTATACCAGCAGCACCGCCAGCTAGAACACCAGCTGCATTCAAACCAGCAAAAATTGGTAGGAGAAATGGTAAAATAGATTCTGTTTTCATTGGTACCGGTAATATACGCGGTGGGGCACCCATTTTACTTTTGCCACCAGCTTTTTTCACAGCAGCTCGTGAGCCATTTCCTTGAAAGATATTGCAGGTTTTTTCTTTTTCATCTGCTTTCTCTTTTTACGTGCAGGAGTAACTTTTCTTCTCTTCATACCAGCACCGAGTTTAGATTTCATATTCATAATGTTGGTCACACCCCAAGCTACAGCCTTCTCACTAATATTCGCGTATTTACCAACAATACGTGCTGATGCTTTTTTAGCTAATATTCTATCAGCTTTATTTCGTTCAATGATATTATCAGAATTTTGATAGTATGCAATATCGTGATCTTCACATGCAGCATCAAGGGGATTGATCCCTGAATCACCACGTGCTAGCCTTTCCGATAACTTGGTGCCAGGACCACAATATTGATAGCCGGGGATATGCGTTTCGAAAGGTAGTTTGTTGATAATATTGTTAATGAAACCTTTACCGCGAATGGAACGTGGTGTCATGTGAATACGATGCTAGTCTTTAGATAACTAACTAAATTGTTCCATCATCACAGATATATGAGCAATTATCCATATAGGTCAACGTTTAGTTGTAATCATAATGGCACGCGAGAAACAGTTATCCACAGTCAAGTTCAAGAAGCAGACAATAACATACCTATTATGAATTTTGATAATGAAATTCCCCAACAAAATAGTAAAGAGAAACGACATGGTGAATTATTACCAAATAGTATGCGAGCTATTTTTTGTGGTCCATCAAATTGTGGTAAAACAAATACACTCTTAGCACTCATTACTCATCCTAATGGTTTGAGATTTGAAAATATTCATGTTTAGTCAAAATCATTGGATCAACCGAAGTATAAATACTTAGAAAATATATCAAATCCTATAGATGGTATTGAATATTTTCCATTTAAAAATCATGAGAAGGTAGTTACACCTGAATAGGCACTACCAAAGTCTATCATGATTTTTGATGACGTAGCTCGTGAGAAGCAAATGATCATGTTAATACTGATATGACATATAAAAAGTTCAGAGGTATATGTTTATCATCTTAGGATAATGATAAATATAGTTTTACAGTTATTGACAAAGATAGTGACATTAATTCCGAAAGATATAGAAAAGGTTTCGACTGCTTCATAAGTACAAAATGAGAATGAAATATGCAAGATATTACAGTTCTATTGTGAACTCAGATGCGTCGACATGGCTGCTTCAAACATTAATAAGGATTGTAATACATTAACGCAAATAGTAAAAGCAAGTGATGCATTACGTTATGAGCATAGAATGATGAAGCATGGTATAGATATATCAGAACAGATTATGAAGGATGCTTTCAAACCTATTGTGGAACCATTGGAAAATTTAGTGACAGCAAATAATCAGATGAAACAGGAAATAAAAGATGAATTGACAGATGTTCGTATGAAGAATGAACCGAATCAATCGTTTGCAACTGCCATGAATTATGATGAAGAATGAACATTATCCGATAATGATGATACTATTAAACGATTCAAACATGATGAAATTACATCTCAAAGTTCACCTTTAAAGCAAGAAGATGATTTAACATTATACATGAAAATGCTTATGGGTAAACAGAGTAATAGTAAATTGGATGTTAGAATCGGTGTACGCAAGACAACTCATAATCAATTGAAAATTGGTGATACCAATATTGAGTTCAGTGATAATATTATAAGTGATGGTAATGAACGTTATCAACAAACTCCTGGACTATTTGAATTATTATTTGTTAAATCACCAAATGAACTAATCATAAATGATATAGATAATGAAAATTGTATGAATATCATAAAATCAACAAATGCACTCTATAAACGTTATGATCCTGATGGTAGTCTCATGATTGATAAGAGTTTGAAACATAAACAATATATTGAAAAATAGGGACATTTGGAATTGCGTCCCAGTTTGAATAGCTAAAATTTTCGACACATAAGTTGCGTCCCGGGTACAACGAAATTGCGTCCGGAGTACAACGAAGTTGCGTCCGTAATGCAAACATTAATTGGCCAAAACTGAATTTATTGCGGCATTGTTGCCAAAATTGCAGTGATAATAACAGAGAAATTCTGTAAATATTGAGGTATAATTTTATGATTGTACTGTACATACTGTTCATACAGTCATTTTCGGGTTTGTTGCAATTTTAATGAATATGTAACATTGGTTTTGCAATTGTTGACTACATTAATGATCGATTAATCCAAAAAGCTCTATTATTATTACTGTCTGCAGTGGCAAAGTTGCTCTTTATTTTATACCTGTACTTGCCCATGTGACCACAAGCCGACCTTTTTCGATTTGGACGCAATTCGATTGTGACTTTTTCCGGTACAGGTTGAAATACCCTTTTCGGGACGCAATTTCGAATGGGCCCAAAAATATATAAAACATAAATCTGGAAGAGCACTACCTTACTATGAAATAGCTAAAAGAAGAAGTAAACCTTGGGATTATGTATACTGGGATGATCCCAATGAACTTGTTGATCGCTTACGCTTACTTTTAGCATCTCAATCTGCGAGCAACCCAAGTCATACAAATGAAATAATTTCCTTCATCAGAGAATTACGTGAAGCAAAAATTATATATCAACTATGATTTAAATATATTCATCATTTGTTCCCAACTTGAAGCTACTTTCCTTTGCGCTATTGTATTAACTTCGTATTCTTCACTTCTAATCAAATATTGATTTACAGATAAATCATGCTGTTCAAATAGACATTTTCTATAATCATCGAATGTAATCTTTTTCAATGATGATGCTCTAATACCTTTTGCCTTTTTATGATCGTGAGTAGATGAACAGGGCGGGTTCTGGGACAAACCCGTCGGTAACTTGCATTGACCCTACCTTACCGACAGTTCTATAGTAGATCCCAATCTGTTTTGTCATCTGGTAGAAAAAGTCGATTTCTGTATTATCCACTAAGCGACGTTTCTCGTGGTGTGAAATTTCTTCATCGATATCGATGATCGCACTATAGTATGAGTTTCTTCGTTGCGTCATTGGGGAAATGGACAACTGTACGTTTCTCTATGATTGAACTGTAGTTTCGCTGTTGTGTGAGTGGGGAAATTCAAATGTATAAGTTTTTGTCCATAATATATATGAAATATTTTTTTCCTCCAAATATGAAACAATAAATGAAAAATAAATAATCATATGAGTAATTGAATGAGTCACTGTATTAATAATCATATAGATAAGCATATGAATAATTGAATAAACAAAAAATATGTAGATGAATAAATATGTGTGTGTAGGGAGGGGGCTATCCAATATGAGTTTTTACCAACGGAATTTTTCATATGGAAAAAAATTTTTTTATGAAAACGTTTGAAAAAGTTTTTATAAATTTGCGAAAGGTTGGGAAAAGTTTTTGAAAATTTGGAAAAGTTTTTAAAAGTTTTCCATGAATTTCCGAAAGTTTTGAGTAATTTGAAAAAGTTTCAAAAAGTTTTTAAGAATTTGAAAAAGTTTTGAGAAATTTGAAAAAATTTTCATAAATTTCAGAAAGTTTTTATAAAATTTTAAGAATGGAGATTATTCTGGATATTCAAGGCTTCAAACATCAGAGCAATCAATTAATTGTGAAAGAACTAGCAAGTATTCTAGTACACAGTATCAATGTTGAAGAAACTTTTGAAGTTACACACATACTATCCAAACCACCATGCTTGTGGGGTGAATTATCGGAGCAGTATCAAGCAATAAATTAATGGTTGATACGTAATTATCATGGACTATTATCATGGGATACTGGTGATGTACCATATGATCAGCTCAACATAGTTCTCGAGATTCTATTGAAAAGTGTTGATCATGTGTATGTGAAAGGAGTTGAGAAAAAGCAATGGTTATCAAGTATTATTGGGTATATGGGAAAAACAGTTATCGATCTAGAGAGTTTCGAATGTCCATCATTGAAAAATCATAGAATGCAAAACTGTGAATATTACAAATACCCGGAATCTGGATTTTTCTATCACTGTGCCCACGCCAATGTTATATATTTAAAGCGTTTGATGGAGGACAGAAAAAAAAATTCAGCACCCCTCAATAAGTAAATCATTGGAGATTTTTGCATCATCTTGAGGAGTGAATAGGAGATATGAATGTGTGGACAGATCGCATATTTTTCCAATAAATTTATTCTTAAATATGTCCCGAAACAAAATAAATAATAATATCTGAGATAACTAGTATTATTATAACAGGATGAGGACATTAATGCTTACCAACCATATCATAAAACATTATCAACGATGTCATGAAACATAATCAACCTATTGTTACTGATTATGATGAATTCTTCGATGACATTCCATTCTTCAAAGATTGTATATTATGTAAAAAAAATTGTTAATGATTTCGATAATAAATTGAAAATGTTTGCATACAAAAATTGAATAACCGAATAAATTATTTACTATAACTATTCCACTATTGGGTATTTAGTATAAGTGGTCAGAGATTATTTTTAGCATTGTATTCTTCATAGTTGAAATATTATCCATTGTTAGGTCCCAAGTGACCTTTACCCTCAATTCTGACGTCACGCGCCTGCGCTCTGTCGCAGCGCGCCTATTTCAAACAAATAATCTTGCATCTCGAAACATGTTCTCATTTTAGTAGTAATTCGATTCATTTGATTGTATTGAATATTCTTCATATAATATAATATTTTATTTACTTTATGTACACTGAGAAAAATTTTGGCATGAATACAAGAAAAAAATATATTGAATCAATATCTTATCGCGACTGAATAGTCGCAATACTTTTTTTTCTTGATTGAATCCCTCGGTTTATGGAAACACGCAATGAATTGTTATTGAATTAAATCATTATTGATATAATAATTTTCATATATTGTAATATAAATATCATATTATGAATTCAAGAATTTTTCGATTAGTTCGAATTATAAGTGAGTTATTGTTTCTATTTTTTGAGAGTATGGGATTGAGATCGCTATTACTGCTGGACCAATTCATCGTTGATTACAATCAATCCACGGATTGTATTAACACAATCATCTGTGCGATTGACAAAATTCATACAAAAGTATCAAATGAGGATTTGGTTTCGATTCATATCATCGCATTAAAAATATTAGAATGATTATAAGCGCTTCATTGATCTAGCAATCCACTATTGCTGATTTCAATACTGCTAGAGGATCGACATAGGCAATTTGTATGATGAGTTCCATCCCTGCATCAGTATTAAATCAAGACCTTGTGCTCATGAGTGAATCCATCGTTGACTGTAATGAATACATCGATCGTGTTACTGCAGCACATTTTATTATTTTTTTTATCCTTACAACAGTATTGATTTCGGATCTTGTTTTGATGAATCGAACTACAATATGTATTACAATGAATATGCGTGTTCATTGAATGGGTCCACTGTGCCTGTATTGATTTCCTCGTTATTGAAATATTGAATTTATAATCTTGTTGTCATTGATCGATTCATCGTCAACTGTAGCTAATGATTATTTGATATTTATCATAAAAATTTACTGAAAAATAAATGAATTAAGTACATTATGTACATTAATTGTGGAAATTCACAAAATAAGAAATTAATCGCATATTGTTCATCGATAAAATCATTTATTGTATAAATGGCAATCAATATTTATCATATAAATATTTTGACAATATACTTAGAAATTTTGTAATCACCTTAATCTAGGAAAATATGCATCATACTCATTTTAAACATGGAATCACTTTTTGATTATCACATATAACATGAATATTCACCGAAATATAATCTGAAAAATCAATTTTAGTAATTAACATCCACTCTTTCGTATCTTTCATTTCATAGGCTTGAATATGCTGAATGAGACTTTTGGTTGAAAATGTATTGACAATGAAATATATGAGATTATTAAATTCAATAATCAATTGAATTTTTGCAAAAACAGGAAGTTCTTTTTCTGAATCGAGATAAATAGCCATCTCCGGCTTATATAAAGTACCATTATATTTCACCCAACTTAGGACTACAGTATTGTCACAATTTTTCGGTATCACATTTTTAAATAAATTATAATTCTCATCAGAATTTAATTTTACGATTCTTCGACCACCAATTTCATATCGAGTATCCATAGGCTTTGCTACTAAAAATCTATGAGTTTGTTGGAGTGATGCTTTATTGCAAGTGTGTAAATTGCATTAACACGAGAGCGTACAATTCTTGCAGTATTTTTGAACTTGCTATGTTTAGATTCATCAATCATTGATGAAACATATCGCAAAGGACCTAATTTCCGCATCGCTCGTGGATAATGTAAAAAAAGATGTTTAGGCTTCGAAGAACCGAACAATTTCAAATATATTTTGTGATGATACTCGATAAGTTTTTGTAGTGAATTCAAATCATTATTATCAAATTTTGGCAGCATAACAATACAAACTATTTTTCTTAACAATATATATAATTCCTAAACTTCATCAGATTCAGGAACTAAATCTCCAATAATGACACCTAAATAATAAACTAAAAATTTCATTTCAGCGGCTGCAATAATGAGATGTTTTTTTTTCACACTACATAAAGTAATCGCAGGTAGAACGTTTATCCCTGTTGTGAGGTCAATGTTTAAAAATGATATTCGATAATTCAATATACGTACCGTGTATCTTTACGCGAATATCCAAGTTTCAAGAAACCACTATGATGAGATCTCATATATGCACTAAATTTAGCGGAAAAATAATGGGCGCAATCGAGAGCTCGTGTCCAAATTATATAATAAAACTGATTTTATTTTTTTCCTACATACCGTATAATGGAAGATATATTGAGTTAAAGTTGATAAAAGTTGAAAACAGTCGATTTTCACGATGAAAAATTCAGTCTTGGTCGTCGTCGTCTGTTCGTTGTCCTTATTCAATATGTTTATGGTTACATAAGCTTGTCTCTCTCTAGTTGAATCGAAGTGTCCCCTAGTGTCCTGTTTTTTCTCGCTTTACGGCCTATGTGTTTGTCTTTTTCTAGGTCCATTTTGGAAAGTCCTTTTCTAATACACATTATCGTTATATGTTCATCCTTCTCAGTCATGACCAAACTATTATTTTTTCTCTACTCTAGCGGTCAACTTTAACACTAATCGGAATTAATATTAAGAAGCATACTACTATTATTATTATTATTATTATTTCTCCACTCTAGCGGTCAGTCCCAATATTAATCTGAAATTTTTTGAAGATGATGACCTCCCGACGAAGTAAATAATAACTGATGATCGTTGATTATATAGTTAATTAATATTTATGAAATGAAATTTTTTTATTTTATTAAAATTATTTGTTTGATTGTTTCGAAGAAGCCCGTTGTATTCTTTATACATGTTTATTGAAGTGAAACTTCTTAATCGACTCCGTGAGCGTTAAACGTTACATTTGTGACGTCACAAAACCACTATATATATGTATATATACATATGTGTTGCGTAACTCAACGCATAATTCATTTTTTGAATTTGTTGAAGATGTCAGCATTGCTCAATGGCAGTCATGGCTGCCATTGAGATGATTAGTGCTGCCATCTTCATATATATATTGTAACGGCGCTAAATTTGTCCTTCTGAAATTTAGCCACCGCTATCGTTGTCCTTGGTCAGAAGGGATGCCACCCCGATTGCCTAAAAATGACTCTAAGGTTATCGGGGAAACCTTTTTAAACAAAAATGCAAAATAATAAGTTTTCACCATACATAATTTTAAATGAAATAATAACGAGATTTATTAATTATAATAATAAAGAAACCGGATGAAAAATAATAATAATCAAAAATAATATAATGTCTCGAAAATTAATAATGTCTTTCTTCTTCGACTTTTACCAAATAATCAAATAATAATATACTTTCTTGTAATTCAGGCCGTGACTATTGACGGGTCTACGGTAGTGCGACAATACATTCATATTCATAACAAATAACTTTCTCACTCATCCATTTCACACAACATATTTATCACGCAATTTATCACACTATTCATTACTTATTATTATCGTTCTATTCATTCGAATATTCCAGTGTTACTTAGAGGGGGACATTTTTTCCGGAGGGGTTTATTTTCTCAACCAACACTTTCATACTTATCATATCGAATGAACAACTTCAATAATAATGAAACCGGACATTCACTCAATCCATACTGCATACTTTATCACACAACATTTAATAATTATTCACCCGACAATTATTTTTGCGAACAATCTCCATCACATGTTATCATTCTTCCGATAACTATTCTTCCGGACACTCATTTACACCATCTCAATTCACACGTTATCATTCTCCCGATAACTATTTTCACTGTCTTGATTCACGTTTTTCTGGAATCTCGTGCACAGCAGCAGCTTCTTTTGTCTCCATTACTCGTTATTCGTCATGACTTTTCACTCGTCAATACGTCTCTTCTTGGGGAACCGGATAATCTCTCTTCTTCTGGGCTACTATAACCTGGTGCCATTGGACCCTCGCATGGTTGAGTAGCAGCAATGTGATCGATGATATAGCTTCGCCGCGTGATGATCCATAGGTACGTCTGCTCAAACACGCATTCAGCGTGCGAAATAATCCGATTCTTCTCTTGGATTATTTTCGCCACTATCCTCATCACCACCCTTGCTTAACTCACTCTACGTGGCACACACCAGATATTTTCGCCGTCCATTCTTATTTTTCTTTCGCACGCCTCGTGGTCACGGCGCCCGCCATGGCCGTCTTTCCACGCCTCTTACTCACTCGCCTCGTGGTCAGTACCGGACTCTCCTTCTATTAATTTTAATTCACGTGTCTCCTTGCCTCGTGTTCGGCTGCACTCGTGCCTCCTCGTGCCTACTGCTCCCACCGCTCTCACTGCTCTCACTCGCATCCATGCTGTACACGCTACATTCACACTTATATATACTTAATTACTATAATATTATTCACACTATTTATATTCTTAATTATTTCGTGTGTGGCAGGCCGCCACATCACAATATGTATATGGTTCCGCTCGCCGAGGTACGGGAGCTACCACGAGGCAACAAGTTGCTAACTCTCGTTTTACAATCTATTGTGCGCGCACGTGTCGATACTAAATAATTGTTAAGAAAAAGATTATTCATCAATACAAATTGTGAAACTGCTCAATTATCAATTAAATTAACAATTGTAGTGCTCAGTAGAACTTTTCCATTATCTGTATCAATTGGTTACATTCTCAATTCAAATTATACTCAAAGCAATACTCAACTAACTCACCCATCATTATTCATGTGTGTTGCCGCCATATTGGCCATGTGGTGAAACACAAATTAATTTTCTACTTTGTAAGTTTTTTTTTTCTCGTTTTCATACTTTGATTTTCATTCTTCATTATCATAAATAAGATCACAATCAGTGAAAAGAAACACCTTTGTTTTGTATTATTGTTACCATTACTTGTGTCAAATAAATTAACACAAATTATTACTTGCCAATTACTCAATACTATTTTTTTTTGTATTCGCTCATCCATTGTGCAAATCCTCTACGACCAACAACGCCAGAATAACTTATATGATATTTACACAACATTTTTTGGTCCTTCGAGCCGGATTTGTTGGTCAGAAAAATCTCATATAAACATTGAACAATTATTCAGCAAGGTTAATTCCTTTTTTGTGATTTAATACTCAAGTATAAACTCTATTTTATAACGACTCATTAAACTCAGTGTATATTTCAAGTATAATCATTGTGTACCCAGCCGCGCAGTGTTTATTCTTTAATTTTTGGTGTAAAAATTCAATTTAATTTCGCGAACGCGTGCGCACACCGGTCAATTCAATACTCAGTGTAAATCAAGATGGAAAAAGAAGCTCACATGAAACAATCAGACTCAGATGGTGAAGAAGAAATATTTGAAGCCACAGCAGAACAACTCACCACACCTGCCATTATTCATCCACCACCAACAACATCTGGTGCAGATTCACTCAATGCAATTGAAAGTTTAGCCGTTCATGAAGAAGTCAACTCAAAATCTCGATCACGTTCGAAGTCGCCTGTTCAGAGAAACTACACACAATCACCTGAAGTTGAGTATAAAATTCTTTCTCAACATGCACGATCTAAATTTATTGATGATATGTATACTGAGATACATGGTTTATTATCAAGATCTCTTACTGCTGCTCAACTTTCAGCTTCAATGAACTCGTTAACAAATATATGGGCGGGTTTCACAAAAGAACATGACGAGATACCAAAAGGCTGTGATTATAATTTATTGAGACATCCATATGTAAAAAATAAAGTATTTGAGACTACCTACTCAAAATTCACCTCCACCATGGCAAGACTCCATGAATTATATTTCAATAAGACGCAAGAATCACCTGACAGACAATCAGCCCCACCTCAACCTGCTGCTCATCGTGTGTCAACTGCAAGTCTGCCAAAACTCTCATTACCAACATTTGATGGTAATTACTCAAAATGGAAGCCATTCAAGGATATGTTTGTAGCACTCATCATTCAAAATAACACACTCACTGATGTGGAACGACTACATTACCTCAAAACATCACTCAAAGGCGATGCAGAACAATTCACTGCACATGTCTCAATTGATTCAGATTCATTCTCTGCAACATGGGCAAACTTGTTAAAACGATTTGAAAATAAACAATTTCTCATCGCAGCTCACATTGACACACTCTTGAATGTGCCTATCTGCACTCGAACATCATCGTCGCTGAATAAACTCATTATTAGTGTCAAGCAAGCACTTGATGCATTGAAGAAAATGGGCTCACCAGTAGAATCATGGGATGATTTTGTCGTTCACTCACTTACAATGAAACTAGATGACAAAACGCGAGAAACTTGGCAATTGCATCTTGGATCACAAACTGAATATCCAACGTTAAATCAATTTTTGGATTTTATAAATGATACTGCAAGAGCTCTTGAGCAAATTGAGTCAACTACATCTCAACCGACTCAACGCAAAACGATTCCAACATCTGCAAAAGCTCATGTTGCTACTACTAGTGCTCAACCAACTCAAGTTACAGTACACTACCCTTGTGACAATTGTCAGGGTCAACATTATATTGTATCTTGCTCAAAATTTAGAGAACTTGCTCCACGACAACGTCTTGCATTTGTACGTCAACAACGCTTGTGTTTTAATTGTTTGGGGCACCACTCAGTAGCGGCATGTAGAAGTACAAAACGATGCACTCATTGCTCATCAAATCATCACTCAATGTTACATGTGAATGATGGATCAGCGAACTTGCAGAGTACAACTCCAACACCTACACCAACAGACAGCTCACCATCAACTTCTTCATCACACACGCCTGCAGCATGACTCATTGACAGTCATGAAACAGAAACTCAAGGCACTCAACAGCACCAGTCAACTCATCCAGCCCACTCTCATCACAGTTCAACTCCAGCGCGACGCCCATCAGTATTATTAGCTACAAGTAAAGCTGAATTAATCACCCCTTTGGGGTCAACTCAGGTACGTCTACTCATTGATAATGGCTCAGAACTTTCTTTTATTTCTGAAAATATTGTTGTACAAAATCATTTGCCACGTCATTACTCGCCAATCAATGTGATAGGAATCGAAGATGCTGATTCAATTCAAACCAAAGGACGGACAATTATTACTTTACGTTCAATCTATTCGCAATTTTCCATTTCTATTAATGTTTTTATTCTCAAGCAACTCACATCTTGTCTACCCACATTTACTTCAACAGATGATCACTCATGGCCTCACTTGTCTGGTTTGGACTTAGCAGATCCTGACTTTCTCATTTCTAGACCAATCGACATATTAATTGGTGCAGATTATTATGGATCAATTATTAAATCAGAAATACGCTCATATTTGCCAAAGACTCCTATTGCTCATCATACTGAGTTTGGTTGGATTGTGTTGGGACCAATCGAATCAGGTACATCACGAATCATAAAATCACATAAAGTAGTCATAGATAATTCAACTCAAGGACTCCATGACATTCTCACAAAATTTTGGGAACAAGAGGAAGTTTCAATTGATTCAAATCATCAACTCACTCCTGCAGAACAGGAATGTGAAGCTCACTTCGTATCAACTCATTCACGAGATAGTACAGGTCGTTATATTATTAGAATTCCTTTTAACGATTCTCCTCAATCACTAGGCGACTCTCTGACAACAGCAAAACGTTGTCTTACTCGATTGCAATATAGATTAAACAGAGACTCAACATACTCAGCTCTGTATGTTGATTTTTTAAATGAATATGAGGGACTCGATCACATGCAAAAGGCTTCATTCAACTCAATTAATAAGTCAATACATTATTATCTTCCCCATCACGGTGTACTCAAATCAGATAGTCTTACCACAAAACTCAGGGTTGTTTTTAATGGCTCTAGCTCAACTAGTTCTGGTCGGTCTCTCAATGATATTATGCACATTGGTGCTAAATTGCAACGTGACATTGCTGATGTTCTTCTCTGGACGAGACGACACAAATTCATTTTCGCGACAGACATTACTAAAATGTACCGGCAAATTAAGATACACCCTGATGACTGAGACCTACAGAGAATTCTGTGGGTAGATGATCAATCAATTATTACTCCATATCAACTCACAATGGTCACATATGGTACAAGAGCAGCTCCATATTTAGCTGTTCGTACTATGTTGCAATTGACTCATGATGAAGGTTCTCGTTATCCACTCGCAGTTGATCCACTCATAAAAGGTCGCTATGTTGATGATATTTTCGGTGGCTCTGACCACATTGATTCTCTTATTGAAATTTCTCATCAAGTAACTCAACTGTGTTTAGCGGGTGGATTTCCATTGGCTAAATGGCAGAGTAACTCACAAGAATTGTTACACTTTATCTCACCATCATCTACTCAGGAAGATTCACACTCCTTTGAAGACTGTAGTACAAAAATACTCGGCCTGTCTTGGCATCCGCATCAAGATGTATTTAAATTTAACTCTAAGCCACCACGTTCAGGGTCTAAACTCACTAAGCGGATAATTTTGTCAGAGACAGCTCAATTATATGATCCACTTGGATTTCTAGCCCCACTCGTCGTTAGAGCGAAACTCATTCTACAAGAGTTGTGGTTAAACAAACTCAATTGGGATGAAAAATTATCAACTTCATTATGCAATAAATGGATTGAATTTCGAAATGAGCTCACTTGCATTAATGAAATATCTGTACCACGATGGCTATATCTCGAACCTAATTCATCTATAGAAATCCATGGTTTCTCTGACGCTTCTCAACTCGCAATGGCTGCAGTTGTTTATTTAAAAATTCACTCAGAAGAATCTGGCACGAAAATTTCTCTTGTATGCTCTAAAACTAAAGTAGCTCCACTCAAGAAACTCACAATCCCGCGTCTTGAACTCTCAGCTGCTCTTCTATTATCAAAACTAGTACAATATGTGCAAAAGACTCTAGAATTAACTCAGGTGCCTGTTTTCTTATGGACTGACTCATCAGTCACACTCTCATGGATTCAAACTCACCCATCACGCTGGAAAGAATATGTCAGGAATAGAGTGTCGTCAATACAAGATCTGACTCCTCATTGTACATGGAGATTTGTTCCTGGCAAGTCTAACCCAGCTGATTGTGCTTCACGTGGGCTAAATATATCCCAGCTCATAAAGCACCAACTGTGGTGGTCAGGCCCACCATGGTTGCTCAAATCAAAAGAATTTTGGCCATCTCAAGTACTCACAGAAGATTCGCATGTACAACTTGAACAACGCCCGGGCCTCTCACTCACTGTGGTTTCTAAAATTGGCGAATATCACTGGGATATAATCTATAAGTATTTCACACTCAATCGTCTACTCAGAATCACCGCAATTTGTTTTCGAACTATTTCTAGACTCAAAAGAATACCACACGCTTCACTGTCTTACTCCTTGATGACTCAAGACACTGAAAGATCGCGAATTTTCTGGATCAAAGCTACTCAAGCAGCATTTTACTCTCATGAAATAAAAGTACTCACAACAAACTCATCACTACCACATTCTCATCCATTTTCTCGGCTAACTTCTTTTATTGACACTCAAGGAATTATTCGAGTTGGTGGACGACTCGCTAGATCAACTCTAGACCCTGAAACTAAACATCCAGCTATTTTGCCTCGTCACTCTAAGTTTTCTGAACTACTCATTAAGGATGCACACATTCGTACTCTTCATGGTGGCACTCAATTAACTCTGAACTACTTGAAAAGTTCGTATTGGATAATTGGAGGTAGAGCTCCAGTACGTTCATTCATTCTGCGCTGCGTCAAGTGTGCTCGTCATCGCGGTGTGCGAGCACAACAACTCATGGGACAATTACCACCTTCAAGAATCACTCCCTCAAGACCATTCTCCTCAACTGGGGTGGACTACGCGGGTCCACTCACAATCAAGGCATGGCGTGGTCGTGGTGCGAAATGCCACAAGGGGTGGCTCTGTGTATTTGTTTGTATGGTCTCCTCTGCTGTCCATTTGGAAGTAGTGTGTGACAACTTAACTGAAGGATTTATTGCTGCGTTCAGACGGTTCACTGGACGCAGGGGCATTTGTCATACTCTCTTTAGTGATTGTGGCACTAATTTTCTCGGAGCAGATGCCTCACTCAAACGATTATTCTCCCAAGGTACTCAGGAATACTCACACTTAGCTCAATTATTCAATTATGACGGAACTACTTGGAAGTTCAACCCTCCAGCAGCACCACATATGGGAGGCAAGTGGGAAGCTGCTGTGAAATCAGTAAAGTTTCACTTGCAACGAATCATTGGAGAAACTCTACTCACTCTTGACGAGGTCACCACCCTCTTAATTTAAATTGAAGCAGTACTTAACTCTCGACCTCTGGAACAACTCAGTGAAGATCCAGACGATTTATCTGTTCTCACCCCAGGTCATTTCTTAATAGGAGAGGCTATCAGGACAATTTCCGAACCATCACTCACTGACTTGGCATGTTCTAGACTAACTCGTTGGCAACTCATACAGCAAATGTTTCAATCTTTTTGGTCTATCTGGTCTTCTCAATACTTACAACGCATGAATTCTATATCTAAATGGCGTCATCCATCAAACTTTATTAATGTTGGTTCATTAGTATTAATTACAGATGAACGTTTTCCACCATCAAGATGGCCACTCGCCAGGGTTACTCAACTACATCCAGGAAAGGATGGACTCACTCGAGTGGTGACATTGAAGACAGCAACAACCACGCTCACTCGACCAATTGCCAAGCTCACCTTGTTACCTATCTCTACTTAACAACCACAAGAAGATGAAATGCTCAGCAACACTGTTCCTGATGGGGGGCAGAATGTTGCGTAACTCAACGCATAATTCATTTTTTGAATTTGTTGAATATGTCAGCATTGCTCAATGGCAGTCATATGTGATGTCACAAAATCACTATATATATATTGTGACGTCACAAAATCACAATAATATATATGTATGTGACGTCACAAAATCACAATATATATATATTGTGACGTCACAAAATCACAAATATATAGGTAGATAGGTAGGTAGGTAGGTAGGTAGATATAAACAAATAAATTTAATTTATTATATTTTATTTACAAATCGAAACACAAAAAATCAAAACACAAAAATAATTAATCCAAATTAATAATAATTATTATTGAAAACGAAATATTGTGTATTTTTTCCTCTGTCGCCCCCATCACGCTCGCCCTGACCACCCCGTCTCCCGCGCCGATCATTCTGCTTATAGGGATCATTTGTTTGTTTTCTCGGGCCTCGTGCCCATCGTTTTGCTAAAAAATGTGACATCAATGATGGTCTTGATGGTACTGATGCTGGTGGTATTGATGGTGGTCGTGGTGCTTGTGGAAATGATGGTGGTGGTGGTGCATGTGGTATTGATGGTGGTGGTGATGCTTGTGGTGTTGATGGTGGTGGTGGTGCTTGTGGTATTGATGGTGGTGGTGGTGGTGGTGGTGCATGTGGTATTGACGGTAGATTTAAAAATGGACCAGGCGTTGAACAATTCGCCTGCTGCATATAATTAATGAAGTCTTTATTTGGTAAATTGTTAAAAAACACTCGCATCATCTCCAACTTCTTCATTTGAGTTTGTTAATCATTATTTTCTTCATTCATGATTGCTGAAAATATAAAATCATATATTAATCATTTGTAAATTATTCATAATCCACACCTATTATATTTAATTTATCATACACGTCATATAAAATCGGTATAATATTCGATAATGAATATATATATTGTGACGTATTTTCTCTTCACGAGACGAAATACTCGCAATTTATTCTCGTGACCACCCAATTTGGTTTTCTCTATTAACGCTGAAAGACACGAAAAGACAAATACAAAAAAAATGTTGAGCGCCAGGTTCCTTACGGGAACCAATCGATATCTCAATATAGAGTTTTGCCCGCTTCCCCAGTATTGGACACACGTCCGCGGCGGCGTCGTAGATCCTGTGGAACGATAAAAGTGATACGGACCAATGTTCTGCAACTAAAACTTCTCAAATGCGAAATACAGCGGCGACACTCGTGATTCCGTCTAAAACAAGATTTCATTCATGCACGGGAATAGCAGGAAGACATCGTAATAATTTTTACGCGAACACAATAATTAAATGGTATGATAGATTTAATGAGATAAACGTATTTCTTGACGAATTGTATAATAACAAAAGGAAAGTTTTTACTGATATAATAATTCATAAATAATAAATTAATAATTTTAATAACCTTTTAGAAGAAGAAAGAAAGAGAAAAAAAAAGCATTAAGAAAAAAAATTAAGAAAGAAAAAAAAACAAAGTAATAATCGTGGTCGCGTGGTCGCAATTCTTGCAGCTACCGTCGGATAGCGGACAGCGCCAATGTTAATTGACCACCAATATTAATTATTTATACAGAAATTTGTTTAGCGATATCGTATTCTCGCAGTTTCTCAGCTTTGGATAATTTAAGTAATTGTAATTTGTTATGATAGGTAGAATTGAACTTTCATATTAATAGAACGCACATACGCACACATACACACACAGGCAATCATGCACGTGGCTCGGCCGTGGATAATCGTTCGTCGACTACGTTCATCGCGCTCGTGGGCGTTTGCACACGGAATCGTAGCTGATTCTATTAATTATCTCACGCTTGTCGCCAATATTCTATGTTCACCAGACTCACCGGGTAGCTCGTATCTTGAAGAGCAGCTACAACAGTCCGGTCGTCGTCGTTCGGCAAATGGTCGGGATCCGCAGTCACAGCAAGGTCGAGATCCAACCCAAGATCTTTGTTGATTTTTCAATTACTCGATGTCGATCACGTATTCCAAGGTTTGCACCAATAACTCCACCACAATATACAAAGTATTATTTGTCCACTTAGTGCAGGGACGAAATATTTACGATGACTTCTTATATGTACGTGCAGATCTATTTCTCAATATACTTAATATTTTTCGGCAGCAAAATAATGATGCGACGAGTAACCTTGATGACTCAAAACCAATAACTGAAATGAATGATTACATGGTACGGTACAAAGTAGTATAGGGAATGACAACCACAACTAAATAAACACAATTGAGTTAATGAAAATATCAAGCAATATTTTTATTGGCGATCACGTCAACGCGCGTGTCGCATAGTATATTGTAACACACACAAAAAAAATATATAATCTATACAATCTCTTATCAACTAACGCATTTCACGCTACGCTGCGGTTGACTCGAATAATATAAATTATAATTGAAAAGAAAATAAAAAAAAAACAAACGAGGCGAGTCGATGAACTCTAAGCGTTGGTGCAACGCAACGCGACAAAATATAATCTACTTTATTTGAGCTTTGCACTTATTATCATCAAAACAAATCTAACTTCGATCTCGCCGAAAAAAAAAACTGTTAATCATCCCGGGCTTTTAACGTCGCCGGTTTGTAAATGGTTTGATTTTTAAACCGTACTGCTCCAGGTAGCAGCGGGGACAATTTGCGTGAAGCATCCCAACTTCACCGCATCGTCCACACCATGTACCCCGCGGCAGCTTACATTCTTTTGCGCTGTGAGCTGGATCGCCGCAATTAAAACAACCGTATCTCGGTTCACGCGGATAATCCGGATTGCGTTTTAGCGCATCGATTAAAGCATTTGTCATTTTAATGCTCTCCTCACGAGAGATATACGGAATGGGTTTGAATAGTGGTCTTTTTGGTGTGACCACTACCATCTCACTACCACTGCTCACTCTGTCGCTGCGTAGCGGTGGTCGGAGCCGTGGTATGGCCTCTACTCGACCACTAGGTGACGTTTCACCATTAGCCGTAAGCGTAAGGGTCGCATGTCCGCATTTTTCACACGGGGCTCACGCAACGATGGTTGGAAGTTCGATGACCTTTGGTATTCGAAATTGGAACTTCATCCGACGTTCCGGTCCTGCGAGAACGACTTGCAAATTTTTCTCACGAACTTTCTCCTTCAACACATCCATGATGAGATTTCGAGCGGCGGGATCTTCCGCGATTCCAAACTCAGAAGCTACTTCAGCGTACAGCTCGGTTATTTCCCGTAACTTCCTCAGGCGTTGGAGTCGTGAACCTTCCATTTTCGATTTTCAAGTCAATTTATAGCTGAAATAATATTTATCACGGTTATCATACGAACTTCTAATTTTTCTTTTCCCCGGCACACACTCCAGATAAGCCAAGCAATATAGAGAATAGCAAGAAATAAATAAAAGAAAAGAGAGGAAAGAAAGAGACCAATGTATCTTTTGTCCATCGAGAGAAATTGAAAGAAAAAAAAAATTTTTAATCACGAGAAAAATTATATAAAAAAATATCCCTTTTTTTTTTCTTTTTATTAATCACCTCAAATAATAATACGACCGAACAAACTAAAATTTTTCACTTTATGAATGGATTTTTATTTTTAAGGTTCATCAGCCCGTGTAGCTTTATCAATCGGTGTCGCTACTGGCTCCGACACTATTTTCTATTGCATTGTCAGGCGTCACATCGCGCGCTACAATTAATTCTTTAATATGAACGAGACCGATAGAGCTTCCATCTTCGTCTTCTAGTTCATATAGTACTGGAGATGACACATTTACCACGCGATATTTGTTTTTCGAATATTTATCCGCCAATTTTGCGGAAAAATTCCTTCCCGCCGATGATAACACGTGTATCTTTTTACGTACGAAATCGCCTATCTTGAGAGTTACATCGCGATGACGTTTGTTATAATATTTCGCTTGTTTCTCAAAAGCTTTTGACATGTTTTCACTCACTAAATCATATAGCTCGGTCAACCTATCCATACGCTCACGCCATTTAGCTGTGTTAGGTACGGGAATATCTACCACCCCCTCCAAGATTTTTCGTATATAATTGGGAGCACGTGGATTTCTACCGAAATTCAAAAACGCTGGCGATACATCCAACGAGCTATGCACCGCAGTATTATATGCTGTTCTAAATTCATGCATATGCGCATCCCACTCTCTATGATCCGAGTCAATATATGCGATAATCATTTGTTTAATGACTCTGTTGACTCGCTCAACAGGATTCGCTTGCGCATGATACGGCGGTGTAGTTGTATGGTATATACCCATCGCTGAGGCCATTTCTTTCATCATATTATTGGCGAATTCAGTGCCATTATCAGCCAAAATAACCTCGGGTGTACCCCATACGCCTACAATATTTCTCTCGAATATTTTTATAATCGTCGCCGCATCTGCCTTTTTTATCGGGAATAATTCAATCCATTTTGTAAAAATATCTTGAAATACTAATAAATACATCGCTTTACTCTTACTCATTGGGAATGGACCCATAATGTCAGCCGCGACCACTGACCATGGTGAGTCAACAACGCGTCGTCCCATCATACCTGCTGGAGCAAGTTGTGAAACCTTAGACGTTTGACAGACTTCACATTTCCGTACTTACTCTTCAATATCGACATACATCCCTGGCCAGTAATAGTCTATCGCCACGCGGTTATACGTCTTTTCTATCCCGAGGTGAGCTGCAGTTGGCTCATCATGGTTTTCGAACATAATTCTGTCACGTATTGCGAGTGGTGGCACAAGTTTCCATGCGTCAGTGTCGTCCATTGTTCGCGAAATTAATTTATTCGGACGATGTTTATACAGTTGACCGTCAACTACTCGCCAACCAAACCATTTACGTGGTTCTTTTAATACTTCGGCTTTTCGACGTTCATACCACGCGTCCTCTCGCCGTTCATCAATCGCCTCGAGCGATTCACAGACGTCCGCCAATGCATCATTTTCGCTACTGACTTCTTCTGGTATTGCAACATCCTCAAACATACGCGACAATGCATCCGGCACGACATTATTTTTACCCGCTCGATGTACAATCGTGTAGTCATACCCCTGTAATCGCAAAGCCCACCGACCTACACGCCCCGATGGATTCTTTAAATTATGTAACCATCGCAAACTACTATGATCAGTTATTACAGTGAACCGATATCCCTCTAAATAGCGTCGAAAATGCTCTACAGCCCAAAAGACCGCTAGGCATTCGCGCTCCATCACATCATAATTTCTTTCAGCGCGATTTAACATTCTGCTCGCGAATGCAATAACTTTTTCTGTATCATCTGATGTCTGTGTTAATACAGCGCCGATACCACAATTACTTGCATCTGTTTGTAATTCAAATGGAATAGAAGAATCAGGTACAGATAAAATAGGCGCTGAACAAATTAATTCTTTGAGGGTTTGAAAAGCATTTTCTTGCTCTTCTCCCCAATTCCATGATACATTTTTACTCGTGAGTTTTGTTAACGGTTCAGCTATGGTCGCAAAATTATCTATGAATCGCCTGTACCACGATGCCATGCCTAAAAATGACCGCATGCGTTTTATGGAAGTAGGCGCGGGAAAATCCAAAACCGCCCTCACTTTACTTTGGTCTATATTCAACCCATGCGCATTTACTTTAAAGCCGAGGTATTGTACTTCAGACTGACAAAATTTACTTTTCGATGCATTTATTTTTAAATTCGCATCCGCTAATCGTTTTGATACAACCTCGAGCCAATATAAATGCTCCTCAAAGGTACGCGTCGCAATAATAATATCGTCGAGATACGCATGAACGTGTGGCGAAAACTCTTGCGGTATTATTTCATCTGCAAGACGTTGGAACGCTGGCGGGGCTCCCGCTAATCCAAATGGCATACCAATGTAATGAAATAACCCGCGTCCCGGCACCACGAAACCCGTATATTGTCTACTCGACTCTTCTAACATTATCTGATGATACGCTTTACTCATATCTATCGTTGTAAATATCCTCGCCCCTGGCTATTTGTCTAATATCCCCATTAAATATGGTAACGGGTACGCATCTTTTTTAGTGACCGCATTTAATTTTCTAAAATCGAGACACATTCTCCATTTATCTTTACTTTGTTTAACCATAACAATAGGGTTAACCCAAGGTGTGTTCGATTTTTCTACTATTCCGTCAGCTACCAGCTGATCTACCTGTTCTTGCATTTGCGCCTCGACCACAGGAGACACTGGATAATTTCGCTGTCGAATCTTTTCGTCACATAAAACATGAATACGGTGTTTAGCCATATTTGTAAACGTAACACGACCTTCTACCAATGGAGTCATACGCGCCAGTAATGCTTCTAATTGCGCTTTTTCATCATCAGATATTTCGTTAATATTGTCGTGCGCAGATGACCTCGGACGATCACGTGATTCGACTGGGAATTTTTCTTCTACCCTTGACAACCACCACGATTCCGACTGTCCATCTATCACGATTCCAAAAATTCGCCATACGTCAATTCCTAATAGAATTTCACGATTTAATTCAGGAATAATAAGAAAATTAATTTCTTTAATGATCCCTTTTATTTGCATCGGCAATCGAACCCGTCCACTAATACTCGACGTTCCCCTGTTAGCCATCGAAACGATACCCGAATAATTATTATCGCACTGTACCGCGTATTCTTCCCTCCATTCTCGTCGTACCTCACGTATACATGAACATGTAGCGCCTGGGTCAAATAAAACCATCCGCGACACCGACCCAATAGTTATCGGAAGATAAATACGTAAATTCATTGACTGTTGTGCACCGATCGACAAAATACTTTCTGTTAAATTATTATTTATTATTACGTTACCCGAAAATGACGGCATATCTTCTAATAAATAATTGCACGGATTACCTAATTTTCCGTCGTTCTCGCATACAAGCATAGTGCTACTCACACGGCCTATCGATGCATGCGTATTTTCTATCGTCAATGGTACCTTATGGCTATAGCCTATTCTCGGTTCGCTTGTACCCGCACGAATATCAGCACAAAAAGGAGATCCGAGAGTGGGGATACGTTGCATATTCAGACCCAAGTCTACTAGTCTGGGAGACGACATAAGGTCGACCTACACCCATCTGCTTATTAAATAAATGGTGTGAAATGCGATCATTTGTAGGTTAAAAAGTATATCGCGAATGGGTTGTCTAAAAAATTCCTGCTAATACTGTTTTTAAATAAATATTTTAAAAAAATGATCTATATTGAACAGTGCCGATTGCGACGAAGAGGTCCGAGTTAATGTATCTCGTGCGATAGAAAAGGACGCAGCATTGCAGCTGCGCGCGCACTCAGCCGTCGCATGAATGAATACAAGAGAGAGTGCGCATGCTTTTAGTTCGTGTAATAGAAAATGATAGCGATACAATAGCGAATACTAGTGGGCATCATTTCGGAGTAGTATATAAACTAAAATATTAAAATTGAAAACACGTTCTACTGCGTATCGTTATTTGTGGGCAATATATTGCAATTAAAATGTGTAAAAAGTGTTTTTTGTGTGACTCAGACGATTCAGTAATAGATTTTAACGATGAAACTTTTCGAAATTGTTCATTGAAGTTAGCTTTTCGTAGAAAAAAGAACTTCAAATATAATGAAGTTGAGCTAACTGAAGCATCACTGGATTTTGTTGGTTATCATACCAAATGTTACAAAAAAGTGACTGTTTCAGGAAATAAATACAATGAAGAATTTAAAATTTTTAGTATGGAGAATACAGTAAGTACATGAATAATGTATGATTTTTTTAAATTATTATATTATATTGAATATATCTTCCATAATGAATTTATAATAAAAAAATATAACAGTGAAAATTTTGAAATTAAAACGTTGATTAAACTTGTTTCAATGAAACAAAATATTATTAGAAATTTTTTTGAAACATCTTGCACCAAAGGGTTGTTTAATTTTCACATTAGTTAATTTATTATTATTCCTTTGAGAAATTTTTGTTAAACAAATAAGCGAAAAAAATATGATTGTTGCGACGTTTTGTAGCAGTATTAAAAAATATATTTTCATTCAACGATGTGAATAAAACACAATAAAAATTATGTCTCGAACATTATTATTTCATAATAAAAAATTACTTCTAGGAGCCCGTCAATGCTTCTGTCGCGGATGAAGGACCAAAAATTCTGCATTCAAGTGCTCATTCCTGTTCAACGGTTACTGAGGGTGAAGAAGGTAATTTTGATGACATGTCTCAAATTTCTACGGATTTAGACGAGGTAAGAAAATATTTTGGTATTTATTTTGAGATTTTTTTATGAGCTGTTATATTTTACTTCAGTAATTCAATATAGAAAAAATAATTCCATTATAAAAATAGATCTATTTGTTTTAATGTAATACTAATGATTACTTTGATGTATAACTTATTTTTTCTTTTGTTTTTTGTAAATCTCAATCGCCAAAAAAAATATTTTTTCTTTTCAATTTATTCTATACAAATATTTTGTCTCTTTTTATTAATATTTTATCCAGTAATGATTCAATATCATGAAAAAAATTTCGTAATAATTATCGATCTATTAGTAATTATTGTTAGATATAAACAAATGGGTTTTTTTTTTAATTTTAAAATACAAACATGCAATTTTGAATAGCTCAGTAAAATAATATATTTATTATTTTTTATCGGGTATAATTAAATAGAATGAAATTTTTGGAATAAAAAAATGAATTCCTTGTTGAATGAAGCTGGAAAAACAAATAAAAAATTTTCATTCAATTTAAAAAACAAATGATGTGAAGAGATAATAAACAACTTTTCATTTGATATGAGAGAAATAGGAAAAAAAAGTTTGTTTTATCAACTCATTTTCTGTACTTAAAACCATTGTTTCAAATTAATTCCGATTTATGAAATGATTTTGTGTGTTTTAGGAGCCGTCAACATCAAAAGCACCGACATATAGCAAAATCACATGCGTGTTTTGCAACTACAGATACAAAAGATGTGGGAGGCAACAACAAAATGTTATATTCCCTCAAAGTGATGAAACAACGGAAAAATTAAAAAGTATGGCTGAAAAGTTTGGTGATGTGGAGGTTCTGTCAAAGCTTGAAAACCAAACTGTAGCTTATCATCAGTCTTGCTACGCAGTTTATCAGACAAAAGAAAAGCGGGCCGCCGAAGAACATGTTGATACAAGTTGGCACGTATACCGTCACATACATAAATTAGCTTTTGATTCGATAAAAGATTTCGTTACAAGAGAAATAGTTGAAAATAACAAGGTTATGTACTTTGTCCAATTATTTCGAAAATATCAAGCTTTGCTGTTAGAGTTTGGAGACCATGAAATAGATTTTGATGACATTCGAAACTACCGGTCCGAAACGTTGGAAAAGAAATTGCGACAAACATTTAATGATAGTATTATTATCAAAGCATCTACTGGGCCACGTAATTAGAAAATTATACATAACGCAAACATCGATATTTTAGTTATGGCAAATATCACCAAGTGTTTAGACACCAAAGAAGAGGAAAAATTCGAAGATGTGGCGTATAATTTGAGAAATTATATCAAGAATATTGATTTTCATCCTCTCCCTAAACATTTAACTGCAGACGACATAATTCGAGGAGAATGCGAGATTCCTCAGCAATTACTGCATTTTATGCAAAATCTCATTGTAGGACCCAACGCTAAAGAGATAAATAATAACGGAATCATGACTAAAATAACATCAATATGTAGCGACATTGTATATGCTGTTACGAAAGGAAGATGTGAACCTGCGAAAAATTTAACTCTTGGACTGGCAATGAAATCTTTAACCAACTCTAAGCAAGTTCTGACGATGCTAAATAAATATGGCCATACAATTGGTTACCATATGGCAGAAGAGTTCGAAACTGAAATGACTTATACGGCAGTCCAAAATGACATCCAAATACCAACAGGCATCACTGCAACGAATGGGCTCAGTACTCACGTTGCGTTCGACAATTTTGACCGCTTTGTTGACACTACTTCAGGAAAAGACACTATGCACGACACTGTTGGAATAATATATCAGTTTCCTAGTGTTACTGATTTTACTGATCTTGAAGCTACAACTTCGTCAGCACCACAAAAAAATGTCAATGAGGATGAAAATGGACCCTCACGTAAAAGAAGACGTTTCAATGAAATTTCACGAGCAATTCGACCATACTACTCTAAACCAAAAACGTGTTTGCAACTGCTTCCCATACATTCGTTTACTGACACAATAAAATTCTGTAAAGGTGCAACGGAAATAGCAATTGATAAAGATCTATTATGGATTATGTCATTATCACGACTAGATTCGGTTCCTATGTGGTTAGGTTTTAATTGCATGATGTTTACCGATCACAGTGAAAAGCAGAAGGTGGAGTATTTGTCTCCAATAAATTCTTCTCCAACGTCTTATGCTACAGTGAATGAAATATTAATCATGGCAAAAGAAATCGCTGAAAAATGCCAACAGGATCAAATTATTGTGACGTACGATTTAGCTATAGCTAAAATGGCAATGCAAATACAACAAAAAGAAAAGCCGAAATTTGATAACATTTTTATAAATTTGGGAGCATTTCATTTGGAAATGGCATTTTTCAAAGCGGTCGGAAAGTATATAGACAGCAGTGGATTGGTAGAAATGCTGGTTCAAGCAGAAGTTTTAGCTGGCGGCTCAACAAACAGCTTTTTGGACAGCAAACACTTCAATCGTTGTAAGCGTTTACATCCACTAACCGCTGCTGCATTACAAATATTACATTTTGAAAAATATTTAACTATAACAAATGTTTCTCTTGAGGCGTTGGATGAATTATTACAAGCACAAATGCAGAATGCATCAAAGCAGAATGCGTGTGGTGTCAACGAGATGATGGAATTACCGGATTTATTAAATCGTATTATGATTGGGTATAAAGAATTCTGCCGCCAAACTTTAATAGGTGAAAAAGGCAAAACTGCTCAATTTTACTATCAGTATTGTGAGTTAATTAATTTATTCCTTCGGTTGTCAAGAAGCATCCGCGCCAGTAACTTGAAACTATACATGGACTCAATTTTCAATATTGTTGAATTATTTTTTGCGTTTAACCAGCCTAACTATGCCCGATGGGCCCTATTATACTTAAGTAATTTGGCTGAATTGTACAATAATAATTCGCCTTTGGTAGCTGAATTTTGTCGAGGTGCATTTGGAATCAAAAGAACTGACACGAATTTCGCTCGATCACCTGTTGACTTAACACTGGAGCAGACCATCAATGCTGATGCTAGTAATCAGTTGACTGATAACCTTGCCGCAGACTCAATATCTGCGCGTCAAAGATGGGCGCTCAGCCACAGTATGAGAACCAAAATTATTACAACAATTAAAGAAAATATCGGGTTAACAATGAAAGATGATACTTCGCACTCTTTACTAAAAAACAAAATTGAAACGGACAAAAAAAGCCTGAATAATATCATACAAGCAATTAGACAAACGATGGATCCATTTGATGACACAATTGATGGAAATGTGTTATTCAATATATCGACTGGCAGAGCTGCATCTGACGAAGTTGCTGATTTCCTGCTGAATGTCAAGGCAGCCGGCAGTCAACAGAAGTTAAATTTTATTTCAGATTGCTCTTCAACTCCTGAAAGATTCGAGAAACCTATCGTACGTAACAAAATCATGAATTTCGCTTCTCAGTGCACTGGTAAACTTCTCATGACTAAAGATAGAAATAAGAAAGTATTACTGAAAATGGAACGAGATATTCTTGGACGACTCCTGGAAATTAGTATAAAGAAAAAAATTAATTTGGAATATTGCTTGACTTTTCCACTCGCACCAATGCCGCCCGCACTTTTCTCGTGTACTGGTGAGATGTTTAAAACGCCAAAATCTACATTTGCGAAAACTTTGAAATCTCGAACTGAAATGACGGAGCCTACAGATATTAACGTAGAAATAATAGATGGTTTTTTTTACTTGCACCAAATCGGATGCTCCATGCCACAAACATTTGAAAAAGTTGCTGAGTCAATACTCCTGAAAATTTGTTCAACAAATGCTACAGAAATCCATTTTATATTCGACCGCTATTTGTCACCTTCAATCAAAGATTCCGAACGTCAGAGTCGAAATGAGTTCAATATTCCATATAAAATTTCAGGACCTCAACAAATTAGGCCTGCAGATTTTTTGCGAAGCCTCAAAAATTATTGTTTTAAAGAGGCGCTAGTACAGTTTTTAGCTAATTATTGGGAGAACAAACATTTGGTCTCAATAATCCGAAAAAAAAAAAATTTTCTAACTGTTAAACATCAGTGCTACTCGTATCAAGCTCAAGATAAAGACATCAAAAAAACTGAAGAAGTTGATTATGAATGTCATCATGAAGAGGCAGATACAAGGATTATTTTTCACATTCATAATATAGCATCAGGCTCAAGAATTTTGATTAAAGCTTCTGATACTGATGTCTTGATAATCTTGCTGGGAAATATACATAAAATGTCGCATTCTGCAATCTGGATAGCTAGTTCAGCAACTAAGAAGCAACATAACCAACACCTTGATTGCATTAACTGCATGGATTTATCATTGAAATTGGGATCCAAATTATGTCAAAGTTTACCCGCTTTCCATGCATACACAGGTTGTGATTTCACAGCATCATTTTACAACAAAGGAAAAATAAAACCGTTCAAAATATTTTCCAAGAATGAAAAATACCAAACAATTTTTGCATCATTAACGGATGAAGCTGATATTTTCGATGACGAAAAAATGAATGTTGTGCAAGAGTTCACTGCAAAAATGTATGGTGTGGATCAGTGCACCAGAGTTAATGACGCAAGAAATATAATTTTTATGAGAACTTATGCTGCGAAAGAAGACAGCGAACAGTTTATAAAAAAAGTTAGAAGTTTTGATTCAAACATTATACCACTGTGCTGGATATCTCTTCAACAAAAAATTTTTAGAACTATCTTTGTCAATTCTATGTGGCTTCATGCCACAGACTCTGAATGTACAAAACTCCAACTTGAAAACTGCGGTTGGCATTTGGATAGTTATTTGAAACCAACAGGATTTATTGGAGACCAAACCCCTTTGAGAATTCAAGATATTGTCGAAATGACGGAAGATACAGAGGAATCTGCCGAATACGAGGATTTACAATTTCCTCCTGATGATTCTGATACGGAATAATTATTGATTGAAAATTTTTGTATTCGTGTTCATTTGTAATAATAATTTCGTGTGTAACAAAATATCCTTATTGTATGTTTTTTGTTAATTTTTAATTTTAAGTTTTCAATCATACCAACCCATCATTTCAATTCTCACTCAAACCAGATTTGTTTACAGACAATCCTACGTGATGCGTAATTGCACGTGCTTTCAATTTTTTTTTTTTTTTTTTTTTTTTCAAAAGGAACCTCTGGTTGGAGGTTAGGTAATGTGTTTTCTGCCTTTCCTTATGGCAATTTAACACAGGGTCTCTCGTGTTTTCAATTTCAATATTTTAGGCTATACACTACTCCGAAATGATGCCCACTAGTATTCGCTATTGTATCGCTATCATTTTCTATTACACGAACTAAAAGCATGCGCACTCTCTCTTGTATTCATTCATGCGACGGCTGAGTGCGCGCGCAGCTGCAATGCTGCGTCCTTTTCTATCGCCCGAGATACATTAACTCGGACCTCTTCGTCGCAAGTACGCATTCGCATTAAAATTTTACTTTTAAAAATTCGACAACTCCCATTCAAAGCGGTTTTTTTTTATAGACAACCCTATATCATCGCATTTGTAATTAAACGGCGCTTATTTTGATATTCGATTCATTGATTAAGCAATTAGTTGAAGGTAACTATAACCGACATACCTGTTTATACCTGCCAACCCAGTAGTTACAGCAGGGGAAAAATAGACAACCCAACGTTTGCACATTCTACGGGCTTCATACTTTCTGTTGGTATTAAATTTATTCGTTAAAATTATAACTGCACTGTTCAATAAAAATCATTTGTTTTAATATTAAATAAAAAATATCTCAGCAGGAATTTTTTAAACAACCCATTTGCGATACATTTTAACATACAAAATCACTTATTTTATATCATTTGTTCAATAAACAGATGGGAGTAGGTCGACCTCATGCCGTCTTCCGTACTATAGGCGTAAAAGTTTTAATACAGTTTTAACGCGGTCGTTGCCCTGCGCACTTGAGCTTACCTTGTATTCAGCTGTATTCGTCCCTTTAAATGTATCGTCCTCGTCTGCACTTGTATCGAACGGATACAAGAGTATTACGGGTACATCTACCTTTACATCTTAATCTCCTGTATTAATTGCGTATAAATATGCAACTCCATTTTTCGATGCTACGACTGATTCTCCAGCATATATGCTTTCCCCCAAGGGTATTCGTGAAATATATATCGCTCTTCATTTTGTGTATTATTAGATCTTATGAACATGAGCGTTTTTCGTCTCGCTGGTAGTGTGAATTTTTCATCTTTTTCGAAAGGAAATTTTCATTCGCAGAAGATAAATTCTCGATTAAAGTAGTCTATTTTTCCCTTATTCATGTGCATGAATTCCGTACCTATTATACTCACATAATCCAACGGAAAATCTTCGGCTATTACATGAAATATACCTGTTGAACAATTTAAATTCAAACTTATCCTTCCTAATGTTTTTGGTTTGTTGTGTTTAGAAACTGCTTTCAATTCGTATATTATACCGTTATCAATTCGATTCATATTTTTTAACGTATTAATTTTTATTAAATTAAATTGTGAGCCTGTATCTACTAAAAATGTATTTGTTGGATATTGTAATTGATTAGATTTTATGCTAATTGTAGGTGAGTTATATGTTGGTGATTTTAAATTGAAGTTGCATTCGGCGACTAATACTTTACTTTTTGAGAATTTTCTTGGTGTAATTTGGGCGCTTTATTAACTGAGTGTTTCCCGTCGGCGCGCCGTTGCGAGGGGCTCCTTGCTCGTTTCCCGCTTGCGCTTCAGCCGATCTATTATTCGCTGTTGTAGGGAAATTTCTTTGCCTTTGTTGTTCTTCGTGTATGCGTTTTCTGCATTCAATTGCGATATGTCCCAATTCATGGCAATGACTACATTCAATATTGTATCTATCTGAGCTATTATTTTGATCATTTTGTCTATTGGCATTTACTCTGTTATTCTGATAATAAGAACTATTGCCTTGGTTATTTCTATAGTTTTCATAACTACTATTATTGGTAATATTATTCCTATTATTTGTATTGCTGTTATTTCGATTGTTATAGTTATTTCTATTACTATTCCATTTTTGATTGTTGTCGACCCTATTTTGATAATTTTCATATTTTGAATTATTATCTCTTTTTATGACTCTGCATTCACTCCAGTCATGTCCTACTCGATTACAGTAATTGCAGTTTTTCTTATTTCTATCTTGTGGTTGCGTATTCTGTTTTCTTTCATATTGTACATTAAAGCACGACGCTGAATTATTCTCCATCGCTAGGTTAGGGAATTCATTGCAAAGAGTTTTTCGCTTCTATTTTTCTTCTTTCATTAAGTCTCTGTCAGCGTGTTTGCGTAACATTTGAATATTTTGCCTCAAATTTACTGTATCCTGTATTTCAGATTTTGCGTATCGTCAACGAGTTTTCTGATAAAAAAGTTGGTTTTATCACATTAAATTGATATTTGTTCCAAAGACCTGCGATGCCGCAGCGGACGAGTGTCCATTACTGGGGTGCCGGGCAAAGATTTTTTTTCGTTGTTACGATTGGTTCTCGTAAGGAACCTGGCGCTCAACATAATCGTTTATTTATTGTGTCGTTTATTCGAGATTTTCAGGAGCGGCCAAAAAGTATGCTGACGTGATTATTCCCGCTGTTCGAAAATACGTCACAATATATATGCATTTTGAACATATATACTTTATTTCATTTCATTTTTCCCTTTATAACTGCACTTATTGAACACATATATATATGTATTTTGAATATATATAAATATATACATGGACAATACAGTAAACATTCATTATTTTGATGATATTCAAAGCTAATATATTGTGATGTGGTGGCTTGCCACACATCATTATTCATATTATTATTTTGTTTAACCTCATTGTGCTGTGGAAAGATGAATATAAATCATTAATATCAAGTAAGAATGGATGGAAAATGTAAGTATGAATGTAAAATATACTAATTGAGCCTCACCGAGTATCGCAGAGACAACACAAGGATACATGTCCATTCAAAGGAGCAGTGATCTGTCCAATAATCCAGCAATCAGTCCAATAATCAATCATCAATGAAATATCCGGATCCAAAATCAATTACTCAGACCAATCGTATTAATTCAGCAGCCCAAATATCACAGTAAATGAAGAAGATAACACCAACAATGTTCAAACACAATACCCAGTATGGGTTAACCTCTCATGAACAAAACGTCAACAACTTGATGTAAGATATATGGAGAGAATGGTAAAGGTGGCGCTCGAGTCGAGACAACCATTTTGATTATTTGAAATTATCCAATGGGAATACGAAATCCGGAATTAAGATGGCTGACTTTGGCGGCAATATTAAAAATCAATTTGCCGACCAATGAAATAATTGTCGATTATTTCATTATTTGAATTGGACCAATGACGATTAATCTGTATTAATAAATTATTATGGATGCTATATTGACTCAATTTGGACTTGAATCGACTACTACGGTGATGCTGGAAGGGGAAGAAGACGGAAGGAGCCATTTTGGACGGCACTTCCACGGCGAACCTCATAGTGTGCAGATGCGTGTTGAATGTGTGTCGCGGATAATCGATAAATATAATTGTTAAAAAGAGTAATCGACGTTATAATTTGCGTGAGAGTAATTGTTCGTAAGTAAAGCGAACAAAATTAATAATTATTGAGCGAGTGTGGCTGAAAGAAAAGGTAATAAATTAAGATTGAAATTACTCAAAGCGTGATTGAACGAAGCAACACGCGGCGATCCATTTTGCATAATTGTTACTATCTTTCCACAGCGCAATCTTTGCTTTGGTAAAATTAATTGTAAGAAAATATTGAAAGTAATATTAATGAATAGTAGTAAATATTAATAAGTAATAATTAATAATCATTGTATGATTGGATTTAATTTGTCATTTTGTTCAACGGAATTTATCGCGTTGCCGTAGACCCGTCATAACCACGGCCTAAAATAATTATCAGAATCTAGTATTTTATTATAATATTATAATTTTTCTTGTTCATTACATACATTCAATTAATATTGTGTCAAAATAAAGCATTAATAATTTCTTAAAGAATAAAGAAAAGTCGACTGTCTAAAAGTATAATTTAATAAATAATATATAATTTCCCTGGAGTTATATACGATTCTCCATAGATCCAGGGTGGCATCCCAATAATCGATAAGAATCACAAGGTAACGTTAACGGCGACTGGTAGTTCAGGGACGAACCAAGCACCGTTACAATATATACAGGGAGTAGTCTTATAGGCTACGTTCTAGATACAAATTTAAATAATCGCGCCATAACACGGTATATTCGAGCTCAGTCGGTAAGGTAGAGCTCTACATGTCCGATCGTTGGGTTTACGTTATCGACAATATGGTTTCCCATACTATAGTATGATGTTTTTAATATGCTACTTCCAAATAATAACCGAAATAGTTCCTATAGTACGTTCGAATAATAGACAAAATGGTTCCTATAGTATAATGTTTTCATACTATAGTACATTCGAATAATAAACAAAATGGATCCTATAGTACTACATATTATCATTCGTGATCGATTTTTACGAGGGAAACATTATGTTTGATTCTCATGTATGACATATAAATTTTCTTACATGGGAAACATTACGACTGATTCTCATGTATGACATGAATTTTTTTACATGGAGAATAATATGATCGATTCCCATGTACTACATATATCGATCGACAGAATTCATGATCCCACATATATGCATACGTCTATTTTAACGTAAAAATATTATGAACACATTTCAATGAATGTTTGATAAATAATTTCACAACTACTTCAATCAATCGAAAAAGGATGAGGGTGATAATAATAACATCTGATACATGTATTTCTCCCACATCATTTACCGCTGTTATCCAATGACAATGTATCTATCAACCTTTTCTCCCACTCATCTATAACTATCATCAAATCACCTTAGTGTTGGAAATACCTCTTAGTTCATTCTTTCTATTATCCAATGATATTTGAGCATGATTTATTACTTTTTAACCGTTATTGTATCATTCCAACCATCATTTTCAACTACGCAGTAAAATTTTTTTTGTCATGAACAAAGAATTAGTCATTTCAACCGTTATTTTATTTGCGTAGTAACTTTATGTTATGAAATATTAGAAGTAGGGATATTACTATAAAAGCATGAGATTTTTCTTCTGCATATTCATTTCATATTCAAGTATCAAAAAGATTTCATATCCAAGTGTCAAAAGATTTCAACATGGATGATTTACCTGTGCCATTAACATCAGAAGAAGTGATATTATTACAATCATTTCCACCACATAAATTGCGTTGGTCTGATATTATTTACAAACATTTCGGTGATCAAGCTCCAACGAATATTTTAAATTTTTTAAATGATACAATAAATTATCAAAATAATGTCTTACCCATTTTACATTTACGTGAACGTGAAATTATTGGAAACCTAAGAGAAATTTGTTCAAACAAATGTCGCAAAGAGTGAACGACTTTGTAACGTTCTTTCTTTTGACTGCTGGAAGCGCAGCATACCCTCGGTGAATGCCTCTAAGCTCAGCCGACTATCCAGGATTCGTTCAGGATGAGGGCGAAAGATAACGTTAAACAAATTCACACGGTTCTGGTATTTTAAACAAATTGATCTATTTATTCTGTCAATCAATATTAAGGCGATTGTTAATAACTGGCGAGTACATATGTTATACAAATTTTATCAATTACTTTGTTCATTAGCCTCCTTTGGCGTTATGAACTACACATTATTATTGCTACGCTACGAGTTTCCCTAGAATTCCCTAGGATGGTTACGGACCTGTATGCAATGTAAATCCGCCTTCATTCGCGGTGAATAACTAATGTTACACGTTTTAGTGCTTCTTTCGCAATAAACAATGGATTTTAACTATAATAGTACGCTTCAACTGCGTTTTATTTGATTAAACAAGATATTTTATTAAAGCAATACAATTTGACTCTTCGTGAATGAACTTTTGCAATCAACTCCCGTTCTCACGCTTTTTATTTCACTACCACGTGTTCTAATCGCGTAATAGCCTATTTGCGTATGATCAAAAGTAAATTGCGTATTTAATAATTATTTACATGTATTTTCCGCAAATTTCTCCGCGATGAATTAATGTTAATTATGTTCCGATTACAATGTTCTTCGGTATCTGGTAATTAATGATTCTACTTGCGTTAAGATACAATATTTAATTCGCGGGTACAATAATTTATCGGTACGTTACTGGTCGGTGATGAGTTGATTCGGTTTTGTCCAAGGGCGGAACTACTCTCGAGTGCTTCAGTTCGATCGAACCGTACAACAAACTAGAGGGGAAAATAGTTTGGAAAGGAGCGAACAAGTACTTCAGTTCGAGCGAAGCGTACAGCAAATGCCCGTGTAGGATGAGGATAAGAATAAAATAACTCAGTTTGATCAAACCGTACGTTATTTCACAGAAAGAGATTGTGAATGCTTCAGTTTGACCAAACCGTACAGCGAACACACACGAATAGTGGTTCCGATGAATGTTTCAGTTCGAGCGAACCGTACAACTTTCACCGTAGAAGAAAGAATAAGATAAAGCGTGGGTGGGCGTATGAGCAATACTTCAGTTTGATCAAACTGTGCAGTAAGACTCCTAGTTCTATTCCCTTGGATAGCCACCGAAGAACTGATTCTCTGTGGCCGATGCGGCGGCTTTTATACTGTTGGCTGGGTGGGCGGTTACCTACCACATCGATCCCCACTCAGGTGTGGATCGAGTGAGTAGGGCGCCCGGACCCATGTGACGGCCCTGCTATTGGCGGATGCCTGCCGAGAATCCCGCCTATGCGGCATTCATCCTCAGTAGCAGTCTGCCGTAACTTATTGGTCTCTTTCTATTTAATGCTCTTTATTACAATTTTCGCAGTTATTTCGCTCTTAATTAACATTTATTTGTATAAATTTATCTTAATTTAATTTATCTTACTAATTTTGATAAGTTTTAATGCGTTTTATACCGCTTAGATACTTCTTTTATAAATATTTATGAGTACGCATTCTTTCTGCGCATCTTCTCTCACTTGTGCATTTGCGCATACGTGCTGACAAAAGTCTCACTGAGTACCTTCAAAATTTGTACTTTTGAATTGGTACCTATGGAGCGGCGCTAGTTTCGCTGATGTCTTAAGGAAACCCGCCTTAATGATTTTTTTTTCTTTGCCTATTGCAAATGGCGGCCAGTTTGTGTGACAGGTCGTCACAACTTAATGGTGAATATTTTTCATTTACAACGTGAATATGAAGCTGAAAAAGAAAACGCAAGTGTTTCATCAAATGAAATAGAAGATTCTACTATTGTCAAAGATTTGATTGATAATATAATAGATATGTCATCAAATGTATACCAAATATCGGAACAAACAAAACAATTCATCAACGATAGGAAAGAAGAATTTAATAATAATTTATAAAAATGTATGCAATCAAATAAAATCAACAAAATTGTATCAAATTTCGTTTTATTATTATTTACATAATTCTTATTCTACCTATTGCATGACCATTTTTTAAACAATATCGTTATTAGATTTATATGTTGCATAATATTATTAGATTTACACAGAAGAAAATTATCAATATTGGAAAATGTCAATCAATGAAAAATGTGTATGTTTCTGATTGTAATTATCATACATTTGAGAATTTCATAGGCTTCCATTGTGCTCATGAAAATGTTGAACAATTGAAAAGTTGGTTGGAAGAAAAAATAATTTATTAGAAAATGAAATATTAACCAAAAGAATATGTATTATAATTTACTTTAAACCTCATTATAATTATCCTAATAACCTTATATTATCCCTAATATTGCTATTTCCATTATTTGCTATGGGTGCGAAAAAAGATTAACAGGTAGCATTGTTATGGCACGCGCCATTTCATTCAAATATAGATAACAAAGGAATCAGTAGCACCACCTTAAAATATACCTATATATATTGGAGGTAATAAGCGTGCGCATCATCCCTTATGATGCCCAATTCTTATTGGATATGGGTCCTTTAATAACCTCCCCACCCCGATGACGTCAATCATTTTCTTCAAGACAAAGCATGATGCTTTTCATATATTTTAAATAATTGAAGAAAACACGTGATTATTTTCAATATAATAAAAAGAAAAATATATAAAAAATCTATTGAAATAAATTTGGAAAAATAATAATTGTGGTGTAATAAAAACAGTGAAACGAATTAAAAAAATAATATGTAAGTACATATGAATTATTAATTTTTAAATGAAAAAAAAAAAAAATTGTAAATAACCTAAATTAATTTTTTCATGTTTCATTATTTTATAAATAACCTAAAACATTTAATGTTCATATATATATGTATTTTTTTTTTTTTTGCAGAAAAATGGAATCACTACCATATTTATCATTTACTTTGCATATCCCTATGGAATGGATGATGACCGATACATCATATAGTGATATTATAATTTACATCATGAATATAACAGAAGAATATTTAAATATTCATGGCAGTTATGATGGTTTAGTAATAGATATCGTTGGAGTCCAAGCAATATTAATAATAAATATTATTGAAAGGATAATATGGTTTAGAAGAATCAGGATCGAGGATGATTCTCGTCCACCAAACGTCCAATATTTTCCTCGATTAGCACCTCTTCATTTAGAGGAACTATGGGAATTTTTACCTCTTAGTAATCTCAACAACGACAACAACGATAATAGTAACTACAATAACATCAACGACAATGACAACGACAACAGTAATAATATCAATGATGATACTGATGATGCTGATGAGGTCAGTACTGATGATGGTGATGATGGAAATCATGCAGAAATGCATGAATTTTTCTTGCAAAACTGGATAGCCGCTGATGGGTATGATAACGGCTATGTATCGTATGAGGAAGATGATGATGATGATGATGATGATGATGATGATGTTGAGATGATGATGATAATATAACACATATATTCATTTACATTAATTTAAAATAATATAATAAATATATATTTCATAAACCAAATTTCGTTTTATTATTTGTTTTACATATTTATTAAACATATCCTTAATTATTTATTCACAAAAAAGTATCATTTTATATATATATGAATATTTTTTTCTTATACTAATTTTCCAACAATACCACTAATAGGTTTATATTCAACAATACGATCATGTAACATCAAACAATAAGCTGTGGTTTGTGCAGGAAATTCATTAGCAGATTCAATTTCAATTCGTACATCTACTGGTCCTGATTTTAAATTTTCATTCTGTTTTGAACAATCAATCACTACAAGTGGTGCATGTGATACAAATTCAGCTTTTGTTAACATAGGATTTGATTCTTTACCATAATATGATGATTGAAAATTTGTATACATTTCATATAATATAGCATATTGATTTTTATTAAAATCTAAATTCAAATTTCCATAAGGATGAGATTGTGAATTAAGAAATACTTTTACATCTCTCAATTTGCAATGATCGGAATGACTCACATTTTTCCTCACATTATTTTTTCTAGCAGTTTGAAATCCTAGTATGATATAGCGTGGTTTTTCCAATTGTGTTGTAGTTTTAACAACCCAAACGTTTTTTGTAGATGTTGGAAGCAATGGATATTCATATAACTCCCATGCACGAAAACTCATTAAAATAGATGGATCTTTAGCTATGTAATTGAGCAATTGTATTTTTTGTGTGTCTATGACTTTTACATATGGTATCATCCATTCAATTTTCTGAAGGGTGAGCTTCACATCTTCTACTACAGTTTGCACAATAGCATTTGAATCAGTTTTCGTTCTTGTGAGAATTAATTCATGTTTAGCATTCACAATAACTTTCTGATAATCTTCAGCGAATCCCAACAATAAATTTAACGGAATAGATATATCAAAATATCCATTGGCATCAATTATTTTATCATTATCTTGAGTTAACCATCCAGCATTCTCTAAGAGATAATTCTGTCCTGAGCATAGGGAAACATATCCTTTCATGAGAGATGTTATACCAACATTTTTATTTCGATCAATTTCAACTGCATTCAATTCATAACGTATCTCCTCAAATAGATGACATATGGCAAGGTTTACTAGTGATGTAGTTGCGACTGCAACATTCTCACCCTTAGTCAATCGTCCACAGATATGTAATGTGCTTTTGTTTGGTAATAAACATAAGTCTTGATGTTGTACAGCAATACAAATTTCATCATTATTGTTGAATGTTGACGATGCATATGGTAGATGTGCATGAATTTCATAATGAGCAATAGATTCATCGAATACAATTGCTTTTTGAATATTTAAAATTGGCGCCATGGTATTAGACATACAAAGCAAAAACAACACACTTTTATTGTTTCCCACGTAGTTTCAATTCCAGATTTTTCAGCAGTTGAATGTTCTGAGGTGTTAGCTGTTTGTATGGTTCGTGATGACTGATCCTGTTTCGACATGTTGACTTGCTTTTATAACTCCCACCACTATGAACTATTGATGGTTGAATGATTGTATCAATACAATAAAAAAAAAAACAAATGATTGTACAATACCCATCACTTTATTGACTTTATGTGTAATCTAATAGTTATGATTTCACCGCGAAAGTTTACAAGTTCACCGTCTTGATCAACTATTCTTAGTTGTAAATGTTGTATTGACTGAACAGTGATTGGCATGTAAATGACATGTGATGGTACTTCAACGATCTTATATCCTGGTGGGACAGTTGGAAAAAATTCATGTATTGTATGTACACGATGACCATTAATATAAGCTCCGGTGGTGATATTACATTCAACACGAAGTGCATTAACTTTAAGTATTGTCACTGGCAAGTCAGACTTATGGATATTGCCTGCTTCAAGTATACGTAGCTCAAATCCCAACAATCGTCCAATAGAATCTTCAGGTATAAAATTTATAGAAACATTACTTTGAATCTCACAACACAATTCATTATTATTAGGTTTGAGTGTGAATTGTATGTTTGGTAATCCTTTCTGCACATAACTCTCAATATCTTCGATTTCATAGCTACCAGTTGGAATGATTGTTGGATTTTCACCTCCAATTATGTCAAATTTGTTGTTGGTCTCATCAACATTAGGAATTGAATTAAAAGTTAGCAATTCGATAAGTCCCAACATATATGTTTTATGTGGTGAAAGTTCAATTGATGGAAAATATTGAGTTTCCAATACCGAGGATCTCCCCGTTAGAGTTAAGGTTAACGAATCATCCATGACTGATGTTAATTCACTATATCATCATGTTTTTATAGTTGCTGAGTTAAAAATTTCAAACATAGATGACCACATATTACAGTATTATAGTCTTGATATCTGTTATGATTATATTTCACCCTACCAATATCGAGATAATCCATTAATTTTTTAGGAGGTTGCAAATCACCGAAACTATCAAAGTATGTAACATCTTTATTCTTTTCCATATATGCCACCCAATGAGTTCCAGGTCCATTTTTATCATCAAGATTGATAATATCATTCACAGCTTCAGCTATACCAGCAGCACCACCAGCTAGAGCACTAGCAGCACTCAAACCAGCAAAAATTGGTAGGAGGAAAGGTAAAATACCTCCTGTTTTCATTGGCACTGGTAATATACGTGGTAGGGCACCCACTTTACTTTTACCACCAGCTTTTTTCACAGCAGCTCGTGCACCAATCAATGCTGACTTGAAAATATCTGCATTTGAATGCATTGAATTTTTCGCTTCTTTCATAATTTCCTTGAAAGATATTACAGGTTTTTTCTTTTTACGTGCAGGAGTGACTTTTCTCCTCTTCATACCAGCACCGAGTTTAGATCTTACATTCATTATATTTGTTACAGCTATAGCTGCAGCTTTTTCACCAAAATTAGCGTCTTTAGCAAGAATACGTGCTGATGCTTTCTTACCTAATATTCTATCAGCTTTATTTCGTTCGATGATATTATCAGGATTTTGAGAGTATGCAATATCATGATCTTTACATGCAGCATCAAGGGGATTGATCCCTGAATCACCACGTGCTAGCCTCTTTGATAATTTAGTGCCGGGACCACAATATTGATAGCCGGGGATATGTGCTTCGAAAGGTAGCTTGTTAATAATATTGTTCATGAAACCTTTACCGCGAATGGAACGTGGTGCCATGTGAATACAATGGTAGTCTTTAGATAACTAACTAAATTGTTCCATCATCACAGATATATAAGCAATTATCCATATAGATTAACGTTTAGTTGTAATCATAATGGCGTGCGAGAAACAGTTATCCAGTGTTAAGTTCAAGAAGCAGACAATAACATTACCTATTATGAATTTCGATAATGAAATTCCTCAACAAAATAATAAAGAGAAACGACATGGTGAAATATTACCAAATAGTATGCGAGCTATTTTTTGTGGTCCATCAAATTGTGGTAAAACGAATGCACTTCTAGCACTCATTACTCATCCTAATGGTTTGAGATTTGAAAATATTTATGTTTATTCAAAATCATTGAATCAACCAAAGTATAAATACTTGGAAAATATATTAAAACCTGTAGAGGGTGTTGAATATTTTCCATTTAGTGATCATGAGAAGGTAGTTACACCTGAAGAGGCACGACCAAATTCTATCATGATTTTTGATGATGTAGCTTGTGAGAAGCAAGATAATATTAGAGCTTTTTTCTGTATGGGTCGACATAGAGATGTTGATTCATTTTATTTATGTCAAACGTATACACGTATACCAAAACATTTGATACGTGATAATGTAAATTTGATAGTACTATTCAAGCAGGATGAAATGAATCTCAAACATGTTTATGATGATAATGTTGGTACTGATATGACATATAAAGAGTTCAGAGGTATATGTTTATCATGTTCGAATAATGATATATATATTTTCATAGTTATTGACAAAGATAGTGACATTAATTCAGGAAGATATAGAAAAGGTTTTGACTGCTTTATAAGTAAATGAAATGTTTAAGATATTACAGTTCTATTATAGACTTAAATGCGTCAACATGGCTGCTTCGAACATCGATACATTAACGCAAATAGTAAAAGCAAGTGATGCAATACGTTATAAGCATAGAATGATAAAGCATGGAAAAGAAATATCAGAACAGATTATGAAGGATGCTTTTAAACCTATTGTGAAACCATTGGAAAATTTAGTAACAACATCTAATCAGATGAAGCAAGAAATAAAAGATGAATTGGCTGATATCCGTATAAAGAATGAACCAGATCAATCGTTTGCAACTGCTATGAATTATGATGAAGAAGGAACATTATTTGATAATAATGATACTATTAAACGATTCGAACATGATGAAATTACATCTCAAAGTTCACCTTCAAAGCATGAAGATAATTTAACATTATATATGAAAATGCTTATGTGTAAACAGAGTAATAGTAAATTGGATGTTAGATTCGGTGTACGCAAGACAACTAATAATCAATTGAAAATTGGTGATAGCAATATTGAGTTCAATGATAATATTATAAGTGTTGGTAATGAACGTTTTCAACAAACTCCTGGATTAATTGAATTATTATTCACTAAATCACCAAATGAATCAATCATAAGTGATAAAGATAAAGAAAATTATATGAATATAATCAAATCAACAAATGCGCTCTATAAACGCTATGATCCTGATGGTAGTCTCATGATGGATAAGAGTTTGAAATATAAACAATATATTGAAAAAAATATAAAACAGAAATCTGGAAGAGCACTACCTTACTATAAAATAGCTGAAAGAAGAAGTAAACCTTTGGATTATGTATACTGGGATGATCCTAATGAACTTGTTGATCGCTTACGATTACTTTTAGCATCTCAATCTGCAGGCAACCCAAGTCATACAAATGAAATAATTTCCATTATCGAAGAATTACGTGAAGCGAACATAATATATTAATGATAATTTCATAAAAGTTCATCATTTACACCTAGATGGTTGAAGTAACAAGATGAGTGTTGATATATTTGGACGGAAGTTAGTGAAAAGTAATGCAAAACCAGATCGTCTTCCTCCTGGTTATGGTTTCAAGATTACATCTGATGGGCAATATGATATGGATGATAAAAGACTATGTAACATCGCAGATCCTCTGTATGATAATGATGCTGTATCTATAAGGATTGTAAAAAGTTGTATACGAAAAGAAATTGATGACTTGAATCAAACTTCATTCATTTTACGTAATGAAATTATTGAATGCAATGATCTTATAACAAATTATAAAATGAATATACGTAACACAGTCAATAGTTACCGTGAAAATATAGAAAAGGAACAATCTAAACAGATAAATCTCATTTCTAAAATAACTTCGGAACTAGCTGCAGTGAATGAAGCATGTAAAAATAATAACAAAACATTAAACGATTTTAGAACAAATATTATTGAAAATAATATTAAGAAACTATTAGAATCTGTTAACAAATAATTATGATGAAAGCAGTGATAGTTGATGAATTACATAAGCCTGCTCGTGTCAATTATAAACGTCGTCATGTTGAAATGAGAGGATTAGATGAAACATGGCAAGCTGATCTTGTTGATATGTCAGCTTATGCAAATAATGGTTTCAAATATCTGCTAACTGTAATTGATATTTTCTCAAAATACGCATGGGCAGTACCATTGAAAACAAAAAATGGGAAAGATGTTACAAAAGCAATGGAATCTATCATAAAAACTTCACGTAAACCTGAAAAATTACATGTTGATCGCGGTAAAGATTTTTATGATAAAGAATTTAAGATGCTAATGAAACATTATAATATTGAATCATATTCAACATTCACAAACTTGAAAGCTTCAATATGTGAACGTTTCAATCGTACACTTAATAATAAAATGTGGAAACAATTCAGTCTTCAAGGAACATATAATTGGATTGATATTTTATCAAATCTTATAGATGAATATAATAATACAAAATATAGAACAATAAAAATGAAACCTAAGGATGTTACAAAGGAAAATGAAAAATTGTTACTTCACACAGTATATAAATCATATCAAATTGTTAAAAAGCAGCGATATAAGTTTGAAATCGGTGATAAGGTTCGAGTAAGCAAATATAAACATATATTTGAAAAAGGATATACACCAAATTGGACAACGGAAATATTCACCATCGACGATGTGAAAAATACTACTCCACCAACATATAAACTAATTGATATTCGTAATGAACCAATTATGGGTTGCTTTTATGAAGAAGAGCTTAGTAAAGTAAAATATCCTGACGTTTATCTTATAGAGAAAGTATTACGAAAACAAGGAAATAAATGTTATGTAAAATGGTTAGGATTTGATAATTCACATAATAGTTGGATAAGTGAAAAGGATTTGTAATAAAATAAAATATTTTTAAATATATACATGTTTATTTATTTAAATCATATCATCACAATTATTTTGATTAACTAAATTCTTATAACCCCATGGTAGAGTATCTGTTGTTTGATGACAAATTATTCTTTTATCATCTCCCCAACTTAAAGCTACTTTCCATTGCGCTATTGTATTAAGTAGTGATATAGGTAGTCTTCTGGATATATCTGCATTACCATCATAGCAGCAACTCCGTCGGTAAGTTAGGGTTTTATCGATCGATGTTGTACTATAGTACGGTGTATGCAGGCTGTATGCAATTACCATCAATCGGTAAGTCAGGATTATCGATCGATCGATGTTGTACTATAGTGCTGTAAATGTGGGGCTAGACTCAATCCATTTTCTCTGTCGATCGACGTCGTACTATAGTGTTGTAAATGTGGGCTAATCGATATCGACATCGTACTATAGTGCTGTAAATGTGGGCTAATCGATCTACTTCATACAATAGTGCTGTATTTGAATGATGCTGTCATTAATGAAAAAAAAAAAAAAAAAAAAAGAGTGGAGGTAATATTATGCGCATAAGCGTTGATGTTATCATCAATCGAAGGAATGCAATTATATTATATGCGCAATTGGTGATGAATAAAAACTAGTGGTTTCGGATTACCACAGTTTGGATCGCCGAAATGTTTTATAAATGATATCAGCTCATTGCAATTCATTAGATGAGAAATGTTTTTAATATTATTTCTCAGGCCATTTCTCGGTAATCCAATGTTTTTTTCATACCATCTACAATGATTATTTAATTCCTCATGTATCATATCTTCATAGATGTGAAATGAATTTCGTTCGAATATTTTACTATCAACAGGATGGTTTAGGATTACCATACAATTTTGTTTATTTCAATTGAAAGATTGGGTGGTAATATATATTATACGCAAATTCTTAATGAAAAAAATAGCGGTTTTAGATTACCAAGGTTTTGGATTCCACCGAAGTGTTTATATCAGATCATTAGCATTCCATATCACACAGTTTTGTTTATTTCTATCAAATAACAACTACAAATTTTTTAATTAGGTTTCGGGCTAGTTAATATGAATTTCCTAGTAATCTATTGTTTTTCTTCAACGCATATAGCAGTTATAAGTTCTTTGATGGTATTTTACCGATCATCCCACTCTTTGCGCTTTGATTAGTATAAATAATGAGAGCGACACAAATTTAAATATCATTACACTTGAAAATTTAGAGAGTGAAGTTTGAAATATCATTAGAGTTTTTAATAAAAAAGACATTGAGTAAGTGAAGTTTTTAATCATTACACTTGAACATTTAGAGAGTGAAGTTCAAATATAATTAGAGTTTTTAATAAAAAAAGACATTGAGTAAGTGAAGTTTTTAAAATGGCTTTTGTGAATTATACACTACATATACCAAGTGAATGGCTATTGAACAATGATTATAATAGTTTGATTATAAGTATTATAAAAGAGATGGAGGACTTCGCGCATATTCATGGTAGTTATCAAGGGTTTACAACAATGAAAAATAACATAGTCAGTTTCTTAATAATTGATGATGTATTTAAAATATATTGGTTCAAAAGAATAAACATTGAAGGTGATTCGAGACCAGAAAATGTGAATTATTATCCACCACTGGCACCCGTTGAGACTGAAATGAACTATATTTTATTCAGTAATGAAGATGATAATAATACTATAATTATTGATGATGATGATGATAATGTTAATGTTAATGTTAATGATAATGATAATAGTACTGTTGATATTGATGATAATAGTACTATTGATATTGATGATGATGATGATGATGATGATGATGATAATTATATGATTGATAATGATGATAATAATGCGATTAATATTGATGATGATGATAATGATTATGATGATGATTTTTATTATATGCAATTAGCAAATAATATTAATAATATTAATGATAATAATATTAATGATAATAATATTAATGATAATGATATTAATAATGATAATAATTATAATAATTATTATAATAATATAATTATTAATGATGATGATGATGATGATGATGATGATGATGATGATGATGATGTTGATCTAGAAAGGAGGATAATATTAATAAGAGAATGGTTAGCCATGCTCAATGATGAATATAGTGGCTACCATTCAATTGATGATGTTGATGATGACGATGATGTTTTTCATTATTAAATAGATATGAATTTTTTTAAATAAATATTTTTTTTAAATAAATATGAATTTTTTTTAAAATATATATTTTTTTTATTTCCATTACAATCCTTAAATTTATTTTTTACACAAAAATATGTTCGATAATTTTATAGATTTTTATGTTATTTTTCGTACAGTGCCACTAATAGGTTTATATTCAACTATGCGATCATGCAAGATTAAACAGTAAGCGGAAGTATTGGCGGGGAATTGGATGGAAGATTCAAACTCGATTCTCACATCTACTGGTCCAGATTTAATATTTTCATTCTGCTTCGAGCAGTCGATAACAATGAGAGGCGCTATGGTTGCAAATTCACTTTTAGTCAACATCGGATCGGTATATTTTCCATAGTACGACGGTTGAAAATTCGTGTACATGTCATACAACATAGCGTATTGATTGCGATCAAAATCAATGTTGGGATTTCCATATGGATATGATTGTGAATTGAGAAACACTTTGATGTCGCGTATGTTGCAATGATTAAAATGACTGTTATTTCTTCGCGCTGAATTTCTTTCTCCTGTTTGAAATCCTAGAATGATATAACGAGGTTTCTCCAGTTGTGTCGTAGTCTTGACAGCCCAAACATTTTTCATTGATAATGGAAGCAGTGGATACTCGTACAATTCCCAAGTACGAAAGCTCATAGGAATGGTTGGATCTCTTGCAATATAATTCAAAAGTTGAACTTTTTGTGTATCTGAGACTTTGATGTATGGTATTAACCACTCAATTTTCTGGAGTGTAAGTTTAACATCTTCCGCTGCAGTTTGAATGTAAGCATTCACATCTGTACTTGTTCGTGTGAGAATTAATTCATGCTTAGCATTTACAATGACTTTTCCATAATCTTCAGCAAATCCCAACAGTAAATTCAATGGAATGCTGATATCAAAGTAGCCATCAGCATTAATCAATTTGGTGTCATTCATAGGCAACCATCCAGCATTTTCCAAAGTATAACTTTGCTCTGAACGCAATGAAACATACCCCTTCATTAGTGATGTTATACCAACTTTTTTGCATCGATCAATTTCAACGGCATTCAATTCATAGCGTATTTCCTCGAATAGATGACAAACAGCTAGATTGACGAGTGCTGTAGTCGCGACGGCAGACGAATCATCTTTAGTTAATCTTCCGCAAATATGTAATGAGCTCTTGCTCGGCAATAAGCACAAGTCCTGATGTTGTACTGCGATGCGAATTTCATCATTGTTATTGAAGGTCGATGATGCATATGGCTGATGTGCATGAATCTCATAATGTGCAATGGATTCATCAAAAATGATTGGTTTTTGTATAGTTAAAATTTTTTCCATGGTAGCAAACAGAACAAACAGCAGCAAAATTTTATTGTTTTCCACGCAGCTTTAGGCCGAGATTCTTCAAAAGTTGAATGTTCTGATGTGTGAGACGTGCACCTTGTCTTCGATGACTGATGAGTTTTCGGCATGTTGCTCCACTTTTATAGCTTCCACCATAAATTATCGATGGTACTTGTGTAATTGTTTCTCTTGTATCGTATACTATCCCCATTACTTCATCGATTTCAAATGTAATCTTATGGTGATAACTTCATCGCGAAAATTCACTAGATGATTGTCTTGATCAACTATTCTCAACTGTAAATGTTGTATTGCTTGCACGGCGACTGGCATGTAAATGACGTGTGTTGGAACTTCAACAATCTTATATCCTGGTGGGACACTAGGGAAAAATTCATGAATCGTGTGCACTCGATGTTCATTGATATAAGCACCCGTTGTAATGTTACACTCAACACGAAGTGCATTAACTTTCAAAATTGTCACAGGTAAATCTGATTTGTAGGTTATGTTGGGTGGGTAGATATGTGGTTTGAATCCAAGTAATTGTCCAATTGAGTTCTTCGCTGTAAAATCTATAAATCGATCACACTTGATTTCACAACATAATTCATTGTTATTAGGTTTGAGGGTTATAGATATATCTGGTAAGGCTTTTTGCAGATAACTTTCAATATCTTCAATTTCATAGCTGCCTGTAGGTATGAAGATTGTGCGATATCCCATCGGAAGATCGGTCTTAGTATCAGCTAAATTTTTTTCATCAATCAAGCGAAATTGATTGTTTGTCACATCAATATTGGGAATTGAATTGAATGTCAACAATTCAATGAGCCCCAATACATAATTTTTTTCCGGCGACAGTTCAATTGGTGGAAAATATTGGGCCTCGAGTATGGAGGATCGTCCAGATACTGTCAATGTCAATGAATCACCCATGACTGATAGCCAGTTGTCCATGAGCATTTATTTTATAGTTGTTTAGTCAAAAATTTTAAACATAGATGTCCACATATCAGTGTGTTATAATCTTGATATTTCTCATAATTATATTTTACCCTACCAACATCGAGATACTCCATTAAATCTTGTGGAGGTCGCAAATTGCCAAAACTATCAAAATATATTACGTCATTATTTTTCTTTTCATATGCTACCCAATGTGTGCCGGGACCATCCTTATCATTCACAGCTTTAGCTATACCAGCAGCACCACCAGCTAGAGCGCCAGCAGCACTTAAACCAGCAAAAATTGGTATGAGAAATGGTAAAACACCTCCGGTTTTCAATGGTACTGGTAAAATCCTTGGCGGAGAGCCCACTTTACTCTTTCCACCGGCTTTTTTTACAGCAGCATGTGCACCATTCAACGCAGACTTGAGAACATCTCCATTGGAATTTCGCATGGAATTTTTCGCTTCTTTCACAATTTGCTTGAATGATGTCATTGGTATCTTCTTACTCCTGTTTCTTTGCTTTGCTTTCCTCATCTTTTTTTTTCTCTCCATACCCGCACCAAGTTTTGATTTCAACTTCATGATATTAGTTACACCCAAAGCCGCAACCCTCTCACCAATACTAGCGTTTTTATTGAGAACACGTTCCGTAGCTCTTTCAGCTAGCACTTCATCAGCCTTATTTCTTTCAGAAATATTATCACGATACTTTGAGTATGCAATATCGTGATCCTTGCATGCAGCATCGAGGGGATTGATTCCTGGATCACCGCGTGCCAATCTCTTTGATAATTTGGTGCCAGGACCACAATATTGATAGCCCGGAATATGAACTTCAAAAGGAAGCTTATTGATAATACTGTTCACGAGACCTTTACCGCGAATATTGCGCCTCCGCAGTGAAGACATGTATCCACAATGATAGTCACAGGACAAATGAAGCAAAATCATTATATTTCCAACCTATATAAGCAGACATCTTTCATGTTAAATATTTAGTCATAATGATGATGCGCAAGAAACAACAGACAAAGTTTAAATTCAACAAACAAACCAAAACATTACCTATCATGAACTTTGATAATCAAATACCGAAACTAAATATGATAAAACGTCATGAGGAATTGTTGCCTCATAGTATACGTGCAATTTTTTGTGGTCCATCGAATTGTGGCAAGACTAATGCACTTTTATCACTCATTACACATCCGAACGGTTTGAGATTTGAAAATGTCTATATCTATTCAAAATCACTCAATCAACCGAAATACAAGTATCTGGAGAATATATTGAAACAAGTGAAGGATATTGGTTATTTTCCATTCAATGAGCATGAAGAAGTTGTAAAACCTGAAGATACCCAACCAAATTCCATAATGATTTTTGACGATGTCGCATGCGAGAAGCAAAATAATATTAGAGCTTTCTTTTGTATGGGGCGACATAGAGATGTTGACTCGTTCTATCTTTGTCAAACGTATACACGTATTC